>SWBL01000074.1:0-167893 GCA_024195585.1 Aureobasidium sp. EXF-3400
GTGGTCACCCACCGTAGTACTAATCTGCCGTTCAACTGCTTATGTATGGCAGAGCGGACGGGATGCCCAGTTTTCAGCTGACTGTGGCCGTACGTACTTCAACCTCAATTTTTGAGCAATATGGCTCTGATTTTTCTCGAGAATTATTCTCTAATTCAAAGATCCTGGAAAGGAAAACTGCTTCGAACGCAAGACTCTCGTAGGTATATCGTGGAACTTCTGCGACTTTCCATCCTTCCGGCTTTCCATTTTTTCCTATCCGAATTTCTATCACTATTAGCTGGAGCGAGCTTTACTGCACTTAGCACTTACTTAAGCTTGAGCTTCACACATCACTTAGACCCGACGGCCATGTCTTGCGCACGAGATTTCCTCGACGTCTGCGAATAGAAGCGCCTGCCAATAAACGATCCACCTCCTACCAGAAAGAACAAGTAGAAGACAATGGGGCTGATCGATGTGACTGCCGGATAGGTCTCCAGATAGTATATGAAACGTCTCGGATATGTCCTTGATGTAAGAAGTCATGCTAGTGCTCATCTTCACTTTGGTAGAAATAAGAAAGATGCTTGGGGTCTGAGGGGGTATTCGTTTACACAATTAGCGGGGGCACGGGAAGGTAGTTAAGAGAATATGTATCTTGATATCCCGTTCTATACGGCCGTAGGTCCTGCTAGCAAGATGTGTTTATCCTATGCTTCGAAAGGGCATACGTAGAGACTTGGTTGAGAATAAATCCTTCGTTCCAGACGACAGACTGATGATTTGTTGCCTTCGATATGCTCAACGCATGCTAATCGACTCCGATGGCCTTATCATGTACAACACTGTTGCATCTGCTGAATGTATCGTAGATCTATCTATTCTATGCATTTGTATTGTACTTAGCTCTTCTGGACACATTATAAGTTATGTTAGTTGTGTGACTAAGTTGAAAAGACGTAATATATTGGAACATAGTCGACTTTCTTGGAGAGGATATTGATTTGGACAAAATTTGACATAGCACGGCAACACGAGGTCGTAACCTCTTCACAATATCTATGGGCATGAAGAATACAGCCAGTTATCTGTTAGCATAGTGCTTCGGTCCACTAAGTAGGATGTGATCGTGTTATATGTCTTTTGTTCATTTCAGGCATAGTTGAGAGTAACACCCTGGTATACAAGGCTCGAAGCTGCGTCAAGTCGCGTCAGGTCGCGTCAGTTCTGCCTTGTTGAAACACTGCACTCGTCTTTTCGCGATACACAGCAGGGTATAGGAGTATGAAGAGAGACGGGCACACAGAATTTTGACTTTTGGGTATGAACGTGAGTCGGGCAGGGGTGAGGAGGCACGATCGCGCCGGAACCCCATCCAAGCGTATCTACTGGAAAGAAACACTGTGCATATATGGTTGTCCGATTTGAAGTCCCGCCGGCAACGAATCCAAGGCAAGCAAGTATGGAATTGGTTGATATAATTTGGTGCGTGTGCTTGAGCTTGCGATTGTTCTCCTGTCGCTTGTATGTGACAATTTCAAATCATGCTCAGAGGACGCTCGACGAGTCTCTTCGCTTGGTCGACTCTGCGCGGATGTACAGCGTGCTGGTCGGCAGTATTGTGGCGGAGCAAACGAAGCCTGATCACGGTGGCCAGCGGCGCGCGTGTAGATTGTTGAGCCATGTCTTCTCAGCGTTGACTCAATCCGTTCTGCGCCACTTGGACTCTTCACCATCAGCCTCGTCGCCTTGCTCGGCATCTTCGAACTGGTCGGCAGTTCTCACTGTGCCAGCTCCAGCACCAAGACTTGCGCCCTCGGGCATACGGAACTCGCCATTCTCATCCATAAAGTCTTGCAGATTCTCAGAAGTGATCCAGCCACCAGCGCCCGGCTCGGGTTCCTGCTCTTGTTCTTGGTCGTCTTCATCCGGATCGGGGTGTAGGTCGGCGCAGTCAGATACTGCGACGAAAAGTTTCTCAGCAGCGTCGGTGGGAGTGCTGTCGGCAAGAGGCTCAGGGATCAAGAGGAGCTCAACGGTTTCGAGGTCGTCATCGGCGGTTTGCGAAATGTCACTCAGGCAGAGTTGCATGTATAGAGCGTCCTGTTGACGGGCGTGCAGGGAAATGGTTCGGTAAGGGATCTGGACACCCTGGCTGGCAGTCGAGCTCCAGAGGGTGAAGAATCTGATCATGGTCAGTATGAAGGCAGGGCAGAAGGAATTGCAGATAAGAGCAGCTTACTCTGACGTGACCCAGATCTGGATGCGTGTGATAGTGACTTCTACTCTAGCTTCTTCGCCGTCGCCATTTGTATGAGAATGAGGAGAAGCGTGAGGAGCAGCACCAGGGCCAGCAGAAGTGCGCAATGCTCGCAAGGCAGAGTTGGTGGCCAGCTCCTGTTCCGACACCTTCAAGGTAGCATTCCGCACGCAATGATGCAAGACAGCTCTGGCATCGTAAAAGCTGCCGGGTGTTTCCTGTTGATGCGCCTCGAGGCTGGTGTAGTCATCCTCCTGGGGTGCCTGGTCGATGACTCTCAATGCGCCGCTCATATTCGCGATGGTCAATGTGTTGATTCGATGCGACAAAGGTCAAGCTTTCGCCCTCGACCAGCGAACCGCTCGCATGTGAAATGTTGGTTTGTCTTGTTTGTCTCCATGATCCAACTTCCAGACAAAGCCGGAGCCACCTCCAGTCCGTCCTCCCTCGTCCATATTTCTTTACCAAGAATCTTGTTCGGTTCAACTCTCTCCGATGTACCTGTCATGTCGCCGTCTTTGTCCATGTAATCTCAACCATCACATGCTTTGACACGAGGTAAACGTTCAATCCGCGTCATGGAATCTCCCAATCGCAAGGCTTTCCTTCTGGAAGTTCCGTGCATCGCAAACACTTCTCAATTTGGGTGACAGCTTGGCATAACTCGTCTCTAGCCGAGGTTCAACGTTTCGTAACTCGCTTGACACTTCCTCTTCTTCTCCAGACTCCACGGCCCTTCTAACAATTTATGTATATCAAGGGCTCTATTGTTGATTCACGGCCACAATCAACCTCCGACTCACCGCATGCCGACCACACCCCGGTATCCTGGAGAGAAATCTTCATCTCAAAACGGTCAATTCATACCTCCTTCCCGACGACAGTCCTAGTCATTCTGTATATAGTCATTGAATAGACCCACACCATGTAGGTCCTATCCTATCTCACTCTCTTTTGCCATCCCCAAAATGGACTCTCCCGACTCCAACAAGGTGCAACTCAGCACCCCGCACCCCTTCTCTCTCCTTCGCCTCGTCCGTGATCAAGCTCGCATCAGTCCAGATGTTTTGGCCCATCGCTATGAGGGATCGGGCACAACAGACGACCCATACCTGGTCATCTGGGTATCTGAAGATGCCGGCAACCCCCTGAACTGGTCAAAGTCTTTCAAGTGGTTTGTGACCATGACTGTTGCAATGACATGCTTCGCTACAGCATTCGCTTCAAGTGCCTTCAGCGGTTGGTTCCTTCTTAATCTATGCTGTACCTGACGCAATACTGATCAATACAGGAACGATTCGTGAGCTCGTCTATGGCCTCCACGCTTCTTCAGAGCTCATCACAGCTGGCGTCTCTCTCTTTGTCCTCGGGTTTGCTCTGGGTCCTCTGGTTTGGGCGCCATTGAGCGAGACGATCGGCCGCCAATATGTCTTCTTTTCGACCTTTGCATTGTTCACAGCCTTCCTTGCTGGCTGTGCTGGAGTCAACAACATCGGAAGCCTCCTTGTCTTGAGATTCTTCGCAGGCTCCTTCGGTTCTTCACCCTTCACCAACGCTGGAGGTGTCATTTCAGACATCTTCTCCGCTCAGGAGCGCGGTCTTGCCATCACTATCTTCTCTTTGGCACCGTGTCTCGGACCTGCTCTCGGACCGATGGTTGGTGGATTCTTGGGCGAGAATGAAGGCTGGCGCTGGGTACAAGGTCTGCTAGCCATCTTTGCTGGTGTAATGTGGATCCTCGCTTCTTTTGTCGTACCGGAGACATATGCTCCTGTCCTACTCAGACGTCGTGCGGAGCAGCTTTCTAAGCAGACTGGCATGGTTTACCTGTCCAAATTTGATGCTGAACGAGGACCCATCTCGGCTAAGCAGATGGTATCGACTGTCCTCATTCGTCCTTGGATCTTGCTCTTCACTGAGCCGATCGTTCTACTTCTGTCCATTTACATCGCCATCATTTACGGGTAGGCTTCTTGTTCATACTTTCCCTTGCTCGAGACCCATGCTGATGTCCATCACAGAACACTATATCTTCTCTTCGCTGCTTTGCCAATCGTCTTCCAGGTCCACCGTGGCTGGAGCGAAGGCGTAGGTGGTTTAGCCTTCCTCGGTAAGCCCCTTATAAATATCGCCATCTAAACAAGCACTAACTCCTAGACTCAGGTGTCGCATTTGGCATGTTCGCCGCTATAGGCTTCTCTCTATACTCGCACAAATGGTATATGGCAGCAGCAGCTAAGAACGGCGGCTTCGCTCCTCCTGAAGCACGTCTCATCATCGGCATGGTTGGCTCTGTCGCCCTTCCGATTGGAATGTTCTGGTTTGCTTGGACAAACGGTCCCTCCGTCCACTGGATCTCACCCATCATGGCCGGTGCGCCTTTTGGGTTCGGACTTACTCTGGTCTTCCTGTCCGTCACATCTTACCTCATCGACGCATATGTCATCTATGCTGCGTCTGTTCTCGCCGCAAACACCGTCCTTCGCTCCCTCTTCGGTGCTGCGTTCCCTCTCTTCACAAGACAAATGTACGAACGTCTCGGTATTCACTGGGCCTCGTCCATCCCCACCTTCCTCGCACTACTCTGTGTTCCCCTACCTTTCTTTTTCTACAAGTTCGGCGCGAGAATCAGGGCTAGATGTACGTATGCCGCTGCCGCTGAGAAGGCAGTCTTGATGTTCCAGGCAAAGGCTGCAGCAACCACAGTGACAACCAGAGCAAGCAGCTTGGGCAGCGAAGACGATGCCGATGTGGAGAAGGCCGAGGCTAAGGATCCGATGGAGCTTACGAGAGCCAGAACGAATGATACCGTCAGGGATGTTGCTTCGGTGTATGAGGCCAGTCCTTATGATATCGATCGCGTCAATACCAAGAACTCGGTTTCTGGTATTTGAGAATGGAAGGTACTTCCAATGACTTAGAATTTAATACCTCAGATTTCACTTACACTTGAGAAACCTCAATGCAGACCGTTTTTTTTCCATGAATTCTACTTCTTGCATCTCGTCAACTTTCGGAGCAACGTTGGAAGGCAAGAGCAGGTGAGTTGTCGTGACCACCTCTCTGAGCAAAGATATGAATCCAGTCCCTCACTTCCAAAAAGAGTGTCAAAAGATTTTGTTTTCGAACCCACTGACCATGACCAGTGACCTAGTAATCCCCTCAATTCACTTTCAAAAAATCATACAGGGTTTCTGATCTCTGTTGTCACTGACAAGGCTCTTTGCAGACCATATCCTGTAGCAGGGCTTCGCCACGAGAACCAGCACCCTCCATTCAAGAACAAAAACAAAGATCTCCAGTCTCTCGACCAAAGACTTTGACTCACTCATACACTCAACACCCAGGGTAGTCGTCGACAACTCTCAACCGGAAAACCTCACTCTGGACTTCTGACTGTGGTCACCTTCACTTTCGCTCCGCCGCGCGTTATAATCTGTCTACCGGAGAAGCTCTCTGCTCCATCTTCTTTCCAGCCCTTGTCAACATGGCATCTCAGGCAGCTACAGATGGCAATCAGAACAGATGGTCAGACCACACTTGGTCATCGAAAGCAGTCACGTAGGCCATATTCCAACCCACGGACACTAGAGACTGACAAACCTCAGCGACGCCATCACGAAGTCTCCTAAGACCATCGAACTTGTGTCGAAAGAAGACCAAGTCGTAGTGTCTGTCCACAAAAAGCTGCTTTGCTTCTTCTCTTCCTACTATCACGCTGCACTCAATGGCAAGTTTCTCGAGGCCCACAAGAAGCGATTCGAGGTCGATCTCTCAGGCGAGCATCTTCAAGGCTTCACCAGATGGCTCTACACGGGTGAGGCAATGGAAGATGCACTTGTTGAACTATACATTTTCGCCGATCGTGTGGACATCATGGCACTTCGCCGCGACGTCATCAGCGAGCTGGCAAAGAAGTCGCTTCGATGCTACGGCGATGTCAATCTTGCTTTATTGAACCTCACTCACAATTTACCACTTCGAAGATTTCTGTTGGATTCCTACATTGCTCATTGGCAGCCGTATTTTGATGGATGCGATCAATGTGTATTGGACGATGACACAGATGCCGATCATCAGCTGGCTAACTTCATCTACCAAGTCATGAAGGGTATCGCGATCCGCAAGATGGTAGACCCGCCTAATTGTTCTTGTTGCCACGACATTTGCCAGTACCACGAACACGAGAGTAAGGAGGAATGGAGAGCGAGTATGTTGAGATAATCTGTTTGATTGCAACTCTTTACTGATAACTGCCTAGCTTGTGGTCAGGACGAGGATTCGAAGATGCCAGCCTCGCTGGAGAAATCAAAGTAGACCAAGAACCAAGACAAAGAAAACAGCAGACAGTCTAAGGATTCTGACTAGAATCACTCAAACAAGACATCAAATGAAAGACAAGACACGATCGATACAGAGGAACACAGGAGATATGGCACGGGCATGCGAGTTTGCCAGCTACCACGAACACGGGCTTCAGGCCAAATAGCCTCCAACAATAACAGTCATTGTCTATAGACTACACACCTCTTTGTTAAATTGAAAACCAAGTCTGCCAGTCATGCTACTCGTTTCCCACTAAGAGCTATATCACATGTTAACTCTTAGAGAAGAGTAACCACAAAATCGTGACACACTTCGACATGCAGAAGCATGAGACCTTGGGAAGATCCCAAGCCCATATCCTACAGTGGATTTACCACAAGAAAGCAGTTCATTGTTTGACTAGAAGAAGAGGAAGAAGTAGAAGAATCCATAAAACTAACACCCTGCCCTTTCGTTCAATCCACCTTATATCAACATCCTTCCTTACAACACATCTAGCTTCTTCGACTTTCGCCGCTCAATAGATCAGAGACTTACGTGCGTATAATGAAGGTCAACATTTCTCCGAGGTTCCTAAGACTGCACGATCTTGTGCGATCTCCCCGATACAGTGGTATATGTATGCAAGAGCTTTATACATGCAAGAGTCAACTTGGACTGTATTGAGCATGCGAGAGAAACGTGGACACATCATTTGCTTTGTGTGGACTTCTTTAGATCTTGTGGATGGGCATCATACGTGTTGGTAGTAAGAATTCGACACTCGAAGAAATCCTTTCAAAGTACACCTTCTCATCTCGAATCCGTCATGATACTCCTCGTCCTCGCCCTCTCACTAGCATCCAAATGCCACTCCAACCCCGCCTCCCTCTGCATCTCCACACTCTGCGCCCTCACCTCCTCCCACTCGTCCTCCTCCATATTCAAAATCAACGTCATCTCCGTACACCTATTAAACTTATCCCTCAATGCATATTTTCCTCCTTTTACAGCTGCATTCACAATGCCAGCGATATCGCGTTCGAGTTTTGCTGCACCCCGTTCGTTGACGCGACCATAGTAGCTCCAGATGCGCTTTTCGAGGGCGCGGGCGAGGTAGCTGAGGGTAGAGGCGATGAGCATATCGTAGCTTCGTTCGGTGAGGATGCGTTTGATGGGGAGAGTAAATTGCATCCAACCCCTTTCAAAGCGTTGGGGGACTTGTAAATCAGGTTCTGTGGTTTCTGAGATGTCGTCGTCGAGGAAGTATTCCACATCGCGGAAGGTTTCGACGAACACGGGACGTAAGCGTGGTCGCATGACTTGTTTGAGAAGTACTTCGATGGCTTCGGAGATGAGGTCGCTGGTTTTGGATTCGAAAGAACTGAGGATGTTGCTGAGTGCAGTTTCTACAAAGACGGCGTCGTGGGCGAAGGGGAAAAGATCTGGGATGGCGGCGTGTTGTTGTTGGCTTTGGTTGTTGGGGTCGACTTTGCCGAGATTGGTATTGATGATGCGGCGGAGATAGTCGGTTGAGATGTCCAGGTTGTTGATAAGGACTAAGAAAGATATGATGACGCTTTCTGGAGGTAGAGCTCCTTGGATGGCGGCTTTGGGATAGCTTTCATCGCGCATCTTGCGTTGGATCATGCCGAAGAAGTCACCGGTTAGTACTCGACTGACCGACGGCATGACGCTGGCGACGACGGATCTTTGTGATGTAGCCAGAGTGCGTTGGATGACTTGGTTGACAATGTACATGACATCGTCGACTGCAGAGGTGATGAAGGGGGGGTTTGAGCCAAGAGGCTTGCTAGGATTTAGAGTCAGGTCAAATGGCGATTCGTCCATCTGGAAGGCCTTCTCAACGGAGCGACGGAAGAAAAACGTGGTCATGGTGTTGAAGGGCTCGATCAATGCATCTGCAATCTTCTTGTGCAGTCTGCTATTGGCGAGGAGATCTGGCATGGCGATGTGTTCTTCAACTCCAGGCTTAGGGAATGTTAGCAGTTTGGTTCTTGAAGCAATTATCGAGCTGAAACTCACATGAATTTTTGTAGCGACAAAGCGGGTATAAAGAGCCCATCGACTTAGCATCATGGCGGTCTCACTCAAGAGTGCATCAATCTCCTTCATGTTGACAGACTCATCCTCACTAGCACGACTCGAGGCGGGTGATGAAGATCTTGCAGCAGAAGACTTCTGGCTTGGTAGGAAACTCTGGACAAGAAAGGAGAAAGCATATGATTTGACATCGTTGATCTTTCTTGCAAGGCTGCGCTCATCGGCCCAGGCATCCAGTACGATGCCACCTTGAGTATCGGCTTCTACTTGCAAGCGTTCGACTACCTTTGCCATGGAGCCCTGACCGTAGTGTCTCTCAACAAGAGGAGCGTGACCATCAACGATCAGAGCAATCTGCTCAAAGAGTTTGGTTAAGGCGCTGGCATAGAACAGGCCAGAAGAGCGTTGGTTTGTGGCACTCAGATTGGACCTTGCTCTTGTGGCTACACCGGTACAGACGTAGCGACCGTATGCGTCCAAGCCCTGGTCTGATTTTCCAATCAGGGGGAATAGCTTGAAGAAACGAGTGACCCTCTGACCATCTCCTTCGGCGGCGGCCTTGTCGAACTCGCGCAGGAAAAGACCACACAGACTATCCGAGGCTTCGGTAAGCGTTACTCGTGGGGCATCAGGGACTTCGGCGGTAGGAACGATTTCTTGGGCGAAAGCACCATCAATGACGTGGTCGGGGATTTGCGAAGCGCGGTGAAGGTATTCGGCGGCAGTCTCCCAGTCTTGAGCAGCACCCATGGAGCCATTGACACCCAAGACGCAGGCTTTGAGCTCGGCGACCTGGTCAACGACATTCAAGGTCGACTTTACGGCGGCTTGTTCGCGATCGAGCTGGTTGACGGCGCCCGAGATGCGTGCGGCTGTCGATGCGGCCGACGAGAGCATGCCATTACTGATGGACCGAGTCTGAACAACCTGGGAACCTAGATGAGCTCGTGCAAGGTCGAGCTTTGTCAATTGGCGTGAGAGGTCGCGTTGCGATGCAAGCAGCGCATCCAGACGGGCAGTCACGCTGGCTTCTTGCTGGCCCAGCTCGGCCAACGTGGCTCGTATCTCGGCCACTGAAGATGCCTTGTAGATGTCCCGGCTGTCTGCCATAGTTGTCGCCAACATTGTTTCCTTCTCTTTCTGGCCTCTCCCAAGGGTCAAGACGAGGGCGGGAATATGTTCATGTTTCAAACGTCGACAGTCCAGACAGCTCCTTGTTGATCTGCGCCATCCACCCAAACATCCGACATCCGACGCCGAAACTCCCCACATCTCCTCCAACCACTTCTTTCCTTCTCTCTTGACCTTACCACATCTCGATATCACTCCTTAAGACCTTATTTGGCCCCATTGCTTATTGAACTCGGTGAGAAGATCCATCCTGTCACTTTCTCTGCCAACAACTATGGTCGTCACGAGATGAATCGCGCGGCCAAAATTCCATGGTCATGGCGACCAAAAAAAGATGTCGCGTTTCATCCTTCGGACTTTCTAAAAATGCCTTGAAGCACTCCATCCTTCCTTGGAAAGCTTGTTTGCCTTCTGGAGGTCTATTGTGACCATCGTCGTTCTTTCACCACTCCATTGCATTGGATGCGCATATCATAGAAGCACATCACGATGCTCGTCTCTCTTACCTTCTCTAGACCGTCGAACGTCAAACTAACTAACTCAAGTCTCAATCGGGCCTGTCTACTGTTCAGATCATGTCAAAAATCCATCTTGAAACTGGTTGGTCCACTAATCCGTAAACCGTACCCAGCACATCTTCAGCTCTGTTTCGCCCACTACAGAGTCTGGCGAGTAAGTCGCTCGGTCTTGGCTCTTTGCGAACTGTACTAGATGCAGATGCTGACCTTGGACCATGAGCTCGGACTGCACATCACGCAACCCCATCGTTCCCCCTGCTGGGCATACGGGTCAATCGTAACAGATCTGTATCGGTTTCATCTCCATGTCTATAATTGTATGAGGTGCAAGTATCATAGTCTTTTACAAAACCATTTCTCTTTCGCTGCTCGCTTTTTTCTGTCAGGTCTACTCTTCTCTCTTTCTCGTGGTCTGTGACTACCTTTTTCTAATCTCAATAGTTCTTTTCTTGCATCGCTGTTCTTCATAATGGTGTCCTGGGGTCGCCTTATTCTTCATGCCTTTTCTTTTTCTCCTCTTTCTAACAATGACCTCACCAAAATCTACCAGCCCGACAAGGCAAACTTTGCCATTCCTGCAGTTCAGCCGCCAAAGAATGTACTAGGTGGTGTAAACGGTGCTTCCTTCAATGGCCCGGCGTTCGTATCCAATGGCATGCAATCACTGCAAAATGCTCTTGGAGCCCAAATGCAAGATGGCAACTCTGTTCTCGGAAGCTTCGATGCACCAACCCTCCCTGCCTTCCGCACCAATGGCGGCACGCCTCTCCCTTTTGGCTTTCCTTGGGGCAAGTCAACAGCCAACAACACAAACTATTACACAGACACACCCAACACTGGTGTCACTCGCTATTACGATTTTGAGATATCCGCTGGACGGATTGCACCTGATGGCGTCTTCAAGGACGGTGTACTCGTCAATGGACAGTTCCCGGGCCCGACCATTGAAGCCAACTGGGTAATTTCCTCCTAGCCGATACATTATCTTCGGTCTCTGACATCTTCAGGGTGACATGATTTCGATCACAGTCAGGAACTCGCTAGACGAGGGAACATCAATGCATTGGCATGGTGAGGATATCCCGGTTGAGACTGGATGGCAGCTACTGACGATACCCAGGACTACTGCAAAAAGCAACTCCATGGTTTGACGGAGTGCCCACCGTGATGCAATGCCCAATCGCTCCCGGCAAATCCTTCACATATGTGTTCCAAGCCGATCTATACGGTACCAGCTGGTATCACAGTCACTTCAGTTCGTTCAACTCAGCACACTGTTCTCAGCTACATACTGACTTTGAGCTAGGTGCACAGTATGCAGGTGGCGCAGCCGGCGCCATGATTATCTATGGCCCCAAGAACGAAGACTACGACATCGACCTCGGTCCGGTAATCCTGAGTGATTGGTACCATGAGGATTACTACTCCCTCGTCGAAAAGACGATGTCCAAAAAAGCCGACAACACTCCTCAACCTGCGTCCAACAACAACTTAATCAACGGTAAGATGAACTTCCCTTGCTACAAGGATGTCAACTGTACCGCCAATGCTGGTGTATCCAAGTTCTCCTTCACCTCTGGCAAGAAACACAGATTGCGCTTGATCAACATGAGCGCCGAAGCCATGCAAAAGTTTTCGATCGATGGTCACAAGATGACGGTCATCGCGAACGATTTCGTTCCTGTCGAGCCTTACGATGTTGCTGTTGTCACCCTCGCAGTTGGTGAGTTTGATCTTTCTGAGTCTCTTAAGCATCAACATTAACACAAGATCAGGGCAACGAACCGACATCATCGTCGAAGCAGATGGCTCACCTACGGACAGCGTCTGGATGCGCTCCAACCTCCAATACTGCTCTTTGACCGACGGAACCGTCAACGAAGCTGTTGCAGCCATCTACTACGAAACCGCAGACAACACCACAATCCCCACCTCTACAACCTCCGTCACCACAGCCCAACTCTCCTACTGCAACAACGATGACCTTTCAGTCACCAAACCCTTCTTTCCCATTACTCCTGACCCAAACCCGTCAACCACGGAAGACCTGATCATCGAGTACCGCACCAACGAAACAGACTTCAATCTCTGGTTTGTCAACAATGTCAGTTTCAGAGGCGATTACAACAACCCTGTGCTTCTAGAGGCCAAACTGGGCAATCTTGACTTCCCTGAAGAATACAACGTGATGAACTTTGGCTCCAACAAAACCGTTCGTCTGGTAGTATACAACTACTTTGCCTTTGGCGGGCACCCCATGCACATGCACGGCCACAACATGTAAGCCTCTTCCCCTCCCCCACCCCTCCCTTCCCCACCTCTGACATCTACACAGGTACGTCCTAGCCGAAGGCTTCGGCGAATACAACAACGCCATCACCAACCCCTCAAACCCACAACGCCGGGACACCGTATGGGTGCAAGCCGCCAAAGACGCAAACACACCCGCTTACGTAGTGTTGCAAATCGATCAAGATAATCCAGGCGTGTGGCCTTTTCATTGCCATATTGCTTGGCATGTGAGTGCTGGCTTGTATGTTAGTATTTTGGAACGACCGGAGGATGTTAAGAAAATGGCTATTCCGGGGGTGATGGCGCAGAGTTGTAGGGATTGGAGTGAGTTTACGGGGAAGGCGGTTGTTGATCAGATTGATAGTGGGTTGTAGAGTTTGTAGAGTGGTGTAGCTTTTGCGAATTTTCTTTCTTGCTGCAAGTTACTTATTGTGTTTTTGCTTCCCTTGTTGCAATGCGTTGGTTGATGTGTAAGAACTGTCGGCTCTATTCGTTCTTGTCAGTCTTTCTTTAGATACAGTTTTTGTCTAGACATAACTGTGCATTTTCATAGCTCGACAAGCATATCATCAAAATCAAGAAGAACTGGCACAATAAAGCGTTGATAACCGGGTATGGTAACAGGAAGCAGCAACCAATCCCCACTGTATTTCATCTCGAGAGCAGATTCGTTTCTGCAGCGATCCCGTAGGTAAAATGATTCTCAGCTATTGATTTGCGAGAGTGATAGTACAAAATCTCATTATCGACCTGGTCAGCGACGCACTCAGGATTGGGAATGTCAAAGGGCACAGACGGACGGGTGAACTAACAGATGTGAGTGCGCGGAGTCATGTTGATCAGAGCGGAGCATGCTTTTCCGAAAAAAGTCTCGCAGAGGCGGAAAAAAGAGGTCAGGAGGGAGGGAAGCAAAGGGAAGGTCGAAGAGAAACTGTTATGCTGAAACATCGCTGTTTGCTGCAGTCACGAAAAGGATTGATCATCATGCTTAACTTTGAATGAATTGAAGGGCATTGCTGTCTACTAGAACCCTTTTATGTCCTTTCTGAACCTTGTCTTTGAGCTGTATGGTCTCGAATAGAAAACGAGCTCCTGCTTCTTGAGCTGTGTTGTTGCATGTAGTGATGCTCTGTACAGATTGAGTGCGCTCCTGGATGAGGTCGGAGCCTGTGGAGATCAGTAAGTTGCTCTCTTTAAGAGATGCCAGGGGGTTTGACATACATGTACCACGGGACTATCTTTGACCCGGCTCCTTACCCCTGTACTTTATCTCTCTTCCTATCCTTCTGTTTTTTTACCAAGTTTTCTGTCGAGCTTTGAGACTGTGAAGGTTAGTTTGTTGTTTTTCTTGAGAGAAGATAGGGGTTTGTGACATACACTGTCCGGCAAGGGGTCTTTGACTTGATTCCTTACTTTTGTTCCTTTGTCTCTCTGTGTAGACTCCTTTTTTTCTACCATATTTTCTATCGACGTTCAAGTGCAATGTCATCATTGCTGTGCTGTAACTATTGTCTTTATGGTCAGTCCATTGTGAAGACGATAGGGGTAAAAGACGTACGAAGCTCATGGGCTGATGACAAGGTGAGGCTTGTGCTGCCCTTCAGCGGAAGACGCATGTGCAGGTGAAGACGAGAGCAGCATGGTTCTGTTGGTCGGCAAGGACTTCTGCATTGGCATCACGAGGAACATAGAGACCATGAGCATGGTTCATGTTGTTGGGATCCCGCAGGTAACCGAACACGCCATAGTGTTGAGCGCGGTGAGCGATGATTCCGTTGTAGACGATGATTGCTTCGCGAGCCATTTCTTGATTACTAGCCTGAACGCGTGCACGAACTTGGGCATCACTGGCATTGTTGGCGGTAATCAACTCGCCAACATGACCGGTGAACCTGGCGGCGGAGCGGTAATAGGGCCCCTGGGATTGCCGTAGAGCTCGAGGACGGCTGTCTGACCTCCGGTTTGATGGGTCCACAGAGTGTAGCCGTTGGGAAGATCTCCAATGAATTGATGACGGCCTGTTCTCGTTGTTAATTAAGTTGCCGCTGCATAGGATCAGAATATATACTTACCATATGTAGCGACGAGATGAGCGTCTGCGTTGAATTTGTTGGTCAATGCCTGGATGTAGTTTTGATAGGCAGGGTCTTGATTGGTGACTTGAATGTAGTGGGCTCTGGATGCTCCTTGAGGTCCTTGACCAGTACCGTCGCTACGCAAGGTGCTGAGGTCGAGTTGTATGGGGGCTTGTTGAGCCATATTGTTGATTGCTCGCGTAGAGCTCCGTGCAGGTACGCAATCAAGTGACTGATGGTGCGTGGAAAGAAAGCTTGTTCATCTGGCTTGCCGAGTCCCCCTCTGTCGATGGGTGCCTGTCGGTTTCGTTTACCATTGTCTCTGCGGCGACGACGTTGATGGCACGGGACTCCTGGCCGACGATACAAGGCCGAATTACTGAACTTGCAGACTCGAGATTGCCGAGAGTAGAAGAGGACCGAGTCTGTTATCCATATCTCTAACGAAAGTACCGGTGCACACCAAACCTGTAGTCCAAGTCTTGGGTATTGTGCATACCGACATTGGCAAGCAAGTATGAGTCTACCCCGTCCGGGAAACAAAGGTGTACCATCATCATCGCAGCCTTTTCACTAACATATGTCAAGTCATTGGTGGAGTCATCATGCGGTACCTCACACTTGCCTCCGCCCACCTCGACATCAGGAGACAGAGTGGATTTGCTGTACGATCAGGGTTGTGATTGCTTCGCTAGGTGTGCTGTGTCACTGAGGATAGAAGAATCGTGGCCGCGTAAATGATGGATGACATTCGTCACAGATAGGGTCAGATGCCTTGATCCTGTGTTCTGAGCCTTAGAGGTGTCATGCTAAAGGGATAGCCAACTGTGAGTGAGGATCAAATTGGTGTTTTATAGCTTGTACCAGATCTCTTTGCAGCGGCTGTGTCTATCGTCTCTCGGCCTGTGATTTTCCTTTTGCTCTCTTGCAGTAACAACTCGGACCATGATCAAGTAAGATAGCAGTACGAGTTGCGGACTCTCGAAGCCTATCACTGGGCTGTCTATTGATTGAGAGAGAGGAGAGTGTCAAAGTCAATCTATCTTTTAATGTATTTGTGACATCTGACGGGCGGAGCGAAAGGCAACCTCAGACAAACAGGGGACACAGCAGTCTAATGGAATATATTCGCTTGTCGCGTCGAAGGTACCAGTGTAAAGTTGAAGAATAAACACAATTCGAATGATTACCAGAATTTGGAGGTAACCACGTCCTGGAAAGATACCCAGTACCTGAGGCTACTCAGATCGGAAGCACGTATGTGCGAATCATGGATGAGAAGATCTTCGGTAACCGAAGAGTCTCTGAAGCATGGCGACTCAGATTGTATATTGTGCAAGGAATATGGATGAGATGGTTTGCTTTGATGATGTGTTTGACTTGCTGGAAGGAAATAGCGGAGGCCTCGTCTAAAACTGCCTCCTGGAGTATCGTCGGCAAGGAAAGACGTCCGTGCACGTGACTTTCAGGCAACAATCCCAGTGCGTTGCTCTTTCTCTTTCTTTTGACACCAAGAGCTACAAAAGAGTTGTACAAACGCTTGAGGATAAGGGTATGAAGAAGGAGAAGTACTCGGTATCCTTGCTATGGACGTGGGTTAATCAACAATTTTCTTACGTCTGAGTCTCGCAGCAGCGCCATTGAATGTCCACGGACCGGATCAACAGCAAAAGATTCAAAGACTCAAGGTCTAATGCCGCGAGAGTGGTGATATTATCTGAACGACACCGGGCTCAAGAGACCGAAGGCAAAGGGCCAGTCACCATGGTATACAATAAACGAAGAATATAAGGCACAAGAAGGTTTGACGAAGGGCAACGAGTAAGTTCATTCTTTGATCGCATCTACGAGAGAGTGTATCTTTTACCCTCTTGATATCGTCCTCCTTTCTCTTAGGTTGCTTTCATGCAGGGCAGCATCATCTCAGAAAGAACAGAAAGCAGGCACATCAGTGCTGGCCCAGGCGTACGACCTATCAAGAGTCAAATGATGCTTGCTTGTGGAGATACTCAAAACTCACCTCAACGTACGGTGCTTCAGCAGCGGCAGCGGTGTGGACCGTTGCTAGGGCCGGCAAGGAGACAGGTGTTGTTTTGGGTGTTGTTTGGCTGGAAGGCCTGGATTTGGCCGCGAATCGTCGCCTCGTTGGCAGCCAGGATCTCTTCAACATGACGCATGAAGTCAGGACAAGAGCGGTACTTGATGTTGAGAGGGTGACCGAAGACTTCGTTCACTGGAGTGCCCTTGCCAACCGTAGGGTGGGTCCAGAATGAATAGCCAGTGGGAAGGGATCCCACGAACTCGAATTCAATACCTGAGTACAACGTCAGTGCCCAGCATTCTGGATTCTTTGGTATTGACTAGCTCACCCCAGTGCAGAACACTGATCGGGGTCTTGTTGAAGGTGCTGGTGAGACGGTCAAGCATGAGCTTATCAGCCAACTGGATGTAGTTGGCTCTACCGGGTCCCTGACCGGTGCCGTTGCTGGGCAGCTGGCCCAGGTCGATCTGCAGCCTGGGCTGCACGTGCTGGGCCATGTTGGTGATGCTGGTTTTGTGGGACTCGCGTTTGGTGTCGGTTCTGGGGAGAAGGAAACAAGAGACAGCCCTGAGGCTCAATAAGAATGGCTGGCACGGGTCTTTGTCGTACCTGGTCGTTTTCCAGATGCTTGGCTCGACGAACTCGCCCATGAACGACGACAGAGGATGGGGACCTACACCGTGGGAGACTCGTCAATGTCGCGGAGCCATGAAAAACGCTTACCATCCACCAGACCTCGACGCGTTGTGGTTGTCGAGACACACGATAAGCTCTGGATTACAACTTACTTCAAAGGGAGTTGAGAAAAGCCGGACTCTGAGAAGATACTGCTCTGACAGCATCCCGGGCTACCCTGCGTCCGCCCTTCAGGTACAAGAGAATCATTCACGTGAACAAAGCAAAAGGTAATTTGGATCAAGCTGAGCGTTTCAATTCATGATAGCTATGGACTGAACCCGGCCAGCGAAGGAGACCTGACCACCGGGCTATATTCGCCCCGAGTATCTGGCTAGCTGACATACCCAGGTGTGCTTTCTTGAGCAGAGCGTGTCGCTGCCGATTGAGCTGTCGCAGCTCAGAGTTGTCGGGGGAGTCTGAAAGCTCTGGCTGTTGAACCGTCAGCAAAACGCTTCAAACAAGGCGAATAGACAGAAACGTACCGGGCTCACTTGGGGAAGGGAAGAGTGCAGTACTTGCACTTGCAACCTCTGGGTCTGTTTCCGTCCACGACTTGATCCACAATGATCCAGTAGGCATGTGGAACAAACTCCTTGAACGAGCGAAACTGTTTGTTCGCCTCATAACCGTTCTTCTTGCTATGGCCATGGCCAAAGATGTATCTGTCGGGGCTTCTGCCCACTTTGGCTGGAGCAGCGAAACAGGTGTAGCCCTGAGGTAAGCCACCGACGAACTGGACGCGGTCACAGTCTGTTCGAACACCGGGTATTAGTTGGATGTCGTGGGCAGGAATCGTCTACAGGCGTTTCTTACTCAGTTCGAGCATCATGCTTGATGCCAGAGGGTGGTTGTTGAAGGCGTTTGTGAAGAGCTCGAGGAACTCTTCGTCGGGCACAGGAGTGTACTTCAGGCGCTTCTTGGGGCGATGACGGGGGTCATTGGTGATGGTGTTGATCTTGCTGAGATCAATCTCGCGTACAGCGACGTGCTGCTTGCGGAAGAGGACGTGAGGCATCGTGTCTTCTTGTACAGCTTGCTGATGCGTCGGGAGAAGAGTTGAAAAGGAAGAAGAGCAGTGAGGTCAAGTACCCGGTGCGGGCGGTCAATGCTCGCGATAGAACGTTCCGGTCTCCATAGCTCCGTTCGTCGACGACATCGTTTTCGTGAAGTGTGGTTGAGTGAAGTGATGCTTCGATCACTTTGGAGAGGCTTCAGGCTTCACACAAGCCATATTCGCCGACGTGAGCATTTCAAGGCTTTTAAGAGCTCCAACAGGGATTCCTGCTGTAGATTTCGCTATCGAAAGGCACTGTCTCTTTGAAGATGCTACATGTGTCCATTGAGATACATGAGTGACACTTGCTTTCACCGGATGCAGTCACGTCTGCGAAAACACTATGACTTTTTGTAGTGGAGTAGAGTATGAGATTACTGGTAGGAGACAGCAAAAAAGCCCTACGCCAAGAAAGATGTATGCAGTATTAGAGGAGTATAGAAATGCACAATATCTTGGAAGATGCAAGAGTTTCCATTGAGAAACAAGTGTGGTACCAGTTCTCACTGGACGCAGTCACATTTCCAACAACATCATGACTTTTTATAGCACAGTCAAGCATGGGATGCCTAGCTGGAGGCAGGAAGAGAGAGATTGTCCCAAGAAAAAACCCTACTACAAAGACACCATAAGAATGCACAATATCTTGGAAAATTCAAGAGTTTTCCTTGAGAAGCAGAACTCAAACTTGCTTTCACTGGACACAATCAATTTTATCAACAACATTATGACTTGTTATAGCACCACCTTACAGAGGGCATGAGGACAGGAAGTATCTCAGAAGATCTTACAGTGCATCAAAGTGACTATCAAAATGCACAGTACGTTTGCCAGTCGCGCCAGTATCCCGTGAAAGCCGCTCAAACGCCTGCTTCTCAATGGTCAACTCTGCAGATACGATTGCATTATGCATTTTTATAAGCATATATTTGAGGGTCGTGCTTGCCGAGATGAGTGGGCCATTCAGTCTAGCGGGTGATTTTCCTTTGCTTCGACAGTATACCGACAACCAGCGCCATACTCGCCAAAGCAATCTGAACAGCTGGGGGAGGAAGACAAAGTCAGCTGGAGATCCTTTCATGTGATGTGTTTCGAGCAACATACCGAACGTCCTCCTGAAACTCATGACAAAGGCACGAATGATGAGTCGTCGCAAAGGACCATGCAATGTCTGTACATATGCAACATCGCTCAATACCTTTCTCGCAATCTATGTGATCAAGTCAGCTAAGTTTTTTGTTAAGGCAAAAACCAGGTTCGACATACCTCATCTCCATTGACCACTCTCTCCAAAATTCTGTGGAGGTTTGCTCGTAGTGCAGATTGGAAGATAGCACTTGCAGCGCTGACGCCAGCCACTACACTGATATTGGAACTGAGGTACAGTCCCGTGGTCGCAATAGCAATCTGGTCTTTCTCAACACCTGCAGTCAGGCCAACGAACAAAGCAGAGTTTGCCATGCCTGACGCGCAGCCGCCGAAGAAGATGACCAATGAGCCAGCCGTACTGGTGTGACCTCTCCAGAAGGTCAGAAGCAGAGAGAAACATAGTATGGCGGACAGACTAGCGAGAATGGTTGGAGGCTTGTAACGGCCGGTACTGTACATTCGTCAGTCGATCTGAGAAGATAAGCTGATAATGGGACAGACAACTCACCGCTTGATCCAAGCACCGACAGCAAGACCACCGAGTGTGTTTCCGAAAACAGCAGGAACAAGATGTGCGCCAGCCTGACCCATGCTTGCATTGGCAGTGACTTGGAAGTATAGAGGCACCAGGAACATGAGCTAATGGAAGATGTCAGTAAACTGTGACATGAAGGCATGCTGTAGCACTTACAGCAACTTGAATACCAGTCTGGATGAAGATGATCGTATAAGAAGTGATCACCGCATCCTTACCAAGCAACTCCAGTGGGAATATTGGTTCCTTGGCCCAGAACTTCTCTGTAAGGACAAAGAACACTCCAGCGGTGACACCGGTTGCAACCAAAACGGCAATCAAAGTGCTGCTGGCCTTTTTGCTGCCTAGATCGAATGCTGTGATGCATGCCAGAATAGCGACTGACATGAAGAAAGCACCGACAAAATCAATGCGTTTTAGCTTTGTCCAGATGCTTTGCTTCAATTCGACGTTTTGCTGTGGTTCTTCGAGTTTCAACCAGACCAGAACGATGGAGAGGAGTAAAAGTGGACATTGCCCGATGAACGCCCTGTAGAACATGAGTACAATGTTGGAACATATCATAGCACTACTCACCATCTCCAACCAATTGTCTGGGTGAGATAGCCTCCTATCAGGCCTCCGCAACTTCTTCCTACAGTCGAAAAGACATTGACATAACTCCTGTATGCTGCCACTTCATGCAACGGTACCAGATCTAGACGGGAGGTGAGCGGATATCGAAATTTCCAGCACGGGAAAGCCATACCAGTCAAAAGAATAGAAACCATAGAAACCATTCCAGCGCTTCCAGCACCCTGTATCACACGGCCAAAGATCATCTGGACCATATTCTGAGCAATGCCAGCAATAGCAGTACCAGTCAGGAACAGCACATACGACATCTGCAATATCGGTTTCCTTCCAAAGATCTGTGATAGTCTTCCGTACATTGGCTGTGTGGCACAAGTGGCAAGACCAAAACTTGTTACTATCCAACTTCCATCAATCCAGCTGCCATCCCCCATGCGGATAAACTCAGAGGTGATGTGCGCATAGGTTGCGAAAACCAATGTTGTATCGGCTTGGGAAACAAAGACGCCGATTAGAAGGACTGATATTATGCCAAAGACAGAGCGCTTGGGTTGTTCATCCTGCTGACTCCCTGACACCGAGGGCGTTTGTTGTGTTCCCAAGTCATCTCTTTCTTCATCCAATAGCGGTGTCGTTTCATGTTCGCCGGCTCCCTGGGATGCGACCTGCACATCCGAATCCTCTCCAGCGCGTATAGCCATATTGAATGTCAAAACCAAACAAGAAAATATCCAAGAGACAATCCAAGAAAGAGAGGGTCCGACGGGCAAAGAGAACGAGCACGTGGGGGTCAAGAACGAATGAAGCCGTTTTAAGGTTGATGCGGCGGTACCTTAAGATACGAACCGGTACTTTATAATAGGCAGCAGCTGAGCAAGGCCACGCATGCTTATATGCCCCTTACGTTTCTGGCGCCCTGTGAGTCGCAAATTCTGCAGTGGAGCAATTGTATATTATCGCGCCATCGGACTACAACATATAGAACCAAAACGCCAGGTTATTGCGTTCTTAGGGCTGCTGTTGGCTGTATATCGCGATAACAAAATGGTGCAATCGTTGGTTGAGCAGTCGTGATCGAGAACCTCGGGACTTCAGAAGGATCCTCAAAAGGCTAGAAGCTATACCCTTTTAGGATGAAAAGGTGGGGGAGTTTTGCTCGGTGTCCGCGGGGATCATGTCAGGCTTGTCAGGGTGTTACTTCTGACAAGCAGATTTGACACAAATGTGCCTCGGAAAGGCCAACGACTACACAAACTTGGTAGTTTTATATGCTAGCAAGGTTATTTGATATGTTTATGATGAATCGAAACATATCCGAACTCGTTTACGATGCTCGGTGTCGGTACATGTCTGATGTTGTGTTTCCAGGCTGTGGGTTTATGAAAGTGGACTATGGTCACGAGCAAAATACAGACGCTTCCGGTCCCAACCAACTATCACGAACATCTCATCGAATCGGTGTCGGTAGATGATGTTCAGCTACAGAGGTAATACGAGCCTTGATATATGTAATTCAGAGGAGCACAAAGAACACTTTGGTTGTTGCCGATATCGAAGAACAAAACTGTACGAGATTTATGGCCGCTCAGGATGCAACTTCCGCACTATGACGTGCATGGAGAACCGAGATACTCAGTCAACAAATCGAGACGTTCACGAACCATCACCTGTATAGTTATAGCCTCATTTTTTCTTAGCTATAACGATGTGGTGCCAAGTATCCAGTGATGTAGCAAATCATACGAGAATCCGTAGAGGCGCCGGCTACCTCTTCTTAGACTCATACGCTGGAAGTTCAAACCCATCTTTGTCTCCAAGCTCTTGCAGCTCCGGACCTGATTTTGCTACCGCAGATGCCCAATTAGTTCTCGGCAGCTCGAAAGTGTCAGTGATTCGAGCGTATGAAACTCCTCCGAGCTGACCGACAGGTCGCAACACGTTTAGGTCAACATGGCTTCGCTTTTCATCGATAGCATTTTCTGCGACCCAGAATCTAGTGGCCTCGATGATGGCCAAAGCCCCATGAGCACCAACCGGTTGTCTCGAAGTCTTATAATTAACGATCTCAGAAAGTTTGCCCTCGATAGACACGACCGATTCTTTGACCCTCGGAGCTTTGACAGTAGTGCTGTCGGCTTTGGTGAGACCGGAAAGCGACCATTCCGAGACACCATGAGGTGCATCCACTGAAGTTGCATTCACAGCTTCAATCATGTTTTCAGAAACAATGTTAAAAGTGCATTCGCCTGTATCCTGGAGATTGCGCAGAGTATCCTTCGGCCGATCTTCACGTCCTGAGAATCCGATAACGAAGACCGGAGGATCATGGTCGACGACTTGGAAATAGCTGAATGGAGCCAGATTGTGCTTGCCGTCTGCAGATATTGTGCTGACAAAACCGATTGGCCGTGGGGCAATACTTGAGATGAGAAAAGTGTAGTTGTAGAACATTGGTCTGCCGGGCTCGAAAGGGTCGATCTCAACGTGCGATTGATCAGAATCATTTTCGGATGTTCCTTGACCCCATTTCCAGTCTGGATTTGAGGAAGCAGTGACGTTTATCTCACTCGCCGGTGTCCATGCAGGCAGCTGTTTTTTCGAGTTTCCAAGTGATGCATAATCCGGTTTGGCAGTCGGTGCTCTACTCTCGTCACGATGGAAAGTTGAAAAATTGGATCTGAGTGTCCGGTTCAAAAGCTTAAGAGTCCGTCTGGTGTGCATGATCAGCAAAGGATAAAACGGTGCGATGTGATAGTACTTACCTGAACATGGCTTCAGCTTATCCGATATGCGTAACAGGCACCAACCGCATGTGTTTGGGAACGAACGGCGGAGTAAACCAACACCCTACTTGTATGAGGTCGATGGTACGCCGTTAATAAGCGACGCCCTTTTTGTGATAGATGGCGGGGTTATCTGACTACAGACGTGCTTTGACAAAACTGAATCGATTCGCCAACATGGGGTAAAAACAGGACAGACTTGAGTGGCAAAGATTTTGACAGGCTGTCGAAGAAGAGCATAATGTAGAATCATAGAGCCAAAAGGCCAATCTATGATTGAAACCGATTCTGCTCCCCTTGCAAGAATCAGATGCAGTAGAGAAAGGATAACGTCTCAGCCGGACACCTTTGAAGATATTATCCAAGTGAGAACAGTTCTCGATTAATCAAATTTGAGTCTATATCTTGCAGAATAACCTTCTCTCTGATTTGATCCGAATAACACCCACTAGCAGACAAGAAGCAAGAGCCGCCGAGCCAGCAAAGAAAATAGCTGGATGGTAAGATTTCAACGAACCAAATTCACCCCCATAAGCAGCAAGCAGGTAACCAGCGATGGGAGCTCCCTAATCATTGTTAGCACAAATCAACTTCCAACAAATACAAGAGAACTAACCAGAAGGTAACCTGGACCCCAACCTGTAATGATCATTCCCATCACCACAGGCATTCTAAGGCTTCCGAACAAAGAACTGATGACAGGAGGCGTGGCAGAGAAGAATCCACCATTACCAAGGCCATTAAATATGACGAAAACAATAAGCGGACCCAGAGACGTTGAGAATGGCCAGACCACCAGGAGTGTAATGGCATTCAGCAAAAGAGAAACAAACAATGTGTTGACAGGTCCAAACTTGTCGCACAGGAAACCACAAAGGAGTCGTCCAACTGCAGAAGAAAAGTTGAATGTTGCAACAAGACCTGCACCGGCGGTTTGTGACAGTCCTAGTGTATTACAGTAAAGCGGTAGGAAGAATGGAGCGACGAGTAGGTAGAAAGTGGAAAGAGCTCCGGCCACAAACAGAGTAAGGAATCGAGAATCCTTGAGAAGAGTCCTGTCTCTGTTAGTATGATCTGACAGGCGAGAGAGGGCTTCCAAGATAAGAGCAACTCACCTGTCGACAAAAGGATTCTTTTTGATTGGTACTCGCTCAGTGATAACCAGAGCTGCCGGTATACCCGTTGCTAAGATCATCAGACCCAAGATCCTGAAGGTCCACGCCGGGCCAACTCTCCTGATGAGCGCGTCCATCACAAGCGTTAGAACAGTACCTCCCAACCCGCCAGCTGCATATATCATTCCAATAGCCAAGCCACGCTTCTTGTTAAAATACTGTGCTGGGGTTACCGATACAAGCATAAAACAAAGACTAGTACGAATGTCAGCATCAATTGGCACCATATAGTGTACGCAAAGAACATACCTTGTTCCCAGACCTGCCAATACACCACTAGTGAAGAACAGCCCTCCAATATTCTCGGTGCAAAAGCCACTCAGAATTGTACCGCCACCAAGACATGTAACACCAATCAAAGCTGCGTACCTGGTACCCACCAACCTGATGAAGCGCGCATGTGCTAATGCCAGAATACTGTTGAACGTCACACACAAAGAACCGATGAAGGAAAGAGTGTATGCGGAGGATAAACTTCTTTCAACCAAGGCTGTCTGCATGATTCCCCATGAGTAGCTCATACCTAAGTACCACCATGTCAAGACTGCGCAGCCAGCGATGACGACCCAGCCATAACCGCCTTCTGGCACATCTGAGTCGGCAAGTCGTGATGCCTCGACGATGTTGAGAGGCTCGGCCGGATTGAAATTGTCGTTCAAGTCATCCGTGGAAAAAGGCGGAGTAGTTTTTGATGATGTAGCATGCGCGCGACTCGTCGAGGTTTGAAGCTCTATTTGTTCGCCGACGGTGGTAATTGTGGAAGACATGCTACTTTCTAGTAAGGAGAACCCGATTTAGTGGAAGAGAAATGTTTTGTTCGGACCATCATGTCGAAGATAGGGCGCATAGCGGACGAGCCGCCGGGTAGAAGCGGCTAACAACGGGCGACCGGACGAAAGATACTAATAGTAGCTCTCGCTATGGGATACGATTGTCTAACGCCCGCCAAAGTCCAATTCCTGCGATGTGTACAATAATGCTGTGACTACAGAGGCAAACAAGAGAATTGACGAACCCAGCAGTGACAAAATGACCTTGACGCCATGGTTCTCAGACTCAGGAATCAGTATCTCTTCCTCTTAGGCCAAGATATGAGCAACTTCGATGTATTGTTGAGATCGCCTGCCTTTCTACCTCTGTCAATGAACCATGACATTCTCTTCCATCGTCCTTCTCTCTCAGGGATGGAAAGGTCGAGGTTTGAGGTATCATCCATTCCTACTGAGGTAGCCGCAGGCAGTTTCAGATCTTCGTAGAAGCTTGCAGAGGTCATTTTGTCGGGCTCCCGATCTTCGTAACCTTCAGTACCTTGTGTCAAATCTTTACTATTGGCGCTATGGGGATATGGGGAGTCGATGATGGGTCGGTCTGCTGGATGTATGTTGTTAGCAACTCATAGCGAAAGACCTACCAATGTTGACTTACGTCCGACTAGTTCCCTTGCATGCTTTGCTCCATGCTCTAAAAGCAAGCTTATGATTGTGTCGCGTTCACATATCACTGCTTTGTCCAAAGGTGTTTCTCGGGTGTCAGACAGGGGGTTTGGGTCAGCCCCGAAGTCTAGAAGTAGCTTGGTACAGTCATAGTGCCCGTTATTGGCAGCCCAGTGCTAGTCACTGTTAGGAACATTGTTTACAAGCAGAGTGAGAAGCTCACAGAATACTTACTAGAGGACACCAACCGTACCTCGTAGCTATGTTTGGGTCGGTACCACTATTCAACAAGCGACGTACGATTTGAGTGACCCCACCAGCAGCAGCTACGTAGAGCGTTGTCACACCGTCCTCGCCCTTCGTGTTGACATCAGTTTTGGCTTTGACCAAGATAGCATCCACTTCAGCGTGGTCGTCAGATCCACATATCGAACTCCAGGCTGTCATATGTCTATGGTCCTTAATATCCACGTCTGCGTTATGCTCGAGAAGCATCTCGACAAGATCTTTGTCGTTCCAATCAGCAGCATGATGGAGCGCCGTCCGCCCACTAGCATCTCTGGAATTGATGTCAACACCTTCGGCGAGAAGAGTTCGGACTACCTCGTATTTCCGCTTCTGTGCTGCCAAGAGAAGACAGACACCAAGCACACCATCTCTCTTTGCAACTTTGATGAATGTGGAGTCCTTCAGCAAGCGTGTCACAGTTGTGCGATCGCCGTGATATGCAGCACATAATAATGAGACGCCTTCGTCTCCCGAAAGATTGTTGAGGCCTAGTCTACGCCTAAGTTTTCGGCCACTGGTGGGTTTCTGGGCTTGGGTGATAATCTTGTCCGCGACCGAAGGCAATCCTTTGCCCGCAGCATAGAGCAAGACTTTCCGTCCTGTACTGGTCCGTAGGTCCACATCTGCACCTCGCTGCACGAATAGAGTGACCAGATGGCTATATTCCCTGCGCATGGCGATCATGACTGCAGTTTCATCGTTGAAGTCCTTGTCGTTGATAGCACGACTGGCGTTTGCACCCAGTAACGCGACTGTGAGTCCGTAAAGTCCTAGTGAAGCTGCAACGTGGATGGCTGTCGGCTTCGCAAACTTCTCATACCTCGGAGAACTCACGCCATATTGTCCATGGTGCATTAAGAGCCTGACCAGAAGCTCACGAGTTCTCGGGTCGCTCACTAGATCAAGAAGTTGGCGATAGATTTTCAGACTGAGTGTGCTGTCGGTGTGAGAAGGCTCTTCGGTCCGGCGAGCATGATGATGGAACCACTCGATCGAGTATCTGCCCAATTCATAGTCATGTAATGCTCTGCTCAGTCTGTAGAATCTAGGTACTGTCTCCAATTCCTGGTCTTCTTTTGCACTGGTGATCTCGCAGCCTTGTCGTACTTCGAAAGATTGATTGTTTTCCCAGAGCGCATTCCAACATATTGTTGTCAGACGCGACACACACACGACAGTCATCCTGTCGTGCGCCCTGTGGAAGTATCTACCTGGGTTTTGGCTGAAGTATTCGCGAACGGTATAGTGAAAGAGAACCACGCTGTTCGTATGTTTGTTGATGCTGACCAAACCGCCACAGAACTGCATGATGTCTTCATCGCTGAGTTTGGAGCTGTCATTCAAGATGCTGCCAGAGAAGGGTTCTCGCTGTATTGCGATCTGGAGCTCTTCGATACTCAGCGTACGCACTGCACGAAAAACCCAAGTCAAAATCCTGACGGCCCAGTCCCGATCCTCCTCTGGCTGCGCCATGATCCTGTCCATTGTCTTCGCATACAGCGCGTTCCGGTCCATGGGTGGCTCATTCAGTGCGGCTAGACAGTCAGCCTCAGTCCTTTTGCTTGCTACATGGTCTAACTGCAACTTTGCCAGGAGGAATCTGATGTGAGGTCAGCCTGAGCGATACGTGGGTATGGTATTGGCTGATTTCTCACTAGTACCACAATATGATGGGAGTGCTTACATTCTGTCAGAACGGTGAATAACATTCTTGACTATCTTATCCACCAAGGGAACATCCGTCCCATGTTTAGCAGTAGCGAATCGTTTCAGATGCTTGTTCTTGTCCAGATCCAGTTGTGCGCGGATGAAAGCATCCAAGTCATCATCATGTGCTTCGATATCGTGGCGGTTCGGCGAACCCAGTTCATCTGCGATAGCTTGAATACGCCGAGAGGTGATCAAAATCCTTAAAGCTGGTAGCTTCTGTAGCATTTCGTGAAGGTATCTGAGGAGGAGGCTACGTTCTGCCTCATAATATTCATCCATGGCATCGACGACTAGGAATATATTCTCATGGCCTTGACAAACTTCGATCATACAGTTCATGATTGAACCATCCGTGGGCGATGTGTTGACTTCCGCATGCTTCCGATGTAGATCTTGCACACAGTGTGGTATGTTCTCGCTTTTGCAAACCAGGTGCCTCAGAAGAGCTCCTAAAAGTGCGCCTGGTCGACCTTTCGCATCGGTATGGCCGAGGTAAAGCCAGCAAACGCTATTCTTGTGTGAGTGTCGAAAGCTAGCAGCGTTCGCTGTAAGTCGATCAATGACGAGAGATACCATGACGGTCTTTCCAGCACCGGGGTGGCCTGGACACCACAGAACACGATTTGAGTTCGTTGAGTCTTCCCAGTCGAGATACTTGTCTGAATCCATAAACCATCTACCAGAGTCTTTAGCAATGATCAAATCAGACTTCAGGTCCTCGTGGTGTTTTTCGATACTGACAAGGGACAACCAGTTGAGCAAGTCAAGCCGCTTCCCGGAATCTTCGTGCACGGAGACGTTGATGTTGCCTTCATGGCTGTTCAAGCCTTGTACAAGAACTCTCGCAGATACCCCTTGGTTATTATATGTAGCAGAAGCCATCGAGCATGGCAGCAAAGACGATGAGCCTCCAGGTACGTGTTTTATGTTGGGTTCGTTGTGGTATGTTCTTCTGAAAAGCAGATCGTTTTGTCTTGTGATAGTTGTCATCGCACTCTCTCGTTATCAGTGACTTGCCAAGATCAGGGTTTCGAAAATGGGCTGATTCCGGGCTGTGTAAGCTCGCTAGCTGCGTGACGAGGGTCATGTGGGCGTACCCATGGACCAGGTTGGAAGGAGCGGCGCTCTCCAATCATTTTCTATTCGTAGATGCGTCAGTTTCATTGACAAGGGCATCTCCAGCGGAGGCGTAAAGTACCGGTGGATTCAGATCAGACATCTTCGAGTGAGCAATGAAGACTCAAGTGTCATGAACCGTCTTTGGGCTTCTGAGATATTCGAGGATGGCCACTTTGGATTTTCTGGCAAGGACCATCATCTGTTCGAGCTGTCATTTCTGTGAAAGAAATCTCTCTTTCTTTGCGCTTTGCGCTCTTGCAAGAACCCCGCAAATTGTATACTTTTCGGCGACATGCATGGCTCAATGCAGGGTTCCCCACCACACCACTAGTTCCAGGTAAGTCCAGCATGTACAGACTGTGAGAGTGAAATGTTACTTGGTGTGCATGTAGTTCTTGACTAGCGTGAATTTCTGAGATACAGAAACACAGCCCGACCATCATATTTGTGCAAGACTCTCCCAAATCACTGTTCACCTTGCTCTCCAACCTTCACAAGGATGTTTTCGAAGTTACGCAATCGCTCGCTGCGAGCTGGGAATGAGACGAACAGCAACGGCGAGAACGCGATAGCTGAACCTCCAGAGGCTCACGATGGCTCCTTACTTCCGTGCGATATAACATACCACAATTCACGGTGCAACTTCGCTGACTCAATGGCAGCTTCTCCACAGATGGAGAGTATGGCATGAAGATCCTTGCTGATCCTCAAGATGCAAATGTAGAGTAAGTGGTCCTCTTTTGTTCAGATGCACTTCAAGATTGGACTGACGCAGATATAGCATCGTTCTAGTCCATGGCCTGACGGGTAACCGAATGTCGACATGGACGAACAAACGCGACCAAAACTGGGCACAAAGCTTCCTGCCCCTCGACTTCCCACAAGCCCGCATCATGACGTTCGGCTACGATGCAGATGTCGTGCATCTCTTGTCAAACGCAAGCACGAACCGACTTCGCGACCACGGGAAATCCCTGGCCACTTCTCTCAACGACCAAAGAGCAACAGAGGATACCAAGCATCGTCCGATCATCTTTATCGTCTACAGTCTTGGAGGATTGGTATGCGAACAAGCGTTCCTACTATCCCGCGATCTTGAAGATTTGAAGCCCGTAAACGAGAGTACCCGAGGAATTATCTTCATGGGAACGCCTCACGGAGGTTCCTCACATGCCAATTGGGGCGGTACCCTGGCGAGGTGGCTGAACATCGTCCGAAACACAAACGCTGGAATCGTACAGAACCTCAGGCGTGAGTCCGAGGCCCTTCAAGCGGTAGAAGAAGATTTTCAAATCTTGCTGAGGACTGCACGCCATCCGCCAAGCATCCATTGCTTTTACGAAGCATTCCCCATCACCGCAGCGGGCAAAATTGTTGAGGATGATTCGGCCAAACTCCTGGGATACGGCAACAACAGCATCCAGGCAAACCACATGGGCATGACGAAATTCGGCAGCCGGTACGATGAGGGATACCAGCTCGTTATCGGTGTTTTAAAAAGATGGACCAACGCCTTAACCATCGGGACACAGGCTCCAGAACAAAGCGAAGCGCGGGAAACAACGAAGGAACCAGAAAGAGAAGAACAAGCAAAACAAGAGCCCAGAACAACCCCATCCGGCGGCAGCCGCATGTTTAACAACCAAGGTGCGGTCCTGAACAAGTCACTCCAAGGTCTTGATTCAGGCGGAGGTGCGATGAACATAAGCTTTGCGTGAGGAAGGAGGAGTAAATTTCATAACAGGGTATCATTGTATTGGGGTAAGCATAGAAAAAAGAGAAATGCCATCTCAAAGTGAAGACTTTTCGTTGATGTGAGGGAACACATGGCCGAGTCCGTTGGCAGGTGCCTTCTCCTTGTCATCGGCATTCTCGTCGTAGCGCATGGTTTTCTCACTCGTGACTGGATCCTGTGGCGCAGCAGCGGTTTGGCTGTCGAGATGATCTCTTCTGATCTGATCCTGATGCCACTTGGAGATGTCCAGAGTCTTGTCGACTTCTTTCGTAAGTTTATCGACCTCATCCTGGAACTTTTCGTCTCGGGATTTCTTGGCTTCCTCTTTGGAAATCTCGTCTTTTGTCTTGATTGGTTTGCCAGGGACGTATTTGGGATCTGTCTTTGCCCAAATCTCTTCAAGCTCATCCTCCCATCCGACAGCTTGTGCGAGTTTTCGAACACCTGCGTCACAGTCACCTAGCAGTAAGACGTCGTCGGAGCGTGAACCGAGACCTCCAACTCTCTCCATGTTGATCAAGACTCTGGGTACGCCGGATTTGCAAGCGCTGGGTAGACTCGCAAATGGCTGTACCTGCAGAGAAGTGCCCATAACAATGCAAAGGTCGGCTTCTGTTGGCACATCGATGTTGTCAAAGAAGGCGCTAGGTAGCTGTTCACCGAAGAAGACAATCTCGGGCTTTACAAGACCATTGCAGCTTGACTTTTGACAACGAGGGATGGTCTTGGCTTGAATATGTTCCTTCAACTCTTCCTGAGGGTATGGACTCTTGCAATCGATGCAGCTCTGACGAGCGAAACTGCCGTGGGCTTCAATGATGGATTCGTCGGGGACACCAGCTTCGCGCTCCAGACAGTCGATGTTCTGCGTGAACAGCTTGAGTAGAAGACCCTTCTCATACAGCAAACGAATAAACGAATGTGTGACTGTCGGACGGTATTTGCCAGGATAAAGCTCGTGAGCTAGCGTATAGAAAGGCGTAGGGTTCTCACGGAAGAAGGAGATGTCAAAGACAGCCTCGGCATACGGTAACTTGAGCCTGGCAAGATTGGCGTAGAGACCCGTAGTCGGCGAGCGGAAGTCGGGGATGCCTGCGCTTGTCGAGATTCCTGCGCCGGTCATGACAACAATGCGCTTTGCGTGTCCATCGCGGATGTATTTGGCCAGACCATCGACGGTACGGCTTTCCAGAGTCTTGGATGGTGCACTCTCGTCTACGGGACTCGAACCATCTTGACCCATCTTGATACGTCCTTTTCCAGCTTTTCCTCGGTCTTTATTCGCGCCTGACTGGCGGTGCGGTTTGTTCTTACGACCTATCTTGAAAGCGTCTCGAAGCCAACGATGAAACGGAATGGTGAATATCACTCTCGGCGGTAGTTGATGGATGTGTTATGCTTCAGCGTGCTTGAGGAATAAATTGTTTCGAGAAAGACAAGATTCGACAAACCCCGGAATTGCCATTTCTTTTGACTCGTGCGCGATCTCTGTGTTGCGTCATCGTGACTCAGGGCTCGGCAAGCTTTTCCGGTGAGGGCACGACTGCAACGGCTATCTCGACCTGCAGGAACCCTTGATCGCAGGAGTCGCGCAACACTATGTCTCACCTCGTACATGTCCTATCCGACGACGTCGAATTCGATCCCGTCTTCCTCCAACATCTCCAAGAAGAAGGCTTCAATACAATCTACACGCCCTTCACGGGAAACATCAAAAACTTCAACTACACAATCCAACACCTAGAAGATGACCTCGAACAAGGCCAAAAATACGCCATCATAGCTTTCGGGGAAGCTGCAACACACACCCTCTCTCTAGTTCAACAATCTCCCCTCCCTCATTGTGTATCTCTGGTCTGTTACTATCCTACCGCTGTTCCCTCTCCAACACACAAGTACCCAGCTTCACTTTCTATACTCTGTCATCTTGCTTCTATTCAACCATTTGGTGCTGCTTCGTTCAAGACGTATGTGTATCCAGATACGTGCCCGGGCTTTGCAGAGAGCGATTTGGAAGAGTACGATAAGTTTGCTGCTGGGTTGAGTTGGGGGAGGACACTGGCGTGTCTGAGGAGGGGATTTGGGACAGTCATTGATTTGGAAGAGGTGGTTGACGAGTACAACAAATGTGAGTCTGTGAACTCTTGTTTCTCAAGTGAGGCTTGGCGTAAAGTACGATTCTAAACAGTAGATACAGACAAATTTGATGCAACGACATCTGATTCTAAACTAAGTCAAGTACCCTACGTCAATTACGTACCTACCATGACTGGTGGTATTGGCAGAGACGAGCTTGATCGCTTTTATAGTGATGTTTACAGATCCAACAACCCCCCGAGTTTGAAGATGCGTCTTCTTAGCCGTACCGTCGGCGCGGATAAGGTGGTGGATGAGATGATGATATCGTTCAGACACACACGGGAGGTTCCTTGGTAAGTGTCCGCACCCGTGCTTTACGATAAGTGCTCTAACCAGATATACAGGATGTTGCCAGATGTGCCACCAACAAACAAATCGGTAGATGTGCCTGTCGTGTCCATCGTCAGCATCCGTGGCGGCAAGTTATACCATGAGCAGCTGTATTGGGATCAAGCGAGTGTACTTGTTCAGATTGGCTTGCTTGATTCCAAACTTGTGCCTGACAACATGAAGAGGAGGGGACTCCGAAGGCTTCCTATCATAGGCAAAGAGGCAGCTGAAAAGGTTCTGGACTCTGAAAGCCATCCTAGCAACGCATTGATTCCTGCGCGGAAATAGGTCGATCAATTGTGGTCGACGAGTATGGCTCAACCGACAAACTTGCAAGTAGGCATGCGGTAGTTGTCCAGTGCCCAGTAACGGCGACGCACACCCTCCCACTCACCCTGTTCGTCAAGGTCAGGGATGCGGATGTCCTCAAACTCGGTGTCCATGCCAGCATCAAAGAGGTCCATCTCGACGACTCTGGTGTAGACATCATAGCACACTTGTCTATCGGCACCTAGGCCGTTGAAGAAACCGAAACGACCTTCAGGATCAAGCAGACCGATGACATACTCGGTGAAGAACTCCTTCAAAGCCTTGTACTCTTCGGCAAAGGTGTCAAAGTAGATGCCATCAAAGACTTCGTTCTGCTCGACGAGCTGGGGAACAACGTCTTGCCATCTGCCTTCGTGGATCTTGACGCCAGGCTTCTCGTACCAGCCATCTTTGCGCATGCGGGCAAGGACGTCAGGATGTGCCTCGATGATGTGGTGGACTGCAACCTTCTTGTCCTGGAAGATGCCATCGATGATACCCATACCGTGGCCGACGTTCAGAACACGGAGTCCAGGCTCAGGGCAGAGGCGGTCGACAGTCTTTTGCATGATGTCCGTCTCCCAGGACATCATGACGCCGTTCTTGTCAGCGTCCAGCAGTCTGTCGCCCTTGAAGGTGAGTTCCGAAGCCAGGTAGTCTTCACTATTGACATCGACCTTCGTTTCCTGGCCGTTCTCGTCAATCTGGACAAGCTCAGGTACACTGTCGGTGCCGGGTACCATGCCGTTGGCGCCAACGAGCTCAGGGGCGCTCTCGTCGACCTCAACCATGGAGGCTTGTAGAGAGTCACCGTTCTCGTTCTCGATAATCTCGAAACCTTCCTCCTCTTGCTCGTCGTCTTCGCTGTCATCCTCGTACTGTGCCAGCATCTCGAAACCATCTAGACGACTCAGAAGAAGCTCAGCGCGGACTCCAGCCTCGACCATAGCCTCATAGCACTTCTTCAGGCCAAGTCGCAAAGCCAGACATCCGGGAGTCTCGTTGTTGTCATCCAAGTCGTTCCAAATAGCACCGTTCTCCAGCAGCAATTTGACAGTCTTGAGAGCCTCATCTTCCTCCAGAGCAGCGTCGTTGAGCGTAGCTGCCTCATCAACGTCCATATCTTTCTTGTCTTGAGCAGTGTCTTCATCGGGTTCGCATGCAGCGATTGCGGCGTGGAGAGGGGTCATTCCAGTGTCTGAGTCGACGACATTGGCAGAACCTTTGGGAGTACGCAAGAGACGGCGTAGCGAATCGAGATCATGGTTGGTGGCAGCGAGGAGGATCTCCTGCTCGATCGTGTCTGTATCGATGTCCATTGCTTGTATGTCGGCCATGCTGGGCTGTGTGATTTAATGTTCGATGATAAAAGTTGGGATTATGATTTTTCTGCTTGAGTTAAGAAAAGGCGGAGAAGATGCGGGGAGCTTCGTGCCAAAGTTTGTCACTTGAGAGGCATCTGAGCATCTCTTACAACCACTTTTCGTCTTGTACTACAGACCATCAAGGTACACTCTAATTAATTTACTGTTGCATTGTATCTACTAAAGCTCTATCAGCATTCGTCCCTGTAAGCTGCACTTCTTCTTCATGAATGTTGTGTTTGTCAATGGTCACAAAAAAAGCTGCAAGCTCTCGGCGAAGAAGACCCTGACGGAAAGTCCGATTGGCCAGGTTCTGTACACGGCATGGCAATGTATCTGCTGTCTCGGATGCACAAGGATTTGTTGTCAGAGGCAAACAAAGGACTTCTGTATTATATCTTTTCTTCTGAGGATCACGACGAGCACTTAAATATGACTTGTCCGGATGGTGAGTCGACCGAGGCTCGGAATTATGTCCTGCTGCGCGGAAGCTGCTACATCACCGGTCGCGTCATGGCAGGTCGTCAGCCAAGCACCAAAAAGTAGCAACAATTCCGTCCGAGCCATGCCAACTTGTGTCGGAAGCAAATCGAATTTCCTACGTGTCCACCGTAAACACGTATTCCGTATATTAGAAACTGACACAGTGCTGTGGACCTTCCCCTGATCTGCTGAGATTCTCTTCACGTCGTGACATGGCCTGCCATTCCTTCTTGCACTAACCTAGCCTCTTCCTCCTACATCTCAGCCTGACCACTCCGCCTTCAACCCATCATTACATTCGTCCTACCTATACTGACGACAACTCGTTATCATCATGGACGTCAAGGCACAAGCAAGCCGTCGTCCTCATCTTCCAACAAGCGACACTCTCGACGCCAATGAGCTGGTTGGCAGCATCGCAAAGGACGGCACTGCCTCTCTGAAGCCACGTCACAAACAGACAACCTATCTTCAGACCGCAGATGCCTCTAATAGCTCAAGCTCTGCATCGCTGACCTCGGACGACGATGTCGAAGATTACGACAAGATCCAGCTGGACCCTGACACCATCATCGACGGCAGCAGTGGCGGGCCTCTGGGCGAAACTGCCACTGGCTCACAACAAGAGCAGGATCTCTCGCTCAAACCTTCCAGGTCAGGCGTAGGACACATCAGAAGACAGTCCGACAATAGCACCCGTCAACTATCGCCAGACTCCCGTCGCAAAAGCATACAAGTCCGCCTAGAAAAGACTGACCGTAAAGGTCACTATACCCTGACCGCCAATGACCCCGACATTCGTGATATCCTTAGAAAGGGTATGGAAAGAGAAAAGGCTTCGCAAGACCCATCTAAGAGATCGAGGACCCTCCGTGATCTCGTCTTTACCCGCCAGTTCACAACCTTCGACCGACAAAATCCTCTAAGCGCAGAGTCGCCCTTCCATGGTTTCTTCACCTTGTTCTGGTTGGCTATGGTCCTCATGTTCCTCAAGGTCTCTGCATCCAATTGGAGAGAGCATGGCAGCATCTTTGGAGGCAACGAGGTCTTCAAAATCATGTTCGGCCACGACGTCTTGATCTTGGGTATCACTGACGGTGTCATGGTCTTCTCGTCCATCCTGGGCTTCTTGCTACAAAAGGCCATCGTCAACAACTACATCAGCTGGAACACCTCTGGCTGGATCATCCAAAATATCTGGCAAACCTTCTTCCTGGGCTCGGTCGTCTGGTGGATGTTCTACCGCGAATGGCCGTGGTCCCATACTATCTTTATGGTTCTACACACCATGGTCTTTCTCATGAAGCAGCACAGTTACTGTTTCTACAACGGTCATCTGTCAGTCATCTACAGGCGACGCAACATGCTGAGGGAGAAGCTACGCGATCTCCGCGATACGAAGCCTAGCGAATCTGCACCAAGCACTCCTCAACAAGGTATCAGTCCTGCAGTGACGAGTGCGCTCGAGAGGGTAGACTCAAATGACAAGAAGCGCCGTCCTGCAACATACCGCACTTCAACAAATCTGGAGGACGAAACCTCAGATGTAGCCAGTGTCGCAGCCGCCATGCAGTCTGGTGAGCCTCTCACTGTGGACCAGATGCAGACATTTCACCGCGTCATCGAGGAAGAGATTTCTACTCTGGACCGAGAGCTCAAGGGTAAAGCACAGTCCGATGAGAAGGCGTATCCCAACAACTTGACTCTTAGCAACTTTGCTGACTGGACCATTCTACCGACACTGGTGTATGAGCTCGAGTACCCTCGACAGGAGCGCATCAACTGGTGGTATGTGCTGGAAAAGTCCATGGCAACTTTCGGTACTATGTGTGTGATGCAAGTCATCTCTCAAGCATATATCTATCCTCCGGTAGCCGAGACCGTCCGAATGAAGGAGGCAGGCATGTCTTTGGAAGACCGAGCAAAGCAGATGCCATGGATTGTGAGTGACATGCTGTTCCCACTGTTGTTGGAGCAGCTGTTGTCGTGGTATGTCATCTGGGTAAGTTACAATCAAGCAAATCTGTCAAAACGAAGCAAATGACTGATCATGAAACAGGAATGCGTACTTAACGTGCTGGCGGAGCTCACATGCTTTGCCGACCGGGGCTTCTATGGCGACTGGTGGAACAGTGTGTCCTGGGATCAGTATGCAAGAGATTGGAACAGACCAGTGCACAACTTCTTGCTTCGACACGTCTACCACTCATCCATCTCGGCCTTCCATCTGTCCAAGGGTACAGCAACATTTGTGACGTTCTTGCTATCGGCGCTGGTACATGAGCTGGTCATGGCATGCCTGTTCAAAAAGGTTCGCGGGTATTTGTTCACGATGCAATTGCTGCAGATGCCTCTGGTGATGCTCAGCCGAACCAAGCTACTCAAGGGCCGAAACTTGCTCGGAAACGTGGTGTTTTGGATCGGACTGTTTGTAGGGCCGAGTGTGCTCACGAGTTTCTATCTTTTGATTTGAGCGTAGAGCATCAGAACTAAGTGTGTAGAAATACAGAACAATCGTTACTAGACCTTCCCAAAAGATAGAGTTTGGGCATTCATAAGTGGCGGTGCAATTCAGCCCGAGGCCAATCAGGTGAAATGTACAGCTGCTTCCAAGACGTCGACGTCACGCACCGCGTGTCTTTTTATCCTTCTGCCTCTGCCTGTCTCTTTTGAATAACTTGTAGCATTGATTGGGGCTGAGTAGGCATCTCATACGCGAATACGTCGAGGAAAGAGCCGTTGAAACTGACGATGGAACATTCAGGCATCCGGATTCCGTGACGCTCCATAATCACTTAAAGCAATCTCCGCCCGCCATCTACCGCGTCTGCCGGTAGCTCCTCCTTCACCCCACCACCGCAATCATGAACGTGATCAAGCTGCAAAGGTATCGACTACGACGTGCGCAATTCAACGACAGACGCTGATTCTGTCTAGAAAATACCCTCAATTCGATCAGAATGAGATCTTCCAGCTCTCCAATGCCTTCCAGAACATGGATGTCGACGACAAGGGCTACATAGACGAAGCCACCGTCATCAAGGCCACTCAGAACTCGGAGCGCCAGCCCTACGATGTTGTGCGACAGGCTCTCAAGGAGGTTGAGCTGGACAGCTCGCGACGAGTCGAGTTGGACGACTATGTTGATGTACACCACCATGACGTTCCACCTCCCTCGAGCCCCCGCTGACACGCGCGCAGTTGATCTCGAAGCTCCGCACACCGTCGCAGGCTCAGAAGAGCATGGCCACCGGGCCCACTCGTTCGCGCGGCCTCAGCAACGCCCAACTACAAGGGCAGCAAGCCTCGCCTGGCCATGCCTCAAAGGGCAGTCTCGGCGGCGGCCAGAGCACTGGAGGCGGTCGCATCCACGTCGGAGGTGCCACGTCTAGTTCGCAACACACCATCAACGAGGATGAGCGCGAGGAATTCACCCGCCACATCAACGCCGTTCTCGCCGGAGACGCCGACATTGGCAACAAGCTGCCCTTCCCCACCGATACCTTTGAGATGTTCGACGAGTGCAAGGACGGTCTGGTACTGGCCAAGCTCATCAACGACAGCGTGCCCGACACAATCGATGAGCGTGTCTTGAACAGAGTTGGCAAGAAGATCAAGACTCTGAATGCTTTCCACATGACCGAGAACAACAACATCGTCATTGAGTCGGCAAAGGGTATTGGTTGTTCGGTCGTCAACATTGGCTCTGGCGACATCATCGAGGTCAAGGAGCATTTGATTCTTGGTCTGATCTGGCAGATTATCCGCAGAGGTCTGCTCGGCAAGATTGACATTAGACTCCACCCTGAGTTGTACAGACTGCTAGAAGACGACGAGACTCTGGAGCAGTTCTTGCGCCTTCCCGCCGAGCAGATCTTGTTGCGCTGGTTCAACTACCACTTGAAGAATGCCAAGTGGCACAGAACGTGAGTGCACTGAGGGAAAATCAAAAGTGCCTGGCTAACAGAATTCAGCGTATCAAACTTCTCGAGCGATGTCAAGGACGGCGAGAACTACACTGTTCTTCTTAACCAGCTCAAACCCGAAATCTGCTCCCGCTCTCCCCTCCAGACCAACGACCTCATGCAACGCGCCGAACAAGTCCTCGACAACGCCGACAAGCTCGATTGCCGCAAGTTCCTGACCCCCAAGTCGCTGGTCGCCGGTAACCCCAAGCTCAACCTTGCATTCGTCGCAAACTTGTTCAACACCCACCCCGGTCTCGAGCCCATCACTGAGGAAGAGAAGGCTGATATTGAGGACTTTGATGCTGAGGGCGAGCGTGAGGCTCGTGTCTTTACTCTTTGGCTCAACAGTCTGGATGTCCAACCCACCGTTGTCTCATTCTTCGACGATCTTCGCGATGGTACCATCCTTCTGCAAGCCTACGACAAGGTCATTCCTGGCTCAGTACAATGGCGTCACTGCAACAAGCGTCCCGCCAACGGTAACGAGCTCATGCGCTTCAAGGCCGTCGAGAACACAAACTACGCTGTCGAGATTGGCAAGCAGAACCGCTTCTCACTTGTCGGTATCCAAGGTGCAGATATCACCGACGGTCAACGCACACTGACCCTCGGTATGGTGTGGCAGCTTATGCGCAAGGATATTGTCAACACTCTCGGCGCCCTCGCTCAACGCATGGGCAAGCGCGAGATCAGCGACTCAGACATGGTCACCTGGGCCAACGGCATGTCCAAGAAGGGCGGCAAATCATCTGCCATCCGCAGTTTCAAGGACAGCTCTCTCGGCAACGGTATTTTCCTGCTCGACGTCTTGAACGGTATGAAGAGTAGCTACGTCGATTACGACATGGTTGCCTCTGGCCGCAACGACGACGAAGCCTATGCCAACGCCAAACTCGCCATTTCCATTGCCAGAAAGATGGGTGCGACTATTTGGCTTGTGCCTGAGGATATCTGCAACGTGCGCAGCAGACTTGTTGTTACGTTCATTGGTAGTCTTATGGCTACGGCTGAGAAGATGGGAGTGTAAAAGAGATGATAAAAGATCTTGGTTTTTGCGACGACTCTTTTGCCTCTTTTTGTTGATTTTTATTTCTAATGTCCTCCCACCCCATCTCGACAGTCCTCACCACCACTGCTTGTTTTATATCCAGATCACTCATCCCAAATGCCACAGAAAGTTTTTGAATACAGCTTTTCCCCCCCTTCGTCTTTTGTTCAAGTCCTCGGTATTGTGTTTAGCAATGGTGTAGGCGTTGCTCTGGCTCTTGATAAGTGAGTTTGTTATCCCACGTGTCGAACACGCAGACTCGCATTTGAGTTCATTTCATTCGATATGAGTTTTCGGCTGTACAGGTATATATTGCCTGCCCTAGTGCTTTGCTCTTTCATCGTACTGTCTATTTCCTTTACATCTTCTTTCAGAAAACTTTCGATTGATCAGAATTCGGAGGTTGGATCACACAGGTTTTCTGGCTACCATCGACCATCGACTATCAACTCTGGAACCACAACTGCCAAACCACTGCTTTAACGCACGAATGCGATAAACCAACAAGAACCACAACATCCGACTAGGAAACTGGAAGCAATGTTGTCACTACGCACTGGACAGTCATCTAGACGTTACTCGTGCATTACTGCAACAAACCCATCTCGCCACTTCCTCACCGCTTGCAGACCTCTGCTGCAAAACAGGACACCACAACAGTATAATATCTTGCAAGCAAAGATGTCACAAGCAAGAATATCACAAGCAAAGGTGTCACACGCAAAGGTATCGCAAACCAAGGTGTCGCAGACCAAGCTGCAGCACAAGAGGAGGGGTATCCACAATATTTCTTTACCTGTGCATTCGGAAGATACTGTATACACTCGCTCTTCCGTTGCCTTTTCACGCAAGGAAGCACAGGCACGGAAGGAGATTTGCGCTCTGAGACAAGCCGTCGAGGAGTCAAGAGGCGAGGTCAGACAAGCCGTTGAGGAAAGAGATGCAGTGATCAAGCAACGAGATACACTGGTCAAGCAGAAAAATGAAACCGTCAAGGAGAAAAATGGAGAACTTCAGAGACTGAGGCAAGAAATGTTGCAAAAGAGCGATATGGTGAAGAGATTGGAGGATGGAGGGAAAGGGCAAAAGAGAGCGGATACAATGATGGAGTTGATGGGGTTGAGGAAATGGGGCAGGGAGGCTTATGATCCTCTGTGAGCTCTCTTCTTTGGATTCCCTCTTGAGGTGTGAGAAGAGGGGCAAAGAGTGTAATAGGGGAAGCAAGGACTGATGAAGGATGTAGGGGTGTGAGAAGTGAATGAAGGATTTAGGGGTGGGAAGTGCGAGGTGCAAAGTACGAGGGATAATAGTCGTAGAAGGACGACCTTACGGGGTCCCTTTTGTCTTGATGAGCCTTATTCTGGATTGAGAAGGATTGTATTCAGTTGGTCATATTCTACACGAAGCTGACAACGTCCCCATCCATCGATTCCAGAGTTGCTATTCTGTACTATGCTTCTGTCCCTATCCCATTGTTGTAGACCATTGTTGTAGATCCACATGTTCGGACTATCATCTTACGCTTTCACGCAAAATTTGTTCCTTAGAGCCTTAGAGAATGGGATCATGATCTTTGCGAGCTTTGGATCAAAAGATACAGGAGAGGTTTTGGTGTTTTGCAGTGCAGTGATCATAGATTGAATTTTGACTATTTTTCAAAACACTGTGCAATTCTGAACCTGGTTCTCGGATTTCTACCGTGATGGTGAGGTCAATATCGTCTACGAGAGAGTTTACCACCCTGTATGCAGCAGAACAAGATGGCCGATGGGAGGGTTCGGCAAAATTGTGGTGCTCGAGTAGTCGATCAAGTATGTACCGCAAGTGCATTATAGTGCGGGCAGCCATCGAAAGAAGCTTTGTAAGGCTGGACGCAAATGTTTCGAGGACTGTCTGAACCCAATTAGGTGCGAAAGGCTAGTGGGTCTGACTCTAGCTACGCGTCTGATGCGTATGAAGAGAGGGAGGGAGCGCGCTTGTACTAGTCGAGCTGGTTGAGCCTCACATGTACGGAGCATGCGTGCGTGGATAGTGATAACACCGCATGGCAAGAGATGGTATCTGACTGTGTCCATCTCCTGCGATAGCAGGAATAGACTCTGAGCGCAAGCAAGATAGAGATACAGCGCATATAAAGGATATTGTATGTTTGAACCAAGTATCCGATGTCGCAGCTGACTCCCTATCGCGGCTTCTTCGTGCCACACAGCCGGTGAGCTTTATAGCAGGTCGAATGATGTGGGTTTCTCACCAGCTTGTCGAAGATCCGTCGTAGATTGCCTCAGGACCAAAGAAGCCACTCGACTGACCATCATGAGAAAGCTGATCAGCCATGATAGCCTCATTACTCTCTATAGAGCTTCTCTCTCTGTTGGTATCTGGAGAGTCATAGGTGATGTCTGTGATGCGTGGTTGGATCGAAGTTCCAAGTCCGATGCTTGAGAGTCGAGATTGCAGCAAAGGCAGTAGTGTTTTGTTACCACCTCGGAATTTGCCAATGATGTTTGTGAGATGAACAAGTAAGTCCTGAGGACCGAGCTGTAGCGTTGAGGTCTGTGATTGGTGTGGATTCAGGGTTATGATGTCGGCGACCGAATTCGTGACTTCGAACAGCTTAATCTCCATTCCGGGACCGTGAGCTTCTAGTGTGTCGATGGACATGGTCGAAATGTTTGACAGGAGGTCTTTGGCCAGCGAGATGGGGAAAAAGACACTCCGGATATCGTCGGTTGAATTTGCCGTCATGACGACCTTGTTGATAGCCAGTTTCCAGAACATCAGACGAAGCCATTGTTGTGTGACCGACAGATCAGCTTTCTGAAGATCGTGGTGATTTTGCGTCGAGATTGGAATCATCATTAATTCATTGTTGAACGACGTCAAGCTTTCAGATGTCAATCTACCACTAGTGCCCTCGCAGAACGATCTGAACATTCTGCATAACATGGTGAGTGGAGAAAGCACAGAAAATTGACTGTCTACATCCAGTTCCGGCATATCGGGGTCGACTGTCATGACGCAGGGTATGTCATGTTGTGTGGCATGCGCTCTCTCAGTGATCAACAAAATCCAGAACATGCGTAGGTGACTCTGTCTTTCGATAGGAGGGATCTCGTCGTAATGAGAGGGTCTGTGTAGATCAAGTATATATGCAAGAGTGACAGCTTCTCTGAGTAAAAGAGTACTGGTCGTCAGACGACCGAGATTGGTGTAGGCGACATGCATAAAGAAACTCGTCGCCAAAAAGTCCATACTTGGACTCTCGCGATAATCGTATTGCCGTCGAAGATCCTCAATTTCTGCAAGCATGGTGAAGGGCTCCAGCACATCTCCACCAGGACCAAAGACCGAGAGTTGTAGTTGAACCATTGTAGCTGCACAAACGCTACTAGCCAGCATATAGGCACAAATATCAGGCTCCGAAGCCTGTAGCCTTGCCACGAGTAGATCCTTGTTGACGATTGGCCAGACTGAAAAGAGCTTGTAGTGGTAAATGTCCAGATATGGCTGGAGAAGGGCTGGAGTAATGCGAAATGGCCATGACGAAGTTTGCGGCGCGTCCAGTAAAGGCGGCTGACCGTCAGAGATGCCGGTAAAATTGATGTCCAAGTCTGGCGAAAACAATCCTTCGACTGTATAAGAAGAGTGGTCAATGGTAGTGGGTGTAACTCCTTGGTTACCAGAGCTGGTCTCGGTATGGCGGAACTCGAACGTGTTGCTCGCTTCGGATCGAGGTCTTTCAAGCCTCTGCCCCCTGACTGTCTTCAGTCGGTCGAGTGTCTTCTTCCGAACACCTTTGGGACCGGATTTGACCCTTTGCCTAAGACGTGTACATTCCATTGACGACCTTGAGCAGGCAGCGCATGGTGCTTGACCATCGCACTTGACACGTCGCACCGAACACGCGTCGCAAACACGTCTTCTATCCATTATCAAGCGACCAGTAGCTGAACACAAGGATGAGCGGCGCCAAAATCATCGTCACCCGAGATTCATGTTCGGTGGATGGAGATGGCGGTCGTCAGAATTAGAACGATCGCGTGGGGTCGATCGTGTTGTTGATGTGTTACTAATGAAGCAGGACGCCGCACCTTCCGAAACCTCATTTATGCAACTCCAACCCCAGTGTCTCGGAGGATTACTCCTAGTATCTTCGATGTTATGGAAAATGCCTTGGTATGCCAGAAAGCTGTGAAGACCAGTACTTGAATAGGGACCTCTTCGCCCACTGGACCAGGTCCTTGTTACGCCTCTTGAGATCCGCTCAGATACTATCGAAGCTCCAAGGACATATTTTACCGTAAGAAATTGTGTCTTTCGATCATTCTCACCCCGCGTCCACAACATTTTTTTTGCCTGGAATTCGGAGCTCATTGTGTTCTGAATATGATTTAACGACACTTTACGACTTTACATGTGATCATAGTATTAGATTGTATCTTGGTATACCGAAAACTGGATATAGTATGCCCATGGGACACGGTCGGACAGTCGGCATGGAAGACGGGGGTGGCTGACTAATCACACGACCTGGATATCCTGTCCCACTTTCCCAATCTTCTCCACGCCTCGCTATGTCCACACCTTCCACCCTAGCTTGCGACAACGAGAGGTTATCGGGAGCGATCGAATACCACATTAGTACACGACGAGATCGTATCACTGCCTGTCCGAACAATGAGTTGGTGAACATCGACCAGTCTTCCGAGAATCCGCTCAATGTCGAGCCTGGTTGGCTACTCAAGCATACACAATTGCTTTCATCACCATTATTTTCGAAACTTCTACTGAGCGACATACTCAGAAAAGTGTCTGCATACGAGTCTAGAGAGGAGAAGCGTAATCACTGCAGCACCTAGACGCCAGGCATAGACAGACAAGGAAACATGTCAATACTTACCCCTCCGTGCCTTGAACTGATCCGTTAGCTTCAAAGCCCGCTTGAATTCTGCTGCCAACGCAAATTCGTCTTCTAGTCCGACCGAGATTCTAACGATTGTCTCACTCAATCCGTACGATGCCGCCCAATCCTTCTCCTTCGAAAACACAGTCTGTACGTAGGGCTGAGCGAGCGTGACTTTGGCTCCCAATGAGGGGCCTTTGTGGATATTCAGACTGTTGAAGAATGTGGAAGCTGTTTCCTCGTCTTCGAACTCGAGAGTAAAGAGGCCTCCATAACCGGGCTTGAAGTCCGACGTGGTGTGTCGCATCCGAGTTTGGTAGTTGGACCGGGACCAGCAGATCGAAGGGTAGTATATGTGCGTGAGTGAGCTTTTTGGTGTTCTTGCATAAGGGTGAAGAGTGCTGACCAAGTGGGCAGCGTTCCTGTTCATGATCGTCGCGTTGTAGAGGAACTGCCGACTGTTGACTTCGAGGACTCGAGCGTCTGCAGCGAACAATTCATTGACATATATTGTGTTCAGTGCTTGCCCGAGCTGGACATAGAACGGAGAAGCGGGGTTAATGACGATACTGTTATGTTCAAGAAGTTCTGGTCAGCGGACTTTCGAAGTTACGCCGAGAAGGAAACTATTGTACTTACCTCCCAGCCATCACATCAGCGTTGCAGCTGAAACTTTTCGTCAGCGAGGTCACGATGATATCCGCTACCCCTGCTACATCGACGTTGGCGAAGCTACCGATTGTCTCGTCCATAACAAGAGCAAAACCATATTCATCAGCCAGGCGTCGGATACGCTCTAGGTCCACAGTCCGTAAAAGCGGGTTCGAGGCGCACTCGCACCATACCGATTGAATCTGACGTCCGAGCGACCTCTCGTCTTGGAGGTAGAGTTCGAAGTCGTCAAGTTCTTCCGGAGTACCGAAACCATAGAATCTGACCTTGGATGCGTACTTCTCAAGGAGCTTCAAAGTCAGCTCATAGGGGAAGCCAAAGACAACGCTTTGTTGTTCCGGTCGCCAAAGCTGCAGCAATTTGTTCGTCTCGTAGATCGCAGCCATGCCCGTCGGGTAGAGGAACACGTCCTTGGAAGAAAATGCAGAGGTCTTTTCCGGGTCAATGGCAGCGCGTTTCAACAAGTCTGAGATGCGTGATCGAACGAGACTGTCTGCATCGACGTCCACCAGTTCGCGAAGGACACCCGGATCGTTGATACGGTCTGTCAACGGTGCAGGCTTCATATCGTCGAGATGTCTATGCATACTCTCAGCTAGCCGCGAGGATATACCGGTCCCGGTGGTCCGCCAGAATATCATTGCGGAAGAGGTGAATTCTGCCGGGAAGAAGACAAGAAAGAAGCGGCGACGACATGACGGGGAATTACTGTCGTTGTTCGCGTTGTTTTGCAAAGTTTTCGACGATTCATCCAGCAAGAAGTCCGCCGCATCGATGCGGACGAGATCGATCGATGCTGGTGCTAGATCGATGATCATGCTCTTACAACATTCTGCGTGGTCCAGCGATGGAAACACTAAACAGTTCTCCCCCTGCCCACCAAGCAGAGTGAGACAAGCAGCGTTGACCTATGCGAATTATGGACCGTCAGCCTTGTCAATCGCCGAATCGGATCGTAACCCACCTTCTTCACGTCCTGATTGAGGAAGGATCTGGGATACCCGATCTGCTGGACTTGTAGAACTCTCGGTTCCTGTGCAACCATACCCTTCATATCTTGCCAGGTTGGCAGTTGGACAGACACAGCATGACGGTATGGAGGTACCGGAAAGCCGAGAGGAGGAGGTTGAGGTAGAGATTGGAGTTTTCCGAGAGGCTCTTCCAGACTAGGCATTGTAGGCAACGATACACGATGCTTCTCCTCTACGGTTGATGTTTGGGGTGTTCGTCCTGTCTACGATTTTTGCCAGGCTCTTTTAAGTCGATGAACTTCCATGGCCGGCCAATGGCGAGTGTGGCTTGGTTTAAAATGGTGCCGGCCGAGTCGGACATGATAATGTTTCGGAGATATAAGTCAATACCACACCCGTGGGAGTGGGCCTAGTTCAATTCCTGCGGACGGTCACTCGACCGACTTCGGTCAACATGGAGTTATCGAAGGATGGCAGGATCGACGTGTTCGGCCGAACCATGCAAAACTTCTGACCAAGTCCGGACTGCGCCGACGACGTAAAGGCCGACAAGATGCAGGTTTCTCATGACATGAACTCTTTCACATCGCGACACCTGAATCCTGAACACCGCAATACATACACAATTCCAATACGAACATTGTCATGTCTTCCAAAGAAACAGAAAAGCAGTATGGAAGTGGTGGTCACCGAAAGATGTCGCTGAACACCGTGAATCGCTACAGAGGTCGTGGTTCGTCATGAAAAACATCATTGGCTATTGAAACAGTCTCTTACCAATGTACAGGTCAATATGATTACCAGCAGATCTACCCTATCATAGATCAGGCTCCTATCCTACACGTGGCCTTCTCGAGCTCCCCCGATCATGATAATGATCCCTTTCCCGTGATTCTACCTATGCTCGGTTGTATGGGCAGTTTCGAGTCTTCTTCTAGACCTTCCGACACGGAGGCTGGTTATGTCTCTCCCGCCAAGGCGATGGAAACGAAAGTCTGGACGCCAAAGGCATCCCTGTCTGTGTCTCAGCCACGATCATGGATGGTATCGTGCTGGCTCTGACGCCTAATCACCACAGCTGCAACTACCGCTCTGCCGTCGCGTTTGGCCACGCACATGTTGTCGAAGACGAAGCCGAGCGAATCTACGCGATGGAACTGATCACGAACAATCTTGTGCCTGAACGTTGGCAACATACTCGTTACCCCAATAAGACGGAACTGAAAAGCACAGGTATCCTGAGAGTCGATATTCATTCGGCTAGCGCAAAAGTGCGTACGGGCACCACGGGCGAGGCTAGAGAGGATCTTAAGGATGAAGGAATGAGGAAGGACGTCTGGGCTGGTGTAGTGCCAACGAGAATGGTTTACGAAAAGCCAATCGCGGCTCCGACGAATTTGTTCCCTGGTGTACCCGAGTATATCAGTGATTGGATTGAGGAGCATGATAGAACAACCGCGAGATACGTGTCCGAAGTCAGTCATTAGCCGATTGACATATCTACCGAGTATAGCAAAATCAAACAGGCCATGCCCTTATGGTCAAGATTGAACTTGGTTGAGACTCTTTCGCAACAGTGATGAACAGTCGTGGTAGACGCATCTTGTGCTCGAATCAATCACCACCGTTGATCATCACCGTTTGGTCGAGTCTCCGACACCAAGATCTCCAAGCTGTGGAGAAGAACCTGTGAGGGATCTTTAATTCTTGCTTTACCATACACCCATGTTCTCGAGAAGTCCGAATGAATGTTGAATTTGATAGTGCCATCTAGGTTCTACGAATCCTTCCAGAAATAACCTTCATCAACTGGCGCACCTGCCTCATGTCTCCACAAGATTCGATTAATTGCCCCATCTCCACCGTCGTCTGCATGGAATGTAAGCTTGAAATGATCCGCTGACAGTGGGTACGTGACCATGCGTCCTCTCTTGGCCTGTTCTTCGCGAGATGCTAACCACAAGAATGTGTCATGCTCGTAATGAGTCAGAGCCCATGTCTGACTGTCAAGGCCTTGAAAGGCCACTTCCAGACCCGAAGCGGCGTTCTTCGACGCTCTCACGACGATAGTCCACTGTCGCTTCTCATCTTGATATTTACCAATGTACTCTTCCACCTTATGCATACGTGTGTCTTTAGACCTAGATATCTCCAGCTTATCTTGCAGAGTTTTGACGTTCAGAGCTGCGTTGGCTGCAGCCTCCGTCGCCAAGGCCAGATAATCCGACGGATGAGGTGTGTCAATTATTGCTTCGAGGATTGCCATGCTGACCCAGCCAGACACGTCACCCAAGGCGATTGAATTGGTACAGACGACCACGCTACTGTCGAGCTCTGGGAGCAGTGCAATTGATACATGAGAGCCCGGCAGACTTCCACCATGTGCGATTAAGGGTCCGACATGGCTTTTAGGTATGATCTTAGGCATCTGCTTGACGTAAAGGCTGTTCCAACCCATGCCAAGGACTGTGTTCGGAAGTTGATTGCGGTACCAACCAAAGGCGTACGACCTTTCCAGTAGTGACTCTGCTGTGAAGACGTGACCCGATAGCTGCTTCAGTGCATGTTTGATTGGTAGAGGCCCGGCACTCGTCTGCACGCCAGTCTCATGACGGAAGCTTCGAAGCAGGGCCATACTATATGTCAACAGATCTTCGGCACTGCTGACACCGCCGAGGGCCGGAGCCATGATGGTATCTCCGTGAATGGGTGACTGGGGTAGCAGGTATGGCGAGGTGTCATCCAGAGCTGCGTATGGCCGTGCTAGATCAGGAGTTGATGCTGGGTCGACGAGATTGACAGTAGTATTCTTGAGGCCCAGAGGATCGAAAATCTTTTCCTTGAGGTATTCGGCGAAAGTCTTGCCGCTGAGTCTCTCGATCACTTCTCCGACCAATGCGTAACCCCAGTTGCTGTAAGCCCATCCTCCACGAAAGTTGCCCGTCGATGGAAGGGTATTGTAAAATGGCACCAAGTCTTTCTTGTCAAGCAGAAGGGTTGATTCAGCCCCTTGCCACCATAAATTGGACCTTCCCAAGCCCGAGCGGTGACTGAGAAGATCGACGACTGTGAGATTTTCCGTCACGACTTGACTTTGGGTCTCAAGCTCAGGGATGATTGCTCGGATTGGCGTGTTCCAAGTTAATTTGCCTTCGGTGACCAGGATGCTTGCAGCCGCAGCTGTAAAAGTTTTCATCATGGTTCCGATGGGAAATTGTGTGCTTCCGGTGACGGGTCTACTGGTCTCCAGATTGCTGTAGCCAGAGCTCAGGCGATGGATGACTTCACCCTGAGATGAGACAGCGATTGAAATACCTGGTGTCCCTGCAACACGACAGATGTCATCTATGACGGGCTCAAGACCTTTCAAGCGCTTCTGAAGATCAGCTTTGTTTATCTGGGAATGATCCATGCTGTGTTGAGGAATTTTACTGCGAAGAATTGGGAAAAAATGTATGTACTCGCAAAGGCCGGATGTCGAACTGGGAACGGAGTAATGGGAGCGAGGCACATATACTATGGATATGTAAAAGTGCCTGCAAAACAATCCGTCATCCTCGGACATATAGCTGCGTGGACGCATGGGGGATGATCGCCGACTCGGCCGATGTCGAATTCGGCCGAGTCATCTACCACCACCACCTCGAGCATGATGATAGAAATCATCGGCACTGAATCAAACATCTCAATCATTCGGTTGTCTTTTGTTCAGGGCCTTCCACTTGTATCCTTACCGCACCATCTTAGGGTGATCTCTGACACGGACTATCCGTCTTCTCACGACGACACATCATGGCGCACCCTTTTTCGAGCGTTCCCGAAGGCAAGCTTGGTAGGATTAACGTCTCCAACTATCGTTCTTGATTACTCGATCTGATCGTCTATTCTAGAGAGCCTCAACGCCTTGCAGGCTGAATTCCGAGAGGATGTCCGCTTGAACAAAGTAGATCTTATGTGCGGCGTATATCAAACAGAAGATGGCAAGCCTTATGTCCTGCCATCGGTCAAGTTAGTAAGTATATTCATGATTCCACGCGAGTCGATTCTTACCATATTAAGGCCCGGCAAATCTTGATCGATGACCCTGACTGGGAGCATGAGTATCCGTCGTCTCACCTAGGTGAAGCCTCATTTCGACATCATAGTCTTTGTTTGCAGTATGGTTCCGACAGTCAACAGGTCAAAGAGCAGAGGTGAGTTCGCAGTTGAGTGGTTCGATGATGATGACTAAGTCAGAGGAGAATAGCATCCATGCAGACTCTGGGCGCGAGCGGAGCTTGCCATATGGGTGCCATGTTTCTTCGTGCACATTACGAACCACACAAGACCAAAGGATTTGGCAACATCTATATTCCATCCGAGACTTGGGGTAAGTTTGCTCTTCTATTCTCATAGTGTTCGTGCTTCGCCTCAACACGGCTGACTCGATCATGGTCAGTCAATCATCCAAACGTCTTCCATGCCGCCGGATTCGAAACCACAAATTTGCCTTACTACGACGACCTGAGCCACAAGTTTGCAGCTGATGGTTTCATCGAAGCCATCAGTGAAATTCCTTCTCAATCTGTTGTGGTGCTCCAAGTGTGTGGGAACAACCCGACAGGTTGCGATCCAACATCTGAAGAATGGCTTCAAATTGCGAGTGTATTCAAGTCAAAGCAACATTTCGCTTTCCTGGATCTTTCTTACCCAGGCTTTGTGTCTGGTAACGTGGGGCAAGACTGTGAGCCGGTCCGCCTTTTCGCCAGCTCGGAGATTCCGCTGCTAGTGGCCACGACATATGGCAAAGCTTTCGGTCTGTATGGCGAGCGTGTTGGGCATCTCAGCATACCATTACCCAACAACGAGGTCGTGATGAGGGTTGAGCAGCAGATGAAACTGCTCGCCAGAGCAGAAACGGGTGCACAGCCGCGGTTTGGGGCGCAGCTAGTTGCTAACATTCTCCAAGATCTAGACTTGAAAAGGGTCTGGGAACAAGATTTGAGACACATCGCTCAAGATCTGATAGAGACAAGACAGAGATTGGAGAATGAGTTGTGCCTGCAAGACAATACCATGGACTGGAGTTTTGTTACCAAGCAAGCAGGGATGTTCTTGCAAGTCTAGTCCTACATGGGTGCGAAGTTATCTGCTGACGAGATCTACTAGATTCACCTCTCTCAATCAGCAGCAGATTGACTACATGAGAGAAACTTGCGCAGTCTACCTCCAAGATACCGGTAGACTTTCCATCGCGTAAGTTAACAATTTGTCCATATATGACTGGCCTAACATCCAGATAACAGAGGGTTGAACAAGCGAAATACTGCCCTTGTTGCACGAAGCATCGTTGAGGCAAGAAAATTGGCAAAAGGATATTTGCAAGACACAAAGACCTCCAGAAAATTTAGTTGATAACATTCCATTGACTACTGAACGTCTCGAAATTCCGCTTCGCTTTCCATCCTTCTAGACTACTTTATCTGGCTGAATGTTCTTTGCCTCTTCATCAATAAGTTCAAAATTAGTTATGGTCCGGTGCACAGGTTCCCATTCTCTCGTTCTCTCAAAGTGTGCCATAATCGCAGGATGACCATCTCTCCAGGTTCGTCCCAGGACCCATTGCAATGCCCTGCTGACCACTACCGCCACAAAGATATCGGCTAAAGTGGGACTCTCTCCCACCAGCCAGACTTTGTCTTTCAAGATTGTCTCCAATTTGACTAATAAAGTCAGACTCGACTTCTTTCCAGCCTCAACCGCATCCCTGTTGTATGGGGCTGGATCGGTCAGACCAGGAATCAAAGGCAGAAACCAGCGTGAGAGTGTTTGCAGGAGCTCTTGATTGGCCCAGCTTGCGTAACTGAGTACAAGTGCTTCCTCAGCGATGAGATTGGAACGACCTAGGAGGCCGGACGTGCCATTGGATCTGGCCAGATACTTGAGGTTGTAATTAGCCCTAGGTCAAACGCCAGCGGAACTTTCGAATAAGCATCTCTAGGGGAGAATGCGTGAGAACTCACATGAGCGATAGCGATTGTTTCGGTAAGCTTGACGCCAGGACCCTCTATGGCTGGAATCTTGCCTTGAGATAGTGGAAATCTTTCCATGTATGCGGGTTTGTTGATGCCCTGACGTGGAACGACCAACGATTCTTTGAGCTCAACACCCGTAGCTGCAGCCTATTTCCACATCGTGATTGTGAGTCATCATTCAATAACAAGTTTAAGCGAAGGTTATGTACCACAATTTTGACAATGCGGGTTCGGGGGTTGTCCTAGATATCTGGGTCAGCACACGAACCGATGATGTAGTATCATGGGGACGAACGTCATAGCCATAGAGGATAATGTCAGAAGACCCCATCGTAGAATTCATGCTGACCATTGCACTTTCGGACACTGGGACTTAGTAATGAATGATGCTTGACTTCCATCCAGACGAAGGCTACTTATTTAATCATGAACCAGGTCAAAGTCCGAGCGTATATTCGGGCTCATCGGAAATGTGGATCTACATCAAGATAACTCCGCGCGGACGACCGTCTACTCAAACATCCGAATCGGGCTTTCCGATGGGCACGGAGTTGTCACTATCCGCAGTTCTGAACATGCTTGCATGTAGTAGAGCCACGGCCTGTTCGCCTTTCTGCTCCTGGACGACACATGAGATACTGATCTCGCTTGCGCCTATGAGTGTCTTGGTCAGCTCTGCATTTGGACATCAGTAGAACATCAGTTCTAATCACCTTGTGCAATCATCTCTACGCATATTCCATTCTCACCAAGTGTTGAGAACATCGTCCCAGCCGTGCCCAATTCTTGTTTCATCTGTCTTCCGACTATACTGACGATAGTTCGGTGAGGTAGGATATCCACGCGTCCATATTCTTGAAGTTGGGCGATGCAATTCTTGAGATCCGCCTGAAGATGCTTGGGGTCAGTCGTGTCATCGCCCGTGATTGTAGAGACCTCTGAGTGTAGAGCCAGAGAGATCTGTACCTCACTTGTGCAAAGCAGATCAATTGACAGGTTCCATCGATCAAGGATTGAGAATATACTCGCGAAGAATCGATGCGGTTTGAGCCGCTCAGCAGATCTTATGTTGATCAATAAGATATTGTCCTTCGATGTGATTGCAATGGGACCGCCAAGGATCTTGATCGGCGTCGAGTAATTCGTGTCTTGTGGGAGCAGATCAAGAGTGGGCGAGAGCTGTAAAGTGGTGTCGATTTGCTCGTCGTCTCGAACAAGCGTTCCCTCGGCTTCTGGACTCATGACATTTTTGATGCGGATCTGGATTCTCGCCCGCATCGCCAACCGCATTGCTGTGTAGTGTATCACTTCGGATCCGTGGAATGTCAACTCAGAAGCTTCTTCGGAACTGATCAGAGGTATCATCCTGGCACTTGGCACTTTACAAGGGTCTGCCGTGAAGATGCCTTCTACTTCTTTCCAGACCTGCATTTCGCTTGCTTGGAGTCCGATTGAGATCAATGAGGCGCAAAGATCCGTATAGCCCCGGCCGATCAGATTGAGTAAACCACCATCGATGGGTCCAAAGAATCCTGTGACTACGGGGATTTTGTCCTGACTGGAACAAATTCTGTCCGCCATCATGACGGATATGTCGTTGTAGAAAGACTGGGTCGAACGAGTTGTGGCTTCGGGGGAAATGATCTCGGAAAGATTGACCACCTCGGCAGACATCCCACGGTCCTCCAAGACAGCACAGAGAAAATGGCAGGCCAATACCTCGCCAGTACTGATGATTCTGGCCCGAATGTGGGATACATCGTGACTGACCAAGTTTGCTGCACAAAGGAGTTGCAGGGCCTCGGCACATACATCTTGGATGTTCCGGACAAGCCCTGCGAGCAGGTACGGGTCTTTGACATAGTTGCTGGCAGCATCGATGTGATCTAGATATATGGTCTGCATGATTGACTTTGAATGATCGAGTCCGGGGGTCAGAGAGTGTTTGTAGGCTTGCAAGAGACGATTCGTGGTGCCTTTGTCCTTATTGCTACTGCTGCGAGCGGAGCAAACAACGACAACCTTATTCCGAGTGGTGGCAGGCCTGCATCTCGATGAGCATATGAGATCGATGGATTGAAACGTATACACGCATGATGGACTGACTTTATGACATGTTCGACAATGTTCAGAGGGTACTTCCCTATGCTTGTGCCACCGAACTTTTGCACGACCCATTGGTTCGTCATGCTGGACTAATGAAATCTTTGAGCGTGGTACCTGGGACGAGGTGAGTCCTTCCTCTGTGCATCTGTGTCTGTCTCCAGAAGATGTCCATTAAATCTCAATTCCTGATCTACTCCTTGTCCGAAGCACATGCCTGTCATCTTCGCGTTGTGTCCAAGTCCGATGATGTTCTTTGTATGACGTAGGCAAAGTCCATGTCCGAAGGAGACAGGGCGGCGAACGACACACGTCTTCGTCGACGATCTTGCAGAAACACAACCGACTGGGCTGACATCCGATCGGCCGAGTGAGTGTGGGTCAACACTTTCTGTCGCGGACAACGATGGCACAATCTTCAAAAATTATGCGCTCTTGAAAGCTTGATTGAGGTCGATACGTGAGCTACATAGCACATGACTCGGTGATCTAGCCCTTTGCTATGCTGAATAAAACACCACAAGGTGATCCATTTTCAAGACCCGTTGCTCTGAACGAGATGACCGTTCGAGCCGTTCAGATCCTTCGATTTTGTAAGCTTGACGTTGTCTTGAAAGCTCTGCATGCCAGACTTGAAGACAGCGGCACCATCCGAATGGATGATGAAGGCTTTCCATCCACGCTTCAGACGTCGTTCCAGAATCTCAGGTGTCATAGCGAAACCCAATACCGCGAGACCATTCTTATCTGCGGCGCGCTGGATCTTGTCCAAAGCGTCGAGAAAGCTTGGTTCGTCACCATCCTGTGAGCCAACCTCAAGTCCCAAAGAGCATCGAAGATCACCAGCTCCGACCATGAGGGCATCAACTAGAAGAAACACCTCGTTAGGATGATTCGGCTACGGCATGTACGACAAAAGAGTGTTCACTTACTCCCCGGAATAGCTGCAATCTCTTCAACGTTTCTTACTCCCTCAACATCCTCGATTTGCGCAAAGACAGCAGCGTGGTTGTTCCATACATCATAGACCGTCTCTCCCGGCTTGGTTTGGGTTTGTTTGCCGAACAAAGCCATTGGCGGGTAGCTACGAGTACCGAGTGGAGGGAACTTGGCATAGTTCACCAAACGTCGAGCTTCCTCGGCATTCTGCACATGAGGCTGTACAATACCGCCTGCTCCGGCATTGAGTACGTAGTTGATCATATCGGGCATATTGGGCGCGAGTCGTACGAAGGGCACCATCGACCCGTTCGAAGTGTATTGGATGGTTTTGATAAGACCGACGAGCAGGGTAGGATTGAGTGGCGTATGTTCCTGACGGTACATGTCAGTTGCTATATCCTATCTCGCATCACCTTCGGAGGAGTAATATTTCGTACTGCGTCCAAGAAGCAGAAGTGATGAGGCAGGGTCGCGACGACACGAGCAGCTTCTTCGTGAGGAATTCGGCAACTTGTACCCCAAAGCAGCTCACCGCTGTTCAGCATTGCCTTGAAGTCAGTTGGTTGAGCCAAATCAAGGGCATTGTATTGTTTTGCTTCCAACATGTCCGCAAATGATGGATGCCAGATGAATAGTGATGGTGAGCGCAGAGGCGACAGGGTCTGGAATGTGACTGAGACAGCCGAAGTCGATGAACTCATGGGAAGGCCAAGTATGTTCTGGTTGTCGAGTTTTGGACATTGATCACTCCCTGTACGGGTGAGAGCTATCTCCGACCAGATTTTCGGCCGATAGCGGGCGTAGGTGTTTCCACCATTCGTGACATGCCTGATTCCTCACTCCGAACCATGCGCTCGCACCAGTAGATATCCGAACGATGGCGGCAAGATCATGTATCTGCGACGCCGTGATACGTCCGCAGATGATTTCGGCCGAAGTTGAGTTCAGCGCGGCAAAGACAGTACTCATGTCCGAAAGAGATCTGTCTCTTGACAGATAAAACACCAGCCAAAGTATCATCATCTCATCCCATCACGATCTCTCAACATCTGTCAACACTCAAGATGATCAGCGCCAGCGAGTATTGGGCCTCTGTCGCCAAACCATACCAGAAGAATATCCAAATCATCGAAGGACCTGATGAGCCTTTTGTCAATTTCCCGCTCGTTCTCGAACCAACTTTTGCAGAGCAGTCCAAAGAGACCATCCTCGCAGAAGCCCGTAAGCTTGGTGCTCAGCCATCCGATGATTCTCTCCAAAGCCCAATCCGCAGACTCCTCGATGCCAACGGCGGCGCGATCCATTTCAAGGGTCTGCCTCTAAAGAGCGCAGAGGACTTCTCCGAGTTCATGTTCGCTCTGGCCGGGTCGGGTGCTTACGGATGGAAGCCACATGAGCACGTGGGCATGGAGGTTCTTCGTCGACCTCAGGCCAAGAATGTTCTTACCGCCAACGAGGGCCCTCCAAGCCACTTCATTGGCTGGCACAACGAGTATGCCGTATCTCCAGCACACCCGCACTATCTGGCGCTCTACTGTAAGGTCGCTCCAGGATCTGGGGGTGAGACGTCCGTCTGCAACTCCATTGCCATGTACGATCGCCTCAAGAAGGAAGTGCCCGGCTTCCTTGAAGGCTGTGCCAAGAAGGGTCTTGTATACCAGATCCCGCACAATGCCGAACAAGTCGGCGGCATTGTTGGCGGCAACGGTCTTTACAAGGACTCAGCGTTCGGCCCCAAGTCCGGAGAGAAGATGCCTGATACCGAGGAGGACAAGCGCGAGATGGTGGAGAAGAAAATTATCGCTCTCGCTCAGATGGGTGGCTGGCACGATGGCATTGATCGCACCGACGAAACCCTGCCTGTCTGGCAGCGTCGCGGTTTCAACTGGACATGGCTCGATAATGGCGATCTTGAAGTCGTCCATCGAGTTGCTGGCACTCGCTTGCATCCTACACAGCACAAGCCCGCCATCTTCAACGTAAGTGTCATATCAATCAGTTGAGATTGGAAATCGCTAATCCGGAGGAACAGGCCATGTCGACTCGCTACACAAATGCTGTCGTCAACGACACCTTCGAGCCCCCCTTCACGTACAAGAAAGATGATGGTACCGAGGGTATCTCCGTACCCCCGCATGTGAGCTCTGATTATCTATTCCCAATGGTGATGAATTAGTTGAACTGACGATGCCAAGTTTGCTGGCTTGGAAAGGGACGAAGTTATCCCCAGAGGATGGCTTCAGAAGATGGACGAATGGCAGCATAAGCTCGACTCGAGCATCACCTGGGATGCCGGTGATATTCTTGTCGTTGATGTAAGGGCTCTTTTCCCCTTGTGACAGTACAAACAGGCTGACTCAATGTTATTAGAACTTCGCTGCCCAACACGCCCGCTGGGCCTGGCAGGGCGACCGCAAGGTCATGGCCAGCTTCTGGGATCAACCTGGTGTTGCCGGCGTGCCCCTTGCCGCGTGAACAACACGTTGGTGTATGTGGTTCTAGATCTTCTTTCCTTGCGCCGCTCGTTGTATTATTCTACGTCTTCACTTTTCGCATGAGGGATACGTAGATTCTAGAATCAGCCATCTTCAATCAAGAATTGACTGCTGTATTGCTGTGTACGTTGAGAAAAGAGTTATTGTTACGTTGCAGAGTGTAAGCCCGCTATCTCCACCGGAGTTCACCCGAAGGTCTGGGTTTTGTGGGATGGTGCGCCCGGCTATCATTTGTCATCTTTCGTGCGACATGCTCATTCCCGAGTTCGGACGTCACTTGTAGCGAGGATATGAGCAAGCGATCTCTTGGAGGGCACGACAACTCGCCCTTGTTGAAAAGAAACCGCAAGACTCTGTCATGCAACAATTGTCGTCGCCAGAAACTCAAATGCGACCGTGAAATCCCCGTGTGCAGTAGATGCGGCTCCACAGGCAATGCCGACTCGTGTACTTACGGCCGCCTGGAAACAGACGTTCTGCAGTACTCCAATGGCCGGAACGATGAAGTCAATCTTGACTCTTTGGTATGATGCACTCTAACCAGACGTTCCTTGCCGCGTCCTGCTGGCTAATCATTGCCAGCGTTCGACGGAAGAACCATCATTCATTCTAGACAATACTTTTTCTTCCGTGGCGAACAGTGAGGAGAGAACAGGCAAACAGCCATCACATGCGACTCACGGTGAAGATCCACCCGAGACTCTAGAGAACAGGCAACCATCAATAATGTGGCGCGGCCAGGGGCCACCATCCGCTACAACAGACATGACTGCTCCTACGAAAACCACGAGAATAGATCCTCAGAAGAAGGAGATAATGGTTTACCGTGGCAAGTTATTCGAGACTCAGTACTTTGGGCCGACTCATCCCATCAGTTGGGGCGCTCGCGTATGTTTCGTTCCTCCACAACCCTGTAGTCCAGCCATTCAGAGCTGATTGCGTTAGTTTCCTGAATTGCAAACCTTCATGGTGGAGTCCATAAGTCGAGATACGACGCTTGCACAAGTCCAAAGGTCACTGAAATCATTGCAGCTACAATGGAAACAGGCCAAACCGACTTTGGCAAGCATGGGCGAGATCGACGTTCAACGCCTAGTCACTCTTCTTCCTGATCGGACCACAACAGATCGCTTAGTACAAGTTTACTGGGAGACCTTCGAAACTATCTACCGCGTACTGTACTGGCCTGACTTCTGGGCTGACTACTATGCTCTCTGGGAGAACCCCTTTGCTGCCTCGGCCAATTTCCTTGTTACGGTGCTTCTTGTCGTGGCCACGGTAAGTTGCGTCTCTCCTGAAGAGCGTATGTCGTACATCGGCGACAGCTCCACTCCACGTGAACGGGCGATCGCTTTGGTGGAAGTATGTGAGGCTTGGCTCGAACGTCAAAGTCAAAAGAACATTCCTCTAGCCCACTGGCAATGTCGCTGTCTTTTGCTACTTACCAAGATCTCCAATACGATCAAGAAGAAGCAGACGTGGAATATCGCAGGGAATCTCCTTCGGCAAGCAATGTCTGCCGGATTCCACAGAGACCCCAGTCTGCTGGGAACACCAATGAGAGATATTGACCAGGAGTTGAGGCGGCGCTTATGGGCGACGGTCGTCGAGTTGGAGCTCCAGGTTTCCATCGAGAGGGGGATGCCTTCTGCGTTGAGCAACGTGACATGGGATACTGCGAACGTCTCCAATGTGATCACTGAAGAGCTCGATCAGAGTGGCCCGGTGATTCATTCACAACAGCCATGGAGCCTGCATCCCACTGCATCATTCTTACACTCCAGCAGATCAAGCCTCTCTCTACGTTTGTCCTTGACGGGTGCACTGAACGACACGAATTCGCCTCTCACGCATGACGACGTACTAAGGCATGACGACCAGATAATGTCCCATATCCAACAGATTACTTCTACGAGAACGAGCTTCAAGGAGCATGAGACCAACGCACGACACGTTCTTAGCGAAACGATCCTTGACCTTCAGCTCCGGCAGTTTTTGCTGCTATTACATACACCGTTTGCCGTAGAACGTCAGCCCAGTTCTCGGTCCTCGGTTTCCAGACTAGCTTGTCTCAACGCAGCAAGCACCGTCATCGAAACATGCTTAAAGCTTTCGAGGACTGACTACAACTTCATCGCATTGACGCGAACAGATCTCTTCCGATCCGCCTTTGTCACATGTCAAGTCATCGAGGCAATGAGAGGGCTTCAACGTGAGTAATGGACTAGAGATATGTGCGTCATGGTCTTGGCTAACACAACTTAGATGAGATATTACTTCAGCGCTTGGGTAACTCATTGCAAGGCAATGTGGAAGTAGTGCTTGCGAGACTTGGAGAAAACATAACACAACTGGGCACTGGGTTTACACACTACTGGTATATCTCAGCTGCGAACGGATTGTTGAGGTCAGGATTACCCTTGGCAAGCCCCCAGGTCGAACAAAAGATCGCTGTGGATCAGGTGATCAAGCAATACTACAAAGTGCTGGCTACTCAGGAGGACGTATCTCCTTCACTAGCCATCACTCGATATAGGCAGCTATATGGGGTTCGTAAGGTATCTTACAGCATCAAGATTTGCACTAACAAGCACGTAGGTGATGGAGAGACAGTCGGGCAACATAAATCAAGACATGAGCATCTCAATGGCCGATCTTGGAATACCTCAGGTAAGAAACAGATCAAGTCTACGTGGAACAAGATCTTGACTAAACGAATTTCTTCGCAGGACTTTAATATGCTTCAACCTCTCGACCCGCATGTAGACGAATTCTTCTTTGGTGACCCGGCGGCTTGGACATTCGAGAACATCTGATCATGAGACTGACACGGGTTCGGATCGACTAATAGCAGAGCTTCTCTTTCCTGTAACAGAGCTCTCTTGATAAAGTACAGAGCTGTCTTGCTCAAAGACACCCTCAGCGAATAGTCGGAGGGTGCGATCGACCTCTTGGTTCGAGATCGTCCGCTGGTCGGCCATGGATTTGATGATCTCGGTACACGACCGACACTGCTCATCAGTCATGGTGAGGTTCATCTGAATCGCACGAGACTTTATCGCATTCCATCCGGTAAGACGGGAAGCATACTGGACGTTTCTCGACACTCCAAAATCATCGGGTCGAATGGATTCGTAAGTCTGTGGATTGTTTAAGACAGCCTTCATGTGAATGCCTGCCTTGTGATTGAAAGCGCAGAAGCCGGTGATGTAGTTGTTAAAGGGGAGATCCAGTCCAAATGCTTCAAGCACCAAGGTCTCTAAGTCTGGAAGATGCGCTGGTGCATATGTCGCCAGTAAGTGATCACGATTGGTGACGATGAGGCGGGCGAGATACCCACTAACAGGGACAACGCCATTTCGTTGACCGATTCCAAGAACCGAGGTCTCGATTTGTGAAGCCCCCGCTTCGACAGCACAGAAGGCGTTCGCAATTGCACAGCCAGTATCGTCCTGGAAACCAGCTTGGATGTCACACTGGACAGTCTTTTGCAACAATTCGATCATTTGATAAACCTGCCTTGGATGGCAGCCTCCCGCCTGGTCGCCAATTACTATCTTCTGCACACCTTGCAATCGCAATTCTTGCATTGCTGTCAGAAGTTCCACGAGCTCTCTGGTGAAGACATCTTGGATCGCCACGGAGACTCGCACTTTGTTTGATCTCGCAAAATCGACAATATCGGCGTATGTGGTCTTCCAAGCCACAAGTTGGAGCGCCGAGAGCTCGTTGGGTATCCTTATCTGCCTGAGAGGAGATCATTACTCGCCACATTCACCGACTGGGCTTAAAGAAAACTTACAAGCCCTGGACACCCAGCCGAACAGCAAATCGTGCCTCATTCACATCGCAATCAATCTCCGAGATGATCTTCGAGAACGATGTCAGTATTGAGCACGATATCTGGATGTATCATGAACCACCTTGGTCCTTTCCAAGTTCAACCGACAGATGCCAGCACATTTGATGGTCAATTCGTTCGAGATGGATGGATTTTGCAACAGTATCTAACATGATTCAACGAATCTGTCAGTAACGTTGACACGGTTGATGTTGAAGGCATCCCTTACATAGTCTACGCCCAGCCTGTCAAGGGCTTGCACAATTTGATGATCGAACTTGGTTCCTGTTATCGTCTTGGCAAACACATGACTATTGTAGAGCGTCACATCAACAATCTCCGGGCCCCGCGTGAGGGTGTCATTGCGATTCGCAGTCATTGTGCAGCTGTCAGTATCCGCGGTGGTCTGTTCCGAATTCATAGCTTTCACTCAAAGCGAGGAGGTGCTGCGCACATGAGATTTCAGCCATCGCAGCAAAAACAGGTACTCATCCATATATACAACGACGAGCACTCTGTGAACATACAGCTGAAGGTGTCATCCTTCTCGCATCCGCACGAACTCCGCAGCAGTTAACGGCTCCGAAAAGCAACGCAGACTAGGTATGTCCTCCACGATAAAGCCGAAGCCTTCAGCCTCATCACCGTGCGTCTGTAACGATTCGCATGTGGTAACTCCGATTGGATCGATTTTCGGAGATAGCAACACCGAAGCTCTGATATCTCGGAGTTGTAAAGAGTGTTCGGCTTTACATTCACAGACAGCTACACCCTCAAAAGTATCGTTCTGCTGGACCTGCAGCATCGTTTGTCCTACCTTTTTGTCAACCACAAGACACTCTCGCTCTCAGACAATCCCAACGTCAAATTCGCGTTGGGCTTTTCTTACATCGCCTTGCTCTCGCATCGGCGTTTAGTCTTAGGCTATCCACGTTGACCAGCCTTCGAATTTTCGCAGGGGTCACAAACATGACACAAATGTATTTGGGGTTCAATCTAATCTCTTTGATTCCGCTTCTGACCAAACGTCGTACACAGTACACCATCTGTAGACCAATCAACCAAGGAAGAAGTTGACCTGTCCCAATTGGAATGCCCGGATGGCAAATCGGACGAGGTGTCCAATCAAGTCTCAGACGATGAGGACAACTCGAAACTTCGCCGAGTCGCTGGAAAGATGCCCATGGCTGTATGGCTTTTGTCCGTCGCGTCGATGTGTGAACGGTTTGCATACTATGCATTCCTCGGACCTCTGCGTATGAACGTCCCATGAACGTATGCGGCAACTGCAAATACTGACGCGCTCGCTCCCAGAAAATTATGTGCAGAATCCTCCAAAAGATTCATTGAGACCGGGTGCCCTGGGACTAGGCGAATCTCGGGCATCCTTGTTTGTCACACTGTTCCTGCTCATCAGCTATTTGACACCCACTCTCGCCGCCGTGGTGTCTGACAACTACCTTGGCAAGTTCAGAACGATAACCATCTCATTAGTGTATGTATATTGTTTGAACCAGCCATCGTCAACAAGCTGTAGTAACAGAACAACAGGCTGTATGCGATTGGCCTCGTGATTATGACCGTCACCTCAATCCCTACTCTACTAGAACAAGGCTCTGGCCTACCAGGGTTGATCATCGCTATCATCATTATCAGTCTGGGTACCTCCGGTGTCAAATCATCTCTGCCGCCTTTCTTGGGTGAGTAGTATACCTTTTAGCCTCTCTACACTCTGATGACTGATTCATCACCAGCTGAGCAGTGTGGCGCCTCCGAAAATCACATCGAGGAGACCAAGACTGGTGAGAAAGTCATTGTGGATGCTGACGCCACACGCGAGTACGCTTTCAACATATATTACTGGTATGCCGTTGATCACGACACGTCATGCTAAGTCTTGAGCTGACTCCGACTGCGCAGGTGTGTAAACATTGGAGCTCAATCCCGTATTCCCGCGACCTTCATTGAAAAAAGCGCGGGATTTTGGCTGGCGTACCTTATGTCTACGATATCGCTGTGTGTCTCTTTGTCAATCTTTGTTGCTTGCAAGAAGCTTTTCAGTAAGGCGCTACTGCCGAGATTTCTTTTGACAAGGTGCTAAAAATTCTCAGTTCAGGAAGAGAGGCAAGCCAGCGTATTACCGAATGCGCGCCGCGCTTTCAGCATTGCTTCCAAGCACGGCTTCAAGATGAATGCCGCATTACCCGATGCTGTACTGGAGCGGGACAACGAAGTAGTACCTTGGACCGATTCTTTCATCGGGGAGTTGAAGACGGGTCTTGTAGCTTGCCGTGTCTTGTGAGTCTCATCTGGACGGCCATCGTTCTGTCGCCCTTCACTCACGTCACATCAGCATCCCATTTATGATATTTATACTATGTCAGAATCAGATGTCCACGAATACCGTCTCTCAATCAGGAGAGATGGAGACTCACGGCGTACCCAACGATCTTTTGCCCAACGTCAACTCCATAGCTGTCATCTTGTTGATGCCAGTCTTGACCCACCTGCTGTATCCTTCACTTCGACGATGGAACATCGCTTTCCCTCCCATCACCCGTATGGCCGTAGGGTTTGGGTTCGAAGCCTTAGGCATGGGGTATGCGGCCGGCATCCAAGGCTGGATCTACAGCTCCGGTCCATGTTATGATCATCCGCTCAAATGTCCCGACTCGAACAATGGCATGATTCCAAATAATGTCAATGTCGCAACGCAGATCCCTGTTTACATTCTTCAGGGCTTGAGCGAGTCCTTCGCCTTTCCAGCATGCTACGAGTACGCATACACAAAAGCACCGAAAAGTATGAAGTCAATCGTACAATCGATCCTTTCGCTGTCTTTCGCTGGCGCTGCCATCATTGGTTTGGCTCTGAGTCCAACCTATCACGACCCGCATCTCCTCGTCATGTACGCGAGTCTCGCTGGAGTCATGCTTCTTACAACGGTCATATTTGCTCTGGTATTCTGGAAGTATAATAGGACGGAGAAAGAGATGAACGCCAAACTCAGAGCTTAAATTACTGACTTCTACTATGTCTGATCTATGAACCGTTGTATTTTCCGTGGCAACACTTGCATGAAGGTGACTCAATGTCTTTCACCAAGACATCATCTTTCCCTGGGCAGCGTTTTGTGTTTGGAGGAATGGCGAATTCAAAGATCCAACAAGCCCGAGACATCCCAATCGTCCATCTGTAATTTTGTCCAATCTAGATTATCCATCTGCCCTGGTATTTGCTCTATTCCGTCCAAAGATGAGATGTTCTGCTTGGTGCGTTTATGGTCAGCCAAAACCGCATCTGGTCATCCAATGGAGCAAGGATTTGGACGAACACTCATGATCAAGCTATCTCTGTTTCTCATTCTCGCTGTCGTATCCGGACCTGGTACGATCGTCTCGCACGTCTTCTGAATCTGTCGGACGTACTGTGTGAGATGGTTGTCTGGAGAGTCAGAGCCTGTGCTGTTTCGCTCTTGCGTTCGACACATCTTATTCAACAAAGCAACCATGTGGTCGGCTATTCGCTTTTGCCACTCTGAAGACGAGCCAGGATCTTTCTTCACTTGTATGAAGTAGCTAGCGGCAGAAAGCAGCATAAGACTTTGGAGATCGGTGCCCAGTGCTAGGACTCGTTGCTCAACCATGTCAAGGGAAGCCTCGATGATTCTGCTACGCGGTGTCAAAGTGGTGACCAAGGAGTCACAACCTGCGTGGTTCACGTTAGCGGTGATCTTCCAAAAGTTGGATCATATCATGTTGGGGTCTACCGTAGTGCGGAGCGTTCGTTCCTATCAGACACAAACACAGACTAGCTCGTAGCAGTGTAGACTGAGGCAACGCCATCTGACTAAAACCTTTCTCTGCAATCTGCTCGTAAATGTTGATAATGGTACTCGCAGACTTGACACAGAGGAATCTCTGATAGTCCATATCTATCTGATGAGTCTCATCTTTGGTGAAGGCATACGGGAGATGCAGTAATAGCAAGAGTTCATGTAAGTATACTTGCATCACTGCTCGGAACATGGAGACCCGACAGCGTTCGGTACTGGCGCCAGTGGGTTCAGAGAAGTGCGGTAGATCCGCCAATGAATTATCTATCCGCTGCCACAACATTGTGAGTTTGGCTCGACTCATCGTCTTGTACTTTTGAGGATGATTGACAACATTGATCGTGAAGTAACGGAGTGGACGGATTGAGTCGACGAAACGAGCAAATGTATTGTCCGTCAAGCATGCATCAGGTTGATTTTGAGGTTCTTCTACGGTGCTCTCTTCCAAGTCGCAGTCATCGAAGTTGGAAGGTCGCCCAACGTCAACAAAAAGGTTGGAAGCCATGGACGGGACGCCACGCTCGATGCAGGAGGCTATGTCCAGTTCAACGATAGTGAACCAGACCTTCCGGCGTAACTCTCGCTGGAATATAGTCTCGCTGATACCGTGCGACTTCCAGTCTTGGTGAAGACCACTTGAGATCGCATCGGCAAGCAGTGTTTGTGATGCAGCGTGATGTCGCTGTCTGTTGATGTCGTTTTGATTTTTGGACAACAATACCAAGCATCTGATTTGAAAAGCCTCGATTGTAGTCTGCTCGGTCGTATGGTGGAGCTGCCAGCATTCGACCATGTGCAACCATTGCAATGCTTCATTCCTTGCAACGGAACTTTCTCCAATGAAAGACAACGAATCGGCTGCAAAGAGGCACCTTGAGCACGATATCATGGCAAGTAATAGGGCGTTGAATTGGATCGGATGAACATGTACCCCTGCCCGAAAAGCCGCGTATTCTTTCCAGAAGGAAGGTATGTGGAATAGACAATGTACGCCTCCAAAATGATCAAAGTAACAGCGCAGAAGGTGCTGACATTGTTGCTCCATAGGAAGGTAAGCTTTCAACATGGACTCGACTTGATCTGTGGAATAAGAGAGCACAGGCTGGATCGGGGTCACCGGCTGAGTGGGTGTTTGTTGTGCCCCGAGGACGTGGTGCTCCTCGATTGTCTTTCTCACAAAGTCAAGAAGACCTGCGAATGAATTGACGATATTGGTTGGATGGCTTGGTCCCCTGAAAAGGTCGTTCAAACTTTGAGTACGGTTGTGGTTTCGGTGTTGGTTTTGGAGAGCCTCCGGCAGATGAACGATCGCGGATGGGACGCATTGATCGTTGAAACTCGCGTTGTCGAAGCCAGGAGGGAATTGGAACGATGGCGAAAGCGTGAATTGACAATCCTCACTTAGAGGCACTCCGAAGTTGACATCGTCGATTCTAGGCACGGCCCTGTTTTGGGAGCAAGTCTGCTCACTGCCGCCTGTCTCTGCAAGATCCGGTTCCATTCCCATGGTGAAGCGGGGATCATACTCGCAACGCTCGGGATGACCAACGTCGGCGCATCTAGAACAGATTGGGAGCTGGCGACCACATTTCAGTTTCTTGCGTTTACACTCGGAGCAAGAATATACAAGGCGTCTTCGCTTTATTCCCGACTCTGACATGGCAACGCTTCGCCGTGGTCTGTGGTGGAAGAGTAAAGATATTTGGTTTTCGAGAGATCGTGTCCGGTATGGCAATGATGGAAGGCTAGCGGAATGAGAGCTTGAGGTAGTACTTGAGCATCCGCGGACTGACAAGACAAGACCTCATTCTATCGTGCCATCACGTTCTTTTTCGTTCGCCAGCGAGATTCCTTCCTTCATCAGTTTCTTCATCAATTGGGTCTAGTGAGGAATCCTTCATGACCGCCGGCTTGCTGCGCCGCGAGATCAAGAAACGTATCGGACCACGCTCCTGAACGAGAAGGAAACAAGTTGATGTTGCGTCATCGGTAGATAGCATTGCAACACGAGGCAGGAGCAAGCTCTCCGACTGCTCAAAGGCAATATCCCCATGGGCTCAGGGGGCAGCATTGAGGAGTGGGGCTGGCGTAATCACTGCTCCGCCCAATCTGCCGATGACATGCATATCTCCATCACGGCTTGGAATTGCTGCAGATACTGTCGTGTCAAAAACCGAGCCGATGAACAATTCATGATCTAGTTGGTGGATGGACATGGGCCTTGCACTCTGAGAAGCGAGTGTTTTGATCTCCGAGCAGTTGATGTCTGTTGACTGGGTGGGACTAGTTGCCTATTGCGGATGTGACAACACGCTTTGCATGTCAGCGACATGAAGCTTGATTATCACTTTGGAATAGTTGGAATCATCTCCATCAAGACTCATTAATCTTCACCAGGACCGTTCACCATATGTGGGAACTACGGGCCGCTGTTAGTGGTCGATCATTGGTACGAGTTGCAAGTCAAAAGTGCCGAGTTGACCATCAGACTGTAAGCACATCCGACGTTGGACGTAGGCTTTGAACAACGCTTATAACCAACTTTGCAAGCATCATCAATCGTCTAACGACCTTGTTATGCAAGAAAGTGAACTCCAGCGCTTTACCATGCTACGAACATCGAGGGAGTCTGTACATTGCTTCGATATCATATTGTAACAACTTCTGCTGAACGATGATGTCAACAGTAGTCTGGTTGGTATGCAAAAACCAATTACGGAACATAATATGAGTAGGATCAAACACTCTAACATGTCTGCACTGTATAATCACTACGGAAGGTGCGTGCGTGCGTAAAGTTAAGACTGGGTGCGGCAACAGAGTGTAAGTGAAACAGCGTCTATCTCAAAGGAGTATCATTCCACGCGATAGACCGATTGCTGTATTCGGCATGTCAAGCATTTAAGCATTAGTCCGGATGTTTTGTGTCTACTATGTAATTGTTGGAGAGTCTCGCTTCCTTCCTCCAAATCCACTGCAGTGACGTAGCCCGCGGCTCGCAGGAAGACGAGCAAGGTAAGGAAGGCCAGATGGTCACATAAGAAAGCGGCGTGTGGAGTCGACGATGTTAAATCAAGCGAAGCGCTAAGTCAGTGCAAAGCTGTTCCTTTGACCTCCGTCTGCCACTGCCATAGATCAATCAATCCACTTGGGCGCAGTCGCTGTAGCACGCTATCGTGGGAAGCTCATCTTGAGTATCAGATTGTGCTGGTGACTCTCCGCTCGCGTTGTATGTATACTGATTTTGCGACAATGAAGCAATGTGTTGAGCGAAGCCTCGAAGGTCCTGACCTCCTTCCTTTCTTGCTTTGAATGAGGTAGATCATCACGCAATGCCTGACCGACGAGAATTATGAGTGCGGAAATTGATCCATTGGCCAGTTCAAGAGTTTAGCGGACAGATCAGCGCTTCTTCCACATGCGCTGCAGCAGGTTGAGTGTAAAGGATAGTTCCACATCCGATGGATAGCGCGCACATCTGCGCGTCTGCATATTCGGGGATTGCAGCCAATGGATGGTGTTACCAAGCTCTAAACAAGCATCTTGCAAGCCTCAGACTATCCATCGGATGCGTCAGCACCCTGTATGTTCACCTTACTCACCGGTCTGAAGGCAACCAATCGAATACATTTCTTGTTATGCCTGAACAGGGCCCAAGCGGGACGCGCCGCACGGGCTGGCCCTTAGATTGAGGAACGCGCACGGAGCAGTGAAATATGAGAGGGGCGCAGGATCCTTCCACCACCTAGCCTAAGCTGCATATACAGCCTATAGTGCGAGACGCATCAGCGCTTTCGTGCGCATCGGGTGAACTGAGAGTGAGAAATGTTGCCATCTGCCGATTGGACTGCCCGAAAGTCGACTGGCAGCAGTATGCGAACACGTGTGACGAAATCTCGATCTGCGACGCCAAGCTATACCCGTACGGAGTACCGTACGAAGCCTGCATAGATGTGCAGTTGATGAGGCACAAGCGACTGCAGTCAAACCAGCCGCAAGCTTGACCGGTAGGCTGAGGTACAAGGGTCTTGTGAAGTTGACACGACTCAGGTGAGTCTGATTCTGGACCACTGCCGGTCTGCATAGTATGTAAGTGATGGAGATTGATCAACTTCCGCCGCCTTTCGGAGACTGGCTCCAACTCGATACAGTACTATAGCCGTCAGGCTTGAGTACAAAGAGAGAACCTTCAGTGTTCGCGACGCGGAAGAAAGAGTTCGAGTCATGTGATTAGTCAGCCACTCCTATTTCTGTTATTGCGCTAGCTGCACCAAACATAAAAGTCGACAAAAGATCGAATATTGAAATGCTGTGCATTTCGCTTATTGTGCAGTTAATATACGTTGGGAAGGAAACTTTCCGTGATCCATGCCGCTTGGCCGACCCTGTCTCACTTGGTATACTCAAATGTTCATACATCCAGACACAAGTAGATTCTATCATTATCTTTCTGTAGCCTCGTTGGAACAACTTACATGGTATTGGAGAACTCTCAGCTGTAATGAGACGAGAACATCGATCATATCGACCATATCTAAGAACACGTATTGGTATGAGCATTCGGAATGGCGCAGAAGTGTTGGTGACGAGCAGGGCTATCATTCCGATTCCCTTAGTCAATCAGAACCTTGAACCCCTTTCTCAGATCCTGCGCCAATCTCAAGACCTTCTGTCTCGTCTCGCCAGTGACTAGAAACATGCCCAGCTTTACCGGATTTTCTGGAACCTGCCATCCCTCTTCAAAGAACCAACAATGGTAATCAACAAACGAGTCCACATCTTTGTTCAGTCTTCTCAATTCTCCTATCACATCGCTAGTCTTCAGAACTCCCGGCTTGTGAGAATTGATGTAAACCATGACACAATGACGCTGCGAGCCTGTGGGGAATTGTTGAGCGAGAGACGAGAAACGAGTGGGTTCTGGTAGACTGGCGAGCATATGCAGAGCAGTGTAGTCTACACCATAATTCAGCGCGGTGACCCACGTGGCACCAGATCCTGGAGCACGTTGATTGACTTCCAACAAGAATGCCGAGGGGGGACTAGGGGCACTTGAAGGATTGACAAGAGTTCGTAGGTCCAAGAATCCATCCTCAACACGATAATGAACGCGAGAATCGCGGATACGGCCTTCAACATGGAACACACCGGTTGAGAAGCCCATGCGCAAGAGGGTCTGGTGGAAGGCTGCTTTGACCATGTCGGCTTCGTCTGAGGGATGAGCTGATGGCCAAACCATATCCGTCTCGAGAAAGTCTTTCGAGTCGTCTGGATCACCGCTTATGTTCAGCTCAGCAGTACAGGGGAAACCGTCCACGAGCTCGAAGAAAAGGATCTTGCCGTCTTGGAGAACGTAATTTGCGTCGATCTCAGGTCCTTGTTCATAAGATTCGACCATGATATCGATGTTCGGATATGTCTTTTCAATGCTCAGAATCGCTTTGGTGAGATCCTCGTGGTCACGAACTAGGAAGACACCGTTGGAACCCCAGCCAAAGCATGGCTTGGTGATGATAGGGAAGTGCAAGGGCATGTTACTAGCTTGCAGCTGTGTCTCCAGGTCGGATACATTCTTGACTCGCATGGATGAGGTGTTACCACTGTTCTTCGCTTGCGTGAGATTCTTGTCGATACTGGTCTTGACTGTTTGCAACGGTGCAGTCCTGAGACCGAGTGCTCCCGCTATCTGAGCCGTGGCGACAAAGCACGCGTCCGTGAATGTGAAGATGCCATCGAAGATCAGACCGTTTGTTGTCAAGGCTTGCAAGATCCGGTCAGAGAGTTTTGAATCTGGATTCATGTTGACGGGAATATATCGTTCCACAACCGGATGGGCGTCAGGCCGTTGCAGCCACTGATCTGGAGCTCCAACAACAGTGAGTCGAAGACCAAGGTGATAAGCCGAAGCCAACCATCTTTCCATGACGATGGGCGGTCGACTTCCGACTAGGAGAAGACGAGGATGACGCAAAGGAGTTGGCACAACCCAGGGATTTTGCAGTCGTTCTAACAGAACACTGTTCATAGCTTCCATCTTGTCGTTGAGAGATCCGAAAGACGGAGACCTAACAACGACAGCACCAACGGTATGATCCAGAAGCTTGTATAGGTCGTCTTGATGGTCGGTATTGGGATCATAGGCAAAGACTTGTTGTGCAGGATCAAGAAATGATTCCGTGAAGTCACACATCTTGCAGAATGTCAACCGCTGCAGCAAGAAATCTGATCGAACTACATATCCAGTATGTAGAGAAACGATAAGCTTGACCCCAATCTCCGTCTCTGGAGTTTTCTCGTGCCCCATCTTTGCGATGCGAGCGAGAAATGCAGTCGCTCTTTCGGAAGATTTGCTAGAGTCCAATCTTCCATGTTGCATATTCTGGACCGATTGATATCCTTGATCATGCAAGTAAAAGGGTTCCTGGCCGCTATAGAATACCAAGTCGATCGACAAGAACGTTGCATCCGGATGAGCCGATTCGCCTTTTCCGAGTCGCCATGAGTACTGGAAATCACCTGTGAACTGTGTCAGCGAGACCAATCCATGTTATATCATTCAAGACTCGCCTGCCGAGTGTGTCACCTCCATTGTCCTGGACGTGAGAATCGATCTACTGGATCAAGATGCGCGACAAAAAAAATCGGAGGCTTCGTCGGAGTTATCTTTTTGGAGAGATGAGGGCTTGATGAACGAATGCCAAAGAACGTGGAAGACCTCAAGTATACTCCCGAAATCCGACACGAGATGAAACATCCACCAGGTCGGCGAAGATATTTGGCAGTGTGTGCGGACATGAGTCGAAACTGTACACAAATCCGATGGCACATCTCCGAAACGCCGAATCCTCTATCGCTTCGGATTTATCTTATCTCTAGTGCGAGGATTCAAGGATCGAGGAAGAATCTGGTCACACCACGATAGGCGCAACGTTGTCCGGTCAGACCGTACCTTCCCACTCACCACCTGGAATATGCTGAACTGAGCGGCATAGAGCCGTGAGATACGACCCGAAAGCACAACGCGTCGCAAGGCGTGCTCGGCTTTTGCTAGATCATCTAGCAGCCTTGGCAAAACAGGATGATTGGCTACTCCTCGATACTCCGTAACTCCCCCATGTGTACATGAGTACCATGATATAACGATTGATTGTGAAAGACGTCCATAGAGTCGGGCTCCAATGTGGCATGCATTCGGCTTGGACAACATGTCTTCATTCACCACGACGCCGACCCAGATCGGCAGCGACGGAGTTTCTTCGGCAACGATCCTACCCACCTACTGTCACGCCATATTAATGTATTGATGCTGCTCTGCGGCGACGTGGCACAAACAGCATCGCCCACCTAGTCAGATTGGAGTAGTCGACTCCATCCCGTCAAGCATTCAGATACCATTCACATCAACTAAGACGTTATTGCACGATCTTGGCTCATCCGCACAACGCACCTAGACGACATGTCAGACTACAATAGGATTGAGGTCCGAGCCAAAACAAACGGAGGTCAGTGGTATTCCATTGCAAATCGTGCGGAGTGCTGAACGTTCATAGCACTCTTGTGGGCATCTACATGGCGTCTAGGAAAGCTGAATTCCGCCGCGAACTTGTGGCAGTCAGTGGATCTAGTTTTGCACTGTGTATATTCTCTTGAGACCGGTCAAACAACCAATGATCCCGACGACGTAAATATTATCTGTGTCGATGCGAGTGGTCAGACCCAAACCACGCGGTTTTCAGCCAAGGAATCTCAATTCCTCTGGGAGTGTCTTCGTACTACTGCCGTGTCTGGTGCGGGTGTCGACCGTACCGTGAGACTGATTGTACCTCTACAAGCCGGATATATTGTGCGCTCCGATATCATTCCTCTCCGTCTTCAGGGTTCCGAACACATAGAAGCAGCGATATCCTTTGCGGACCCCTTACAGACCTTCACAGGTCACGCAGTTATTGCTTCCGATCATGGAGATCTCGCATCATTATTCTCGGCAGCTACAGCTGGGATTCTCTTTACTGCCTCGAGCACTGAGGACGGGATCCCGTCTTTGGCTGTTGATCTTGACCTTGAAGATAGGCTGTCATTTCCCTGGATCATTCACGGACCTGCAGAAGACAAGACTTTAGTGCTGGTAGATGCGAATGGTGCACATCCCGAAAAGGGAGGCAGTGTGCCTAGTGTCTATCTTGCAGCTCAGGCACTTGGCATCAAACTCGTTGTGTTCGACAACGGCGATCATTGGCTTCAAGAGCCTGAGTATGCTCATTGGTGTGAAGCCTTTATCCCTACTCGATTGACCAATCCGCCCGAGGACGACTTGACAAACACGCTCCTCCAATCCATCAAGCAGTATGGCAAGCCAATAGATGGCATCATCACCTTTGCAGATTCATACTGGACCTATATTGCCGACGCTGCGAAGCAAGAAGGCATACCAACTGCTCCATCGGAGGCACTCAAGACTGCTACCAACAAGTATCTTACGAGCAAGTTTGTCGGCCACGAAGCTTATCGTGCATCCGGCCCGGCCGAATCTATCGATATCGCGAAGAAGATCGAACTACCATACCCGCTCATTGTCAAGCCTTGCGATGGCTGGAGCTCAGAGGGAGTCTCCCGCGTTGACTCCTTCGACAAGCTCACTGTAGCCATAGACGCCATTGACAAGTCGCGCCACGGATCAGAATTCGTTATGGAGAAGTACTGTGCAGGTCCCGAAGTAGATGCCAATTTCGTTCTACTGGACGGAGAAGTGTTGTTCTTTGAGGTCTGTGACGACCTTCCCAAATCGGCTGATACGAATGGCCCTACCCTGGGCTCCCTCAATAACTTTCACGAGCTCAACAGCGTATATCCGTCAGCTCTTCCAACAGAAGAGATCGAACTGCTTCGCAACAGTTTCCTCGATACGTTACTGAAGATGGGCTTTAGAGACGGCATCATGCATCTTGAAGGGCGTGTCGATCACTCCACCGTCGACTATGAGATGCAGGATGGTATCTCCGACCTACGTTCTCGCTCTCTTGCTCCCACTCAACCGGCGTCAGCTTGGTTGATTGAGATTAATCCCCGCCCCCTTGGTATGACCGGTTCTCAGATTATCGAGTCCACCTACGGTATCGACTATTGGGGACTGGCATTACTCATCGCTGTCCGAGACAAATCTCGTGTACGTGCTCTATCCCAGCCCTTCAAGAACGGGGCACAGTATCATTGCGTCATGGTCTTTATTCCGGCCGACTATCCATCATCTTGCGAGGGCATATTCGACTCTGATGACATCTGCGTTGATCTCATAACTCGAAGAAAGGATCTCGCCCGCAACATCAGTCGATTCGGTTGTCTAGTGAAGCGAGGTCAAAAGGTTCCCCATCCAAATTCAGGCGTGCACAGCTTTTTGGCATACTTCAACGTCTTTTCGCGCAAGAGTAGAGAAGAAGCTCTAAGATTGGCGAGAGAGGTTAGAGAGGAAGTTCATTACTGTTTCAAGTAGATTAGTCGAGCCAATCGGATCGGCGCGAACAATCATCAGGTATTACAGCTACTTGTATCTATTGAGGATACCCATTGCTTGTAGTCTACACTGATCTCAACACAAAACCGATCAGCTGGCGTGGTAAAACGATATCTTTGCCGATACTGAGGTCTGTATGTTGATAAGTCCCAAAGAATGGCCTATGTATCTCGAAGGGTGGTTCCGTCCGACTTCACAATTTCGAACTCTGCACGCTGGCCTTATATAGAATCGCCTCATTCAGTAATCACAAACGAGCTTGTTCTTGCCTTTTCTTGTCGGTGACGAGGTCTTTGAGCTCCCGTGTCTCACCAATGCGCCAACTAACAGCCTTTGCCCAATCCAAAGATCTCGTGTCAACGTCTTTCCAACGCCATCGGGTTTCCGTCTGTATTCCTGCTGTCAGGAGTTGCAGAACCCATTTACCGAATGTAGGCATCATCTTGAACCCGTGGCCAGAATCTCCTGTCAACACTACAAGAGACTTGTTGTATCCGGGTACGAAGTCGATGCAAAAGTCTGAGTCGATAGTATCGGCAAACCAGCATAGCCTTTGTTCTACCAAAGGCCTATCGGCCATCCATGGGAAGACTTCCTGAAGAAGTTTGCGCAGTTTACGCTCGTCAGCTGCTGGGATGAAATCTTGTGGTTGTGGCAGGCGGTCGCTTGGCGGAAGGGATAGGCCAGACTCCTGTGGGTTAGTGTAACCGGCACCGAGGGGACATAACTTGAACAGTCGAGTCACCGGGTCGGGCTCGAAGAAAAACCCTAGATCTCGTACGTTGGTGGTAGGTAAACCACGAAGAAGATCGACCTCAGATGCTGTCAACTGGATGTGCGCGACAGACCAGCATCGAGCCATGACGAAGCGACCCAAACTGGGTATCAGGGAGGCCGCGTGTGCACCGAGGGCACAGATCGTGGTGTCAGCATGATGAGACTGGCCGTCCGCGGTCTTCACACCGATGCATTTGCGGCCCGTCGGAGAGGCGTCATCATACAAAAGTGCCTCAGCTTTTCCTGCACGTTCGCCAAGAACAAATTTGACACCTCTAGCAGCAAGATGTAACCAGATACCGTGAAGAGCATTAGAGGAATGAGCGTACCCAGCCAGCCGGTTGTGATAACCTCGGAAGCCATTCAAGGGGCCTGAGAACTGCCACGCAAAGTCTCGAAACTCTTTCGCACCACTGAGCGGAGTGATCTTGGACTTGAACACAGGATTTGCTTGGATGGTCTCAAGAGCAGCTTGTAGATGGTGAATGGCTTTCGGGGGAGCTGCACCTGTGGTAGCAACGATATAGCCAGTCTCATGGAAGTAAGGACCAAAAAGCGGCGTTTTCCAAGCCTCGATTGCTTCCTTTATGGTCTTGGTCAGTGTTAACCGTCTCAGATCTGAGCGCGAAAACTGACCAGTGCAAGGTCAGTGTAGAAGGAATCCTCATATTCAGGTCTGACGATCTTATTCAGATCAAACGCAGCTGAGTATGGTGAAGGAATTGTTTCCGCTCGATCAAACACAGTAATATTGGTGTAACCCGATCGTTCAAGGTGTAGTGCTGTCGACAAGCCCCAAGCACCTCCACCGAGAATGAGGACTGGGGACTGTTTGTTCGGCATGACTTGAGAGTCAGATGAGATGAACGCACAGCATTAGAAGCTGTCACACGGGGTACATATACATTGATGCTGAGCACGCTATGAGAACATCTCGGAAGCTTTGCCGGCGGTATCGCCACACCAATCAGCATGCTGCTCGGCCTGTGAGAAAGCATGTCAGCTCTTCGGGGTGTGGGATCGAACGACAGACAGCCCGCAGCATGGTTGCGATAGGAGATGCGTGTGGAGAATATTTTGACATCAGGTGATTTCGCTCATCAAAAGGAGTGCGGGGTAGCCGCCGAGTCCGGCTGGAGTGTAGGACAAAAAGGGTCGGATGCCTTGCCGAGAGTGTGTGCGGTCTCTCCTCGCCATCTCCATGGCGCAAAGATGCAAACAGAGAAGACGAATACCCAAACACGGAAGCGAGCACCAAACGCGTCAGTCTGACATTTTTAGTTGGACCAATTCTGTTTTGACATGTGAATAGTTGCACACGATGCCGTCAACAAAAGATTCGATGTCGCGGAGGATTTCCTTGCGATCAGTGTAACAAGAAGCGTCTCGAATGCGTTGTTGACGATAGACTACGCAAGATCCTGGTGACCAAGAGGCAAGTCAACTTCTCTTCGTTCGACAATATTCTAGATCGCTCGCTAAATACCTCTAGTCGTCTATCTGAATTAGAGGCGAAAGTCGCTCTCTACGAAGGAGGAACGAGCATAGATCAGCCATCTCGAATCGAGGCTGGCGCTTCTGAGCCTCGCGAAATTCCAGTCCCTACTGCCCAGCTTGGAAATATCGACTCACCTCCAGGACAAGTTTCTGCGCCCAACTATACCGATCACGACGTAACTGAGATCAACTTTGACGTAGACACGCCAGAGCAATTGTCTGTCAACGACCAAACAGCACAGGATTTTTCGCTTTCTCAAGTGCCGGCTGCGACTGCGGAAGACATCGATGTATCTCCTGAGAGGCAATCATCTCCAGAGTCCGAGCTCATGAACCCACTCGCACTAGGCATTTCAGCCTATACACCCAATGCCAAAAGCATACCGAGTCAGTATTGAGTAGCCGAAATGCCTGGGAGGTGCTGCTGACTCTGTGCTGTAGTATATCTCGGAACCTCATCGAACTGGTCGTTTGGTCGACGTGTGCTTGCAATGTCACACGAGCGGATTCTAGGCTCGCCATTGTCACCCGATAATCTGCTTTTCCAAGGTGAAGCATACGATCTTGGATGGGATGGATCGAGGGGGGATGCCCCCAGCTTAAAAACAGACAATGCGACCCTTCCCTCGGCTGATCACGCGATGTATCTCATCAACGCCACCAAATTCCACGTCGGTCAGATGTTCCACCTCTTCGACGAAGAAAGTTTTATGCAATCTTTCTCGCGATTTCACAACGCCAATGCAGACAAATCCGGACTCATCCCGCTGTGGTATGCGCATTATCTTCTCATCCTCGCATTCGGGAAAGCTTTCCTTGCTCGGACCGTCAAGGGAAGAAAGCCGCCAGGAGCAGACTTGTTTGTGCAGGCCATGGCGATTCTTCCCGATGTGACTTACCTGTGTTTGCATCCCATTGAGACGATTGAGATTTTGTGCTGTGCGACCCTCTATCTTCATTCGCTCGACTTCCGAAGTCCAGCGTATCAACTGGTCAGTATGCTTGGAGATTATACCTTACAGGCGCTAATACTGCCTCATCAGATCGGTCAGGCCCTCAGGATAGCTCTTGAGCACGGCATGCACACCAACATGCAGAGTCAACACGTCTCGGAAGCTCTAGCCCAAAGATGCCGTAAGATCTGGTGGACAATTTATGTGCTCGATCGAAACCTTTCTTCCCTCATGGGCGTGCCATCATCTATTCGTGATGAGGATATCAGCGCAAGCTTACCACTGTACCCCGAATCACCTTGCAGAGCTACGGCACTGGAAATACAGGTGAAACTGTCCAGAGTGATCGCCAGAATCTCGAATGGTAAGTATACGTGCAGCTTATCGAAATGCCTCTCTCGATGCTGACCATGGTTATAAGATCTGTACGGTCCTGGAGGCAATCTCGACATACGCTATGTGTCGCACACGAGGGAAGCGCTTTTGGACATCGCACGCATAACCGATCAGTTGCATCGATGTTTTGAGATTACGCCTGAGAAGTCTGACTTCGGCATATCAAGACTCTCCGCCTACCTGCACATTTTACATCACCAATGTGTCATTCTTGCGACTCGTCCCTTGCTCTACACTTTCTTAGAAACGCGTCTGCATTCTCGATATCTTGGGCAGCGCCGCTACAACGGCGTAAAGGCGTTGTTAATCATGTGTATCGAGTCTGCATTCCAGAACATACGAATACTGTCCCAACTACAGGATGAAGGTCTTCTAGGTAAGATTGAAATCACAAGTATTTGTGGTCCCGGGCTGATCGTGGGCTAGAATGTTTCCTTTCGTTTGACCTTGACGCTGCATTCAGCTCAGCCCTTGTCCTACTCATAGCAACGACGATCGATCCCTCTCTCCTGGAGAACGACAATCGGCCGGCGGAGAAGGCTTACCAGATCCTGGAAGAAATGAAGATCCGAGGTAATCAAGTCGCTGGCTTCATGTTAGCTGAGTTGCGTCAACTGGAGACAATCCTCGAACAAGTACCACCACTCGATGATCGCAGAGGCAGTAAGACAGACTCTTGCCAGTCCGTACAGAGGCACCATGTACCATCTTTGAGCTCTGACAGTCTCACGACTCCATTCATGGACTGCGCTATTGGTGATGCTGATTGGCAATATACCATGACAACGGAACAGATGATACAGGTCGCAGACTCTCTAGACTTTGAGGGTTTCGATTGGGCAGGACTCCAGTAGTCGCAGGTTCTCTTGTACATTTGATATGTAGTGTATGTACAACTTATGGTGTTATCAATTCCTTTGCTTCTTCCCTTCTCAAAAGTGTATGCCCTGAATTCAGCGAGGTCAACTTTGGCATCACAGGAGGACATTGGTAGGATACATCGCTTCTACGTTGAGAGACACCAATGCATTGGAATGGAATCATCAATCAGACTGACCCTGTTCCTCGCGCCTTACAGCCGGCTTGACCAGAGTACATCGGCACGGCAACCCTTGTGGCGATTGCTCGCGCCGCCACATCGGACACATTGAGAGGTACTATGAGGGCTGATAAGAACGGGTATGTTTCCCTTCTGTTTTGCCGCTTGATCGTTGATCCGCTCAATGTGACTTAAACTGGTCATGATATCCTTCAGCCGATAGAGCTTGTTGACTGTTGGGTTGATCCCATGCCTCGAGCCGTCGAATTGATGTCCCAGTAGTCACTCCGAGCTTCGTGACTTGTTTCTCAATCTTATCAAGGTATCAGCGGGGTAATGCGGCATATGATTCCTGCTGCTTGCATACAAGATGATCTTTACCGGATCGCTTTCCGATCAGCATCACCACATCTTGGTTCAATACTAAACAGATCTTGAGTTTGATGACTTCTATCAACAACCATATTCACACAAACCACAACTCCACCAAATGTCTCTTTCCGCAAGAAGCAGATTCCTATCGCACAAAGCATTTCCATGTAACGTTTCCAGGAAACCCGTGTTGTCATCCTCGAACAGAGCGCTGCACCATGGGGTCAGCCCAAGCAATCAGAAAGAGGGACTGTATTCTATTACCGGAACAGACGGCACAGACTTGTCAAAGAACGGTCTATCTGCTCTACCGCTGCGGATGCTATTGAGATCACTTCTCATTGCTACCATATCCTCACGAAGATACTTACTCGTTCCATCCCTGTCGATCCTGTCCTTCCTCTCAAAGCCTGGTAGAGGCCTCTTGCTGAACGTCGATAAGAACCCCTTCATCCACGCACTGGTGAAGCGAACGTTTTATGACCAGTTTTGCGCCGGAGAATCCGAAAGAGAAGCAAAAGCTACTTGTCGACACATCAAAGACCTTGGCTTCCGGGGTATCCTTCTCACCTTTGCAAAGGAGACTGTCTTTGACCACCGCACCTTGACCGAGCATCGCGTTGGAGAGTCGGCTCTGGAGTCGAAGGAGACTGGAGCCCCACTCGATCCAAAAGTGGCGCAGAATGCCGATATCGAGATTTGGCGACAAGGCACGCTCCAAACCATCGACTTACTGGGCGAAACCGATTATCTTGCTGTCAAGTAAGTGTGAGATGGCTGACTTGATTACAACAACTACTAATCTGTTCTCCCAGATTGACTGGCGCCGGCCCAGCTGTCACAAAGGCTTTTGCTGACATGACTCCACTGCCCAAACAGATGCTGGACGCTCTGGATGAGATCGCCCTCAAGTGTCAGGGCAGAAATGTTCGCATACTCGTGGATGCAGAATCGCAACGCTTCCAATGGGGCATTATGGACACTACAATCGACCTTATGAGGAGGTTCAATCAAGGAGATCAAGCTCTCATATACAATACATATCAGGCCTACCTCAAAAGTACATCGGCAACGCTCGAGAAACACTTTTCACTGGCCAGTGATGAAGGTTTCACTCTAGGGCTCAAGCTTGTCCGCGGTGCTTATATCAACTCGGACGAAAGATCGCTGATACACGACACCAAGCAAAACACGGACGATGCGTATGACATGATAGCCCGAGGTGTCTTGAAGCAGCAGTTGGGATCCTTCGGATCCGGCGGTGGCCGTCCGTTCCCCTCCGTCAACTTGTTCCTAGCAAGTCACAACAAAGCCAGCGTTGTGTCGGCCCATGAGCTACATCGGAACCGCTCGCAGGCAAGCCTTCCAACCGTCCCTGTGGGATATGCACAGCTCCAGGGAATGTCCGACGATGTCAGTTTTAGTCTCTTGAGATGCAAAGATGCTAGCGGCTCACCTCCCGAAGTCTTCAAATGCTCGACTTGGGGCACGATGAGTGATTGTCTAGCCTATCTACTCCGCAGGGCTGTGGAAAACCGCGACGCAGTCGCTCGGACAGGAGATGAACTAGCCGCTTTGAGAGCCGAGCTTTGGAGGAGGGTCAAGTCCGGCGTCTGATCGTCAAGAGCAAATTATCTACACAGTCAGAGCCAGAATGGGAATGGGATCAAATGCAATGATCGAATCGTGACTCTTGTAATTTCTATGGATAGTCAGAGTACGTGGAGATTGTCGACGACCCCAGATGTGAGCAAAACTACCCCTCCCGAGCTTGATAACGGGTCGGCAACGCTTCCGATGTACATGTAATAAGCATCGACACTCATTGCCTCTTGTCCGGCTCCATTCCATTTCCATATCTGTCTTGCTCCCTAGTCTGTTGCAGACTGTGATAACGCCAAACTGTGACGATGAGAGATGTTGCACTATGTTTGTTAGGCTGCGGTACAGTGTTCTCATCCCATGATGTTTCAATGCCTAATCAACAATAATCGCAGGCAATCTCGGCACGCCAATCCTCAGTAGTCTTATGGAAGCAGACCCTGTTGACAATGGAGACATCAAGATCACTCGATACATCGCCTGTACACGTTCCGAGGCTTCTGAAGCACGACTTCGAAGGACACTCGATCACACATGCAACAACTTGAAGATTACGAGAGGAAGCAACATCGAGGCCATTACAGAGTCGGATGTGATCATCCTAGCTGTAGATCCCTCGATGGTCGAGGCAGTCCTGACTCAAAAAGGCATTCGCAAGGCTTTGCAGTCTAAACTCCTGATCAGCATTGTGGCCGGATGGACGCGAGAAAAGCTGGAGACAACTATATACGGTTCCAAGAGCACATCCGAAAACAGACAAGATCGTGCTTGGGTAGTTCGTACTCTGCCCAACATCGCAGCACAAGTCGCACAGTCACTTACCGCTATCGAAGTCTCGGATCCTCCTCTTCCATCCGCGTATATGCAGATCATAGAAGGATTATTCGAGCGAGTCGGCAAGACTGTTCAGATCGAGCCAAGACTCATGGACGCAACAACTGCTCTTGGGGGCTCCACTCCGGCATTCTTCGCTGTTATCTGCGATGCTCTGATTGATGCTGCAGTTGCAGTCGGGGTACCCAGGGCTATGGCTCATGTCATGACTTTCCAGGCTATGCAAGGTACTGCTTCGTTGCTCCAGAGTGGCATCCATCCAGCGCTTCTGAAAGATCAAGGTACATCTCCAGAGGGTTGCACTATCGGGGGTTTGATGGTTATGGAGGAAGCTGGTGTGCGGGGTCATATTGGGCGAGCTCTTCGTGAAGCAGTCACAATTGCTCGACGCATGGACAGTGATCCGCACGTCAACGATACAAGGCATTAGAGACTTTGGTCTGTAGATATCGATTCTTCTAATTAACTCAAGAATGACAGCTTCTTGTGTGTCTCTTGCAAACTTCAATGTTCAACAAAAAGCTCGACTGAGTCGTGTCTCATAGTCAATAACCCGTAGCTGTGTCGTTGGAATGACGAATCGACTCCTCAAACTTCCTGCCAGGGTTGTCACAGCCAACACTTGTAGGGCCCTCGCCGCGACGAACTTGCCTGGCGCCATGGGGTACATTAAAACACCACATAAAGATGTCCTGGCCTGTCGCTATACCTCTTGTTTGTACGAAATATTTGTAACATTGACCAGGCCGTCAAATGATGATTGATGATGGGAACACCCTGTTTCTCTAAGCAGTGCTCAAATGTGGCTTCCCAAGCTACGCCAACCCCGCTATCAGCAGATCTGTTTGGTCGTCGTTGAACATGAGTCCAAGGCCGCCAATAGAAGGCTTTGCTAGCAGGTTGGCAGTACATACGCCCTTGAAAACGACCGTAGAGAAGACTCAGCTCAAACATTGGCAGGCGCCATCCGGTGAGTAAAGCACGCGGTTGGAAAGCAATAGGAAAATGCTCTAGTAGGAATGGAGACCAACATTACAAGGAGAATACATCGCAAGTGAAACTAGAGCCCAAGAAACCGACTTTCGGCCAGTCGTCATACTCCCTGGGGTCAGGTGTTATGAAAGTGGTGTTCCGTTCCTGCCTGACATCTATCGCAAAACCAGACTATCTCCTGACACTTATGCTTCCCAATCCTCGCCTTGCCGCCCATCATGCATCGTGTACTAAACATGCCTTGATAGAGTGGGCAACATACTCTACATTGCTCATGTTCAGGCCTGCAATCGATATTCGGGAGTTGCTCGCCATGTAGATGTGAAACTCTTCTGCCTATTTGTCAATATGTTTTCTCATAGCTACTAGATCAACTTACCTCGTAATCTAACCACAACTTCTGGTGTCAAGCCGAGGAATCCAAACATACCGGTCTGCTCCTTGAGGTGCTTCCAAGAGCCGTGAGCTCCTGTCATACGATCAGTCATGCTTAGCGCAAGGGAAATAGGCGCGATGTACCGCAGTTGACCAATTCATCAAAGAGCTGTGTTCGCATCTTCCGGATGCGACCGCTCATCGTATTGAGGTCGTCATACCAAGCTCTTCTGAGATCTTCGGATCCAAGGATTGCACTTGCTATCTTTGCGCCGAATGCAGGAGGATTTGAGACCTTATGCGAGGATTTTCGTCAGCACGTAATGACAGCAAGGATAGTTTTACGTCTGAGCGAATTGCTTGTGGGTACGAGAAGATGTATCGACTAACCTCGGACCTCTGGATCATCTCAAGTGTCGACTGCGTCTTTACCGCAACCGCTGGACTATCTGAGACTATCACAACGCAGCCCACCCTCTCACCTATGATCGTGTAAGCGTCTTGAATTGGCTCTCAAAGCCACTTGCAAACTCACCATACAGACCCATGTTTTTGGCGAAGGACACGCACACTGCCACTTCCAGCTCTAGTTCGTCAACGAAGGTTCGGATTGCAAAAGCATCGCTATCAATACTTCCTGAGTTGAACCCCAAGTATGCCGCATCGAACAGTGGGAACAAGTGCCGCTCCTTCATAATCTTTCCTAGATTTCGCCACTGCTCCTTAGTAGGATCACAACCTGTGGGATTGTGGGCGCAAGCATGAAGGATTACGATTGATCCTGGCTCGGCCTCCTGCAAAGTAGACAAATAAGAGTCGATATCCAAGGCTTTCTTCCTGTAGTCGTAGTATGGAAAAGTTATACATTGGAACCCGAGAGTCTCAAAGACTTGCTGATGATTGGACCAAGTCGGGTCAGGGATGTAAACCTTAGTAGACGGACCGCGGCATGTTTTGAGAAGTAGACCTGTGAGGTGTAGACCACCCGTACCAGAAAGACTTTGACATATTGCGAGCTGTTATCACGTCAGTCGATGAACTGTGTTATGTCTCCAGAAGATAGGGTGCGTTACGCGTTCCCAGAATTTGGCGTAGCAAGGACCAAGAACGACCTGAGCGGCTCTTTGGCGAAATGCCTTCAGACCGAGTATAGGGAGATACTCATGATTGAGATCGCCATCGAACAGCATCTTGCGTGCTCTTTGAACGACTGGAAGAACCCATGGTTTTCCTGCGTCGTCACGATAGGTTCCCTGGCCTAGATTGACCTTCAATGTGCTTGGGTCCTCATCGTAGTGTGCAGTCAGGGCGAAGATTGCATCTGGAGGGTTGAACTTGGCTTCTGCAAACCAAGATGCACAAACTGAGTAGTCGACCTGATCTCTGCTCGGTGACATCCTTGCGGTCAGAATTGGCGAGTCGTACTCTGCTTGAGTAGTGCTCCGGCTGCTAAGACTACTTGAAGATAGGCGGTGTGAACCAAATTTGGGCACAGAGAAGCAGCATCAAGTAGGATCTAGGTAAACTTCGCAGTCCAGGCCAGGCGTCGTTCGGATCTGTCATGACCAACATAGCTGATCCGATAGACATTCTTCGCACAGAGAACGATCATCTCCGCACACCTCGCCGGTCATGTCACCGACCAGACAGCAAATCTTGATCATGCACTGATAAGTCGGGCCAGAGCCAGAAAATCATCACTAGCGCGCCAGATTGAACAATCTTTTCCCGGTCGGAGCAGCTACCGAAAGCACGATTGACCACGCACTGCGGGTTACCGGCAGCGTGCCCGGTCTCGTCAAACCCATTCCTCTTGGACTATAGCTTGCCAAGATATATCAGAGCTCTTACGTCCATGGCAGCTGTTTTTGCAGATCAAAACCCGTCTTATGCGCGCATCTAATATCGGTAACAAGACATCAAACAATGGGAGCTCAAGGACCTCAGATCACTCCCAAGCCTCACGTGCCAGCTTCAGGCGTCTGGTGTCCGGCAATCACTTTCTTCGACCATGAAAGTGACACTTTGGACCTCAAGGCCCAATCTCAATACTTCTCCTATCTTTCAACCACAGGCCTTGCTGGGCTTGTGATTCTGGGCACCAATTCCGAAGCTTTCCTGCTCACTCGCGAAGAGCGCTTCCAGTTGATCTCTACAGCTCGCGCGGCGGTCGGTCCCGACTTTCCTCTGATGGCTGGAGTGGGAGCCCACTCAACTAAGCAATCGCTGGAATTCGCGGAGGATGCCGCTGATGCTGGTGCCGACTATGTTCTGGTACTCCCTCCGGCCTACTTTGGCAAAGCCACGAGCATGGACGTTGTCAAGCGATTCTTCGCTTCATTCGCCGCCAAATCACCTCTTCCCGTGATCATCTACAACTTCCCGGGAGTGACGAATGGCGTTGATCTGGACTCAGAGACTATGACGGCCATCGTCGAAGAGTCTGCCTCTATCAGCGGAACTTCTAACGTTGTGGGCGTGAAGTTGACTTGTGCCTCTGTTGGCAAGATCACTCGATTATCAGCTACCTTCGACCCATCAGAATTTGCCATCTTCGGGGGGCAATCCGACTTTCTTATTGGTGGCCTTGCCGCTGGATCGGCTGGTTGTATTGCTGCGTTTGCTAACGTCTTTCCGAAGTCGACTGCCAAGATCTACGAACTGTACAGAGCTGGTCAATTTGAGAAGGCAACGAAATTGCAGCAGAAAGCCGCATTAGCAGAAAGTCCTTGTAAGAGCGGTATCGCTTCTACCAAGTATGCTGTTGCGTGCTATTCGGCTGCTGCTGCAGGCATAGAAGAAGCAGAGGAAAAGTTGGCCCCCAGACATCCCTATGGAGCGCTCGGCGAGGGTGTCAAGAAGAACGTAGTATCTGTCATGGACGCCATGGCGGAAATTGAGAAAAGCCTGTAATCTAGATTGTCGTCCATAGGTGCATACTCGAGTGTTATCAATAAGACTTGTAGATCTGGAGTTCGCTGCACGGATTTGATGATCGATGTGATGTTGATTGATGAAGTCGCAAGGGTGTGCGATGTCGTGATACACTGATTGGTGGACCAATGTTTTTCACATCGTGAAGCCTTGGTCAAAAGTCTTGGCTTAGGCTGCCAGTCAAAAGTCTTGACTTTGGCTCTGCAGGCCTCTATTGTACAAGCTACGCACTTGCTTCCATGCTTTTACATCGTGAACACCGCATTATTATTGGAACCATACTTGCGTGTTGGTCGATACTCTAGTCTTGCACCAGTCCGGCTCACTTCAGCTCACGGTCGGATCTAATGGCCACTCCAACGCTCAGATCGGCTGTACGGGCCTCATACTGTATCCTCTTTCGAGCGATTACTGCGACCGTCACATGGCGTTCGATACCGGAAAATCCGTCCAAATCGAGTATCGCGTTGGAGACTATATGCAGCTGCTTCTTTCTCAAGATATACCGGCGATCAGCGATTCCTGGGCTGATAGAGCTTGAACCACGCTACGGCAGCGCTTCCGATGTTTCGTGGCAGCACATCCCGCAAGCCGGAGTCTCCTCGATAGCCGCTTGATGAGATACGATACTGGTCTGCCGACATTACGGTCGCCAGTCCGAGACCAGAATGGGATTATATTCAAGATGCTGTATTGCCTTGTAAGTACTTGATCTTCTAAGTATCATTTCAACAACAGAATCATTGCAACTGCAATGCCATCCCTATTCACACAGAGATTTTCAGCGCGTCATCTGGTCGGCGGGAAGCGAGGAAGTCTCGCCTCTATCAGATCAGTTTCGACGGCGTTCAAGATTCCCAAGCCATACAATGAGCCAAATGTTCGTACCATCATCCTAAAACCGCTCGATAGGGGTACTAACTGTTCGCAGCTTCACTACGACAAAGCGTCACCTGAGAGGGAGAAGTTACTAGCAGCGCTTGCGAAGTTGCGCAAAGAACTGCCTGTTTCTGTTCCAGCTGTCAGGAATGGCATCGAGATCGCAAGTAAGGACGAAGTCAAGACAGTCATGCCGTCCGAGACGGCCTCGGTCTTTGCGCAATACTCTCCTTCTTCCAAGGAAGATGTCGCACAAGCGATCAAAGCAGCTCTTGAGGCCAAAAAGACATGGCAGGAAACTTCTTTCCACGACCGAGCTGCTATCTTCCTTCGTGCAGCTGAGTTGGTCTCCACGACTTACCGATTCGAACTCGTAGCAGCTACTATGCTTGGTCAGGGCAAGAATGCCTGGCAGGCTGAGATCGATGCTGCAGCTGAGTTGGCCGACTTCTACAGATTCAATGTCGGATTTGCGGAAGAAATCTACTCGCGCCAACCTACGCTGAATGCATCTGGTCAGGCTGGTCATACAGATTGGCGCCCCTTGGAGGGCTTTGTGTATGCTGTCTCGCCATTCAACTTTACTGCGATTGGAGGAAACCTCATCTCAGGTCCTGCGTTGATGGGTAATGTGGTATTGTGGAAGCCATCGCCCGGCAACGTTTATGCCAGTTATCTTGTTCACAAGATTCTCCTCGAGGCAGGCCTACCTCCGAATGTGATCCAGCTCGTGAACGGAGACGCCGAGCTTGTTACAGATGTCGTCTACGATCATCCTGAATTTGCTGCCCTCAACTTCACTGGCTCCTCGGATGTGTTCCGCGAGTTGTATGCTAGAGCCGCCGACGGAGTCCGCACCAAGAAATACCGCGATTACCCTCGTATGGTTGCCGAGACGTCTGGCAAAAATTTCCACCTGATTCACAACACTGCGGATATCCCGAATGCTGTGAAGCATACCATCAGAGCCACTTTCGAATATGCCGGCCAGAAGTGCTCTGCATGCTCGCGCATTTACATTCCCGAAAGTCGTGCTGCAGAGTTCTGGTCGGAGATGAAAGCAAATTTGAGCCTCGTCAAGGTCGGCGCTCCTGAGGACTTTAGCAGTTTCACCGGCCCAGTCATCAATGATGCCGCTTTTAAGAAGATTACAGGTATCATGGACGCTGCGAACAAGGACGACCGTCTCGAGACTATTCACGGCGGCACTTATGACGGTAGCAAAGGTCTTTACATCGAGCCTACAATCTACGCCTCCAAAACACTTGATCATGAGCTCTTCAACAAGGAAATCTTTGGACCGGTGCTCACAGCTTACGTGTACCCGGATGCCGAGTATGACTCTCTGCTCACTAGTATCGATCAACAGGGTGGTGGTTTTGCTCTGACCGGTGCTATCTTTGCCTCTGACCAAGCGGTAATTCGCAAGACAGTGGACCGCCTGCGCTATGCTGCTGGAAACTTCTATACCAACTGCAAAACTACTGGAGCAGTCATCGGACAACAATCTTTTGGTGGTGCGCGTGGTAGTGGAACCAATGACAAGGCTGGAAGCGCAGGAATGCTTGTTCGTTTCACAGCTCCTCGAACGCTGAAGGAAGAGTATCACAAGTTGGGAGACGTTTTGTACCCGAGCAACTACTAGTTCGTCTTGTTTCCGATTCCAAATCGACTACCAGTTCATCTTCTTTCTGATTTCACAATATCTTTAGTGAGAATACAAGATTCGTTCAGCCCAAAGCATTTGCAACCAGTGAAGTCATCGCTGGGACGACTGCCGAAAGCCCGTGTTGTGTACATGACCTGTCTCGTTGTTCGTGCTGAAATTGGATGGTACGTCGAAGGGTTGTGCTTCTAGCCCCCCTCATCTCGCTCGGATAACATCTGATATTCAAAGTACTGGAGGATCAAACTCGCCGGCTCGGAATTGTCTTCCGAATTACACTAGATGTACCTGCTGATGATACATTTGACTTCAAAGCTCTATGAATCTTTGCAGCGTATTTATCGACACCTGTAGCCGAGTCATTCCGGCTGCCTAGCCGAAGGCTGGACTCCTCGCAGGACAGCGCAGCCACTTGCAAAGATACCGCATATCTTGTCCGAAAGCGAGAGATAGGACAACAGCCACACCTGACTCCACGCTATCAGTATCAGTCTGGCTGCAATAATCGTCAGAGCGTCTGTCATCGTCACTAGCAAATGCGGAGAAGCAGACCATGGCGCATAGTGTGTAAGCCAGACTTTGGTAGTTCCCAGACGGCTTGATGATCGGTATATATTCCCGGCTGGAATCCTAGGCAAGTCATCTGGTTTTACATTCTACTTTCTCGTCCACTTCCAAATATCCAGTACGCATTCTACTAAAATGGCTTATCATACATCGAAGGTCGATGATAAGACGGACACAACTCTTGAACAGACAGTCTCCAATCGCGTGGGTGAAATCAGAGACTTTGATTCACGCCACGATGCTGTCTTTGGTGATCTAGGCGATGATGGACCGAACTACCGCGCGGTATGAGGACAAACTCTGACCTTATTCAACCATCGATAGACTAATGATGGACAGGTCGGGTGGCTGGGCAGTGTGGCTCTCATGATGAAAACGCAGATTGGCCTGGGAGTACTTTCAATTCCAGCGGTCTTCAACAGCCTCGGAATGATACCCGGTATCATTTGTCTTCTCGCCATTGCTATCATAACCACTTGGTCTGACTACATGGTCGGTGCCTTCAAATTGAGGCATCCGGAAATCTACGGCATCGATGATGTTGGTCAAATGCTGTTTGGTCGCATCGGCAAGGAGGTAATGGGTGTGGCCTATGTTCTCTGTGAGTACAATTTTCTCCCATACGTTCCACCCGGCAGAGCTGATATAGAGACAAGATTGGATCTTCGTCGCTGGTTCGGGGATGCTCAGCATCTCCATCGCCCTTAACGCGCTTTCGCTCCATGGCGCCTGTACCGCCATCTTCGTCGCCATCGCTGCTGTCATTGGCTTCGTCTTCTGTAGCATACAGACTTTGGGGAGAATCACCTGGCTTGCGTGGGTAGGAGTCATCTGTATCATCTCTGCCAGTGAGTTGATTTATCGGCCTACATAGAGGCTCAATTTAGGCTAATACATCATAGTTCTGACCCTGACGGTCGCGGTCGGTGTGGGTGGTCGTCCTGCAGCAGCACCACAGACGGGCCCTTGGGAGTCTGACTTCAAACTCATTGGCAATCCGACCTTTGTGGAGGCTATATCCGCCGTCTCGGCACTCGTCTTCTCCTTCGCGGGCACACCAGGCTTCTTCCCGATCGCTTCCGAGATGAAGGATCCACGCATGTTTACTCGTGCACTCATCATCTGCCAGTCTATCGTCACGTCTATATATATCTCGATCGGAGTTGTCGTCTACTACTTCGCTGGATCATATGTTGCTTCTCCTGCCCTTGGATCAGCGGGCCCTCTCTTGAAGAGAATCTGCTATGGGCTTGCGCTCCCTGGTCTCTGCGTAAGCACCATTTTGTTGTCACACGTAAGTAGCAAATGTTTCCCGCCGCGAATTATCACTGACTGTTGATAGTTGCCAGCCAAGTATGTCTTTCTCCGTATCCTTCGCGGCACCAAACACGTCTCACAGAACACGTTCATACACTACGTGACGTGGTTTAGCTGTACAGCCGGGACCATCATCATCTCCTATGTCATTGCAAGCGCCATTCCAGTGTTCGGTGGCTTAGTGTCGCTCATTGGCGCTCTGTTGGGAACTTTTCTTTCTTTCCAGCCTTATGGCTGTATGTGGCTTTATGACCACTGGCATGGTCAGCGAAATACTAAGTGGGCTCTAATGGTCGGCTGGTGTGCTTTTGTCATTATCATTGGAACATTCATGATGATCGCGGGTACCTATGGCTCGATCGTGGAGATTGCCGATAGTTATAGGGCAGACGGAGGATCATCAGCATGGTCATGTGCAGATAATTCCGGCAGTGTATAGTTCGATCAGATGCGATCTAGGGATTCTGAGCTTAAGATGCGAGCATAGAAGCTGTATCATAGAATCAATTCCACCACGAACTTGTGGCAGTCTCTGGACCATGTTTTGCACCGTGCCCATTCTCTTAAAACCAATCGAACGGCTGATCCATACTGGAGTGTCGGAGTCAGACCTGGGAGGTCGCATATGCAGAAGATTCGGCGGCTTTGTTCGAAACAGACTGCGTCTGGGCCTCGTGACTCGGGAGATCAGCTTCTCCGGCGTATCTAGCTTCTCTTCGCAGCTTTCTTGTAGCAACTGCTGTCCATAGCGCGAAAGTCCTGTTGGTAGGCATGGCGTGAGTAAACGTTTTGACCCATCATCTCCACCCCAATCTTGTACCGAATGTGTTACGTATTGGACGCAGCAAAGGAAGAATACTTACGTCAATGTCAACGCGATCAAGAGCATCACAACGCTCAATCCGCAGTAGGCCCCTTGACAGTATCTGGACATGCCCATTCCTGTGATGACGACCACCACAAACCAAAATTGAATCTCCATGCTGTTGAGCACCAGATAAACCATCAAATTTCTCCAACGACGCAGATTGGATACATGGGTGGTGAGAAGCTGATACCCAATTACCACAATGGTCTTGATACCCATTACAGTTGCTAGGGTATCTGATCTGGTTACTGGCATAGTGGAGGGCTTGATAGAGATGCGGACGCCAGTGAGAATGACGATTGTGACGACCAGAGTGAGTTGGATCCAGTGCATCTTGTTCTTGAATGACGTGGAAAAGAAAGACCCGTTGAGAAACGCGGATACGTTGTCTATAGTGTCTTGTATACGACCCATGATGATTGGGAGAAATTCTGGGTCTTCGGATTATGTTTCGTGGAGTTGTCTGCGTTGTTCTAGCGACGATATTGAGAAAGTGTGGTATGAGCAAGAATAAATCTGTGATGAACTTCCAATACAGTCTCACAGAGAGTAGGAGTTGAGTGTCTATATATATTTATTCTGGCAAGGACATGTTTGTGGTATTGTATCCCACTCGTATTCGCTCCGTATCTGCCGTATCCGTCCCGTATTCGCCGCATTCGCCGTATCTGCTGTATCCGCCTTTCACGCGGAGTGACTGGCGATCGCAAGCATTCGTGCTTTGATATCCTGGAGCCTGGATATGCCCAGACTTCATTAAGAAGCGACGCGTGTTTGTGGTGCGTGGTCTTGAACCTTTCCTCAGGATAACGACCAGGGTGTTCTGAGAGACGATTAAGACGCTCAAGGTCATTACTTGGCGAGGAGCTGTGTCTGATAAACTTAGATCATAGAGTACTTTTGGGTCACTCCCAGAGCTACTAAACTGGACATAGATCGAAAGACAAAGCATACAGAGTCTTGAAAAGAATGTTTAGTAGTAATTGCGACAGACTCAAAGGTACTGTTTCTCAACTTATCCAGGCAAATACATGTGTACTGCAGATATGCTGCATTCTGTTTTAAGGAATTCCTTAAAGTACTACACCCTTGGTCTGCTTCATCTTCGAGAGGTTTAAGTTTTTGATGAAGCAGATCCAGATCAAAGAGAGACCCATCAATCCAACACCTGCTGCTAACATCCTTGTCTGGGCATATCCATATGCCTTCTGAATGCCAATGCGCTCAGGGCTGTCCACCGGGTACGCAAGTTGTGCTGGGAGACTTGCGTAGATCGTCGTCAGATTCGCCTGCGCTGACTGTGGAAGATAGCGCAGGAGTCCTTTCTCGAACGTGTTTGTCCAGATCGTGCCAGAGACAGTATTGCCGATCGCTCCTCCAATGCCACCACTGATGTACAGTAGAGATAGCACGGCAGCGACGTGTTGATGATCGACAGATGCGAGGACCGCCAATTGCACGATCAAAGTGATGATGGAACCGCCGATGGAGATGAAGATTTCACACATGACGATGTAGCCGATGTATTGGTTCGGTTGACGGAAATGTATCATCAGTCCAAGAGCGAAGATGTAGAGAGGGACAGCGATGAACAATAGCCACTTGAAGTGGTTGGTATAGCGGACCAAGTAGCCGACACAGAACAAGAGAAAGCCCGAGACAACTGAGAAGGTATTGTTGACATATCCAGCTTCGGCGACCTTCAGGTTGCTCACTACCTGTAAGAACGATGTGAAGTAGGAGGCCCAGCAGTAGTAAGACATCTGGTAAGTCGCGTCCAAGAGACAGGTGAAGACGACCGTGCGATTAACGAGATGCTCTCGCTTGAGAAATGGCACAGGAGCAAGGTAAATCTCATGCAATGTGAACAGAGCCAGAACGACAAAACCAGTGACGATCATAGCGATAATGTAGTCAGTCTTCCATCCGTCGGAGGCAGATGCTGCTAGATTGAATGGAAGCAAGAACACAGTTAAGCCACCTGCAAAAAGAATGACACCGAGTACTGGTACATATCATCAGTACAGGCAGTGCGACAAGAAGGAAGATGTACTTACGATCAAAGTCAACGATGCCTCTCCAGATCTTATTGATTGTCACGGGACCACTCTTTTCTCTGACAAGGAGTCCTTGTTTTCTGGCTTTGTGTTCGTTGTACTTCAGCAGTGAGAACAAAGGAGCACACACGCAAGGAAAGATGATTGCAAATGCTCCAAAGCCCCAGCGCCAGTTGACATGGAGCAAGAATCCCTCTGCAGCCTTTGAGCCAGCAAATGCGGTGATCATGTAAGGTGACGAGGTAAAGGCAAATGCCAGACCACGGTTCCTCAGGTCAGTGACATCAGCCGCGAGGACGCAGTAGGTATAGATCAGACCATTGGTTCCCACGGAGTAAAAAACCTAATCCGGCGTCAGTCACGGTCTACCTCTAGAATAAGCAGATCGAAGTCGCTCACTTGGGCAGCACAAAACGTCTCAAGATTTCGTGAGACAGCCATCAAGACCATACCGAGAGTGGTGAAGGCGACCATCAAAGCAAAACCTTCAGCTCTACCCCACACGTCTAAGAGCTTTGCCATCGGAATATAGACCGCAGATACCATTGCTCCGGCAACAATCTCAATGACGGTCAGTAGCGAGTGCGAGGACAAATCACTGGTGACATAAGGGACCAAGGACGCCAGAATCGAGCCGCGAAAGCCATTGGTGAGAGCAAGAACCCATATGCTGGAGATGTCAGTCAGCTACTCGTCCAGCCGAGATCTTCTGAGCACATACAGGATCAGGAGGGTTGCAAGCGATGTCTTGGTCCATGCCATAGTGGTGGCCTGGATGTTCTGTACACCACGTTGTGCGTTGTCGATGCCGTCCCTCTTTTCGTTGGTGTGACTTGCTGCGTATTCTCCACCAGTCTCATCAGTCTTCGGTCTTTCAGTATTGGTCACGATATGTGTATCGGAAACTTCATGGTTCTCAGAGGGATCGCCCATGACAAAGTCCCGCAATTTTGTAGTGACAGCCATTGCTGGATACCGCAGGAGAGTGAACAAAGATAAGATGATCAAGGGCACAAAAGAAACACAGCAGGGTTGAATGGTTCATATAGTCCAGATACAAAGATTTGGGGTAGGGCTTGGGCTTGGTCGGTTTCCAGACCTTTTGCATGCAGCAAAAGAATTTGACTGAGATAAGCCGGGTAGCATTGCCTGGAAATTGATAGCAAAACTTGGAGTGAGGCCTCTACACCGTGGTATCAGGCCAGAAAGGCGAGGCTCGGGTAAAGAATCCCAACGCAAAGAACGGCGCAGATCCTATTCGCATCTAATCTGATCTGCTGATGGGTAGTGATCCACTCATTCTCTCCAGATGCGGAGCAGGGCGCGGGTTGAGGCACTAGAGAGGTTGCAAAGTCTGCTCGATGTTCCACCCTATGTTGATCCTTCGAGGATGAGCGCGTACACTAACCAGCGCTCTACTTGGCGTAGGAAACCAAGACACCGAGAGACGGCAAGAGCACCTTGGTGCGAAACTTTTGAGCCCGAGCATGATCCGGTTGATCGATAAGATGGCGGCCAATAGACAGAGCTTGGGCTCACAGATGATCCGGATGATTGATTAGATGTTCTTGTAGCGGCGATTTCACCCGAGAAGGAGCGGGGGATCAGCATGGGTGAGCCTTGGGAAGCGCACTAGTGGAGCGGCATCTTGGCAAAGATCCTTCTATCGTGATCGATTTTCTGGTCTTCGTCCTGACCGTCTCCGATTCTAGACACCATCCAGAAGTCATGAAGACAGCCCAAGCACATGGCTTAACACCCTCGAATCTAAGCGGCTGGTATTGATCGTCCCGTTTGGATTCGACTTGAGAGCGATCGCTTTCCATGTTTCCCATCGAGTGAGTTTCAAGCAGTCTCAAGTGATTAAAGACGCCTTTGTGGAATGACTTGTGGGGCTCTGACTTGCGACCGACCTACTGTCAAACGTGCTTCGATATCAGCTCCATGGTATGACAACGAGCACCCGAGTTCAACATGTTCCGAGCTACATGTTAAGCGATTGCCGAAGACGTGTAAGTCGCTGTTCCACGTCCTGCTCTAACTGTTTCGTGGCTGCCTGGTCGGATGAACTCAGAGAGTTGGTATTGTGCAGCATCGATTCGTCGCTCAACTGTGTTGAGCCTGGGGGAGCGAGGTAGGCCTGCACAGCCTGTGATTGACGCTGGATGAGGTAGCCGCAGAGTTGCACTATCATGACTGTGCGCACCTCGCCGAGTGGGAGTGCCTCTGCGTTTGAGGCACCTTGAGATAGTTTTTGCTTATCGGTTGCATGCTGAAGTGCCATAGTGACGGCGAGGTAGGTATTGAGCAGAAGCATGTGACATGCCATGACCATATGGCGCACGATGCTGTTCGACCAATGACCTGAGCTAGGAAGATCTTTAGGGTGTAAATCCGCAGTATTGGAAGTCGTCGATACAGACTGCGGAGTCATCGGTCCTGCGGTGGCTAATGGTGGTGGATCATCATGTGGAACTGGATAAGGACTGAGCTTCGAAGATTCAGTATTCAACGAGTGAAGAGTATTTAGCAGATCCCGAGAGGCCGAGAAGACATCGTTGAGCAGGGTACACCCATCCCGCTCAGCTGTCTGTGTCGGGCTTTGCTGGTCGCTAGCTTGTATAGGAGGATCCATTGTGCTGGACGAAGCGCGCACAATCCATCCAGTCACCTTTTGGAAAGCAAAGTCATCGGCAAACGGACCTGTCTGGAGGGTTGTGGTGTCCGCTTGGTTTAATTCACCTGACGAATTGACCATCTCCAAGACTGCGCTATATAAAGAGTAGAGGCGGTGACTCAAACGAGACAGGCAAGCCACCGCTGTCTCAGGCTCCTCCTTCTGAGAGGCGCCGGTCTGATATGAATCTACCTGAACTGGATTCTCTTGCACATGCTCTTTGAATGCATTGTCGATAGGTCCTGCTGCAGATGATAGGTCCATTGCAATGTGGCCGAAGTCGGCACGCCCGAAGTCATCCCATCCAGCTTGGTCCTTGGTCTCATCAGCAACAATACATTGTGCGCACGATTCCGCGAAAGATTACGAACAGTTTGGGCTTCCGGGTGCCATTGCGAGGACTCGGACTCTGAAAAAGTGTTATTGATGTATCCCATCCAGTCCATATCGTGCGGATTGCTCCATATGGCTGTCGCTGTCTGGTTGAGATGCTGCTCTTCGACTGCGTTCATGTCCGTGACAATGTCAGAATTACTACGGTTTTCTACACCAAAGTTGATACCTCCGCTGGTGGCCATGTCACCTCCTGAAGACGACTCGACACTGCATTTGTTGGCTTTTAGTCGATTTTGACGGTTTGAGCTGGGTCGGCCTTTAGGCAGACTTGAACTGTATACGCATTGTGCTTTCGAGCGTGTACAGCGCTCGCATGGACCACTGTCACCGTTGGACGGGCGCGGACATCGCAGCTTCTGCCTGTGACATCGATCGCAGGATTGACGTCTTGGTGTGCTGGCTGGACCGCTGGAGAGGGTCGGCATTGGTACGATGCCGATAGCTTGATGAAAAACGTGCTCAAAAAGGACAAATGCGACAGGTGTTGCGTTGGTTTCAAGAAGTGAGCCTGATCCGCTCCCTGATTATTGAGCCGTGTCCACGCTCTAATTACATCTGCCGAAGGATGTCAACATCAGTACAAATAGTCAGGATTTGCCTAATTTAGGACTGCTCCAGCAGCGGTTGACGCCGCAGAAACAGGTTGAGGGGCAGCTTGTCCGTGCCCCCCAGCCTGAGTTTGAGTGCCGCATCGCAAGAAAAGACACTTGTCATGGACGACGAACCCGAGATAATTGTCACCAGGCATGGATTATATAATCTGATGCCGCCCACAAGAGCGGAAAACAGTGTACGGTTGCGATTGGAGAAGATGCAGTCAGCATCCTGGTGTTGTTTCCGAAGATTGCACATTCGGCGATTTAATTTCGGCGATTTTCCTTTCACGTGATTCGCTGCTCCCGATAACACTGATACCGATCGAGACATACTTACCTCTTGCTGTACTCCTCCACGCAAACCAAGATTGCTTCGGTCGGTGATTTTCTTTGTCGTACACAATGATGCCAACGACCGACGGAGTTCGACTGCGCCTTCGGTCAGTCATTAAAAAGCCTGACCGCTCTTCAAAGATAACCTATACACCTACGTCCTGAGTTCTCTTGTCCTCAACATACAGCCAGTCCATTGTCCAACAAGAAGCCTCCCATCAATACAAGCAAAAAAATGGCAGCTTTGATCAGTCGTGTGTGGTCGGCATTCAGTCCTCCCCAAGTCGCAAAGAAAGAAGGTGCTCTCAAATTTGGTGTCTTGGGTGCCGCAAGCATCGCGTAGGTCATCTTCCTGATGTTGTAAACTGGCCGGGCTTCTTCTAACCAAAATGGATAGTCCTTTGTCATTGATAATCCCTGCCAAGTCACATTCCGATGTGATTGTTCAAGCTGTCGCGGCCCGCGATCGATCGAAAGCAGAGGCCTTCGCAAAGTCCCACGGTATACCAGAGGTCAAGGACTCATATCAAGGTCAGTGTTGCGTTCCACATGGCATCGCCTTCCAGCTGTTCACAAAAGGCAGACATTCTTGATGACCCTAAAATCGATTGCGTCTTTATTCCACTACCTAATGGTCTTCATTACGAATGGGCTGCCCGTGCAATTCGTGCTGGCAAGCATGTTCTCCTCGAGAAGCCTTCGACTTCGAACTCGATCGAAGCCAAGGCTTTGTTCAACTTGCCGGAACTTTCTCAGCCCAATGCTCCAGTCATTCTGGAAGCTTTCCACAATCGCTTTCATCCATCTTGGAATTTATTCAAGTCTATGATCAATCCCGCGGATGTGGTTCACGTCACCTCGACCTCCATGATCCCTTGGTGGGCGTCTTCCAAAGATGACATTCACTTCGACTATAACATATCCGGCGGCACCATGATGGCCATGGGCACATACAACTACGCCGCACTTCGTCTGCTGTTTGGCGCCGATCCTGTGGAATGTACAGGTTGCGAGACACAGGCCTACACGGATGGTGTCCACGACAAATGCGACTACGAATTCCAAGCCAGGTTCCGTTTTCCCAATGGCGGCATTGGTGAGGCAAGCAGTACCCTCCAAGGTGGTACCATTCTCAAGCCTTCCTTTGTCACTGTGACGACCAGAGAAATCGCTATCCTTGACAAGACACTGCCCGAGGACCAGGAAAAATTCTGCTCACAGGTGTTCACTCTGAATGGCATGATCCATGGCATCTTCTGGCACCGCATCGACATCACAAGCAATTTCGAGATTCGCAACAGAGACACAGGCAAAGTAGTCTGGAGATGGGAAGAGCACGAGTCCCGCAAGGCTTACACGTTCAAGGAAGCAGGTGGTGAGTTTGCCGACGTTCCTGGCGAGACTTTCTGGATGTCGTACAGATATCAGCTGGAGGCATTCGTGAACAAGGTCCGTGGTCGCGAAACTCAGCACTGGGTCACTGGACAGGATTCGATTGCACAGATGAGGATGATTGACATGGCTTATGAGAAGAGTGGTTTAGGACCTCGACCGACCAGTTCGTTCGCTTGATCAACTGCTTAGGTCTTGTTGTTTCTTGTTTTTGAGGCACCTACAATGTACTTAATAGAGTTGTAGCTGAATGCTAAACCACTCCCAAACATCTATATGACCTGATCATCAACTGAATGATCTCGAGACCTAGAGCCCTGCGAGTCGTCTGATGGCCGTGTTCCTCAAAGTCCATCCTTCTGCTTCGACCCCTTTGCCCTCTGTTAAAAAAAGACCATCTCCAACAGCCAGTCGGATAGAAACTTCGGCCAAACTCTTCGTAGGCGTATGCATAGAGGGATACACAAGCCTGAGTACAGGTCCCAAAATCCAGACAGGCAGATCAGCCATAATGCTAAACGGCTTGTCCCGAGGATCAGCACCCAGTGGATCAATAACACCAGGTCTGAGGTTATAAACACTCAATGCAGGTTTCGTGGCCGCCAAAGCGAGTAGGTTCTTTTCGGCGCGACCTTTGATTCTTCCAAACATCTGAGCCGATTTCTCAGTGGGATCAGCGCCTTCTCCACTGATGTAGACAAACTTGAATTTATCCCCATGTTCTGGCAAGTTGGCCATTGCTCCAGCGGCAGCGAGTGGCCAGTCGTGTGTCAAAGTGGCGTATTCGTCGTCTTGCATGCCAATGGAGCTTTTGCCTTGTGCCCAGATACAACCCGTTGCACCACGGATCTGTTCAAGAGTAGAGGAAGGGTAAGACGAGTAGTCGGAATGGATGATAACGTGAGCTTTTGGATTTCCTTCTGCAAAGCTGACGGGGCGGCGTGACAAGATGCTCACTTTGGCGATTGCGGGAGATGCAAGACACTCCGCAAGTATTGCAGAGCCAGCTAGGCCCGTTGCGCCTGTGACGATGATGTGGGCCATGTTTGCTGATTTCAGTGATGAAGGACTTGATTTGCGACGTATAAAGACGAAATGAAAGGTAGTAAGTATGCACGCTGTATAACTATCGTTCGGTGTTTCTCGTTCGTCGGAAGATGACAAGCTTATAGTTTAGATCAGTTGACCTTGACCGGATATAACTAAATCCGGAGGCCGTTGGAGCATCTTGGACTTTCACAGCCTCATTTGACGTGGCCTAGCCCGGATTTAGTCAAAACACACACAACGTTCTTGCGATGATAGACGACAATTCCCATATGAACGCGACGAGTATATACATTCGCGAAGTACAACTTAACTACAGTTTCGAAAAGGATCCTTCACATAGCAGCCTTGACAACTTATTTCCCACAGCCCCCGTACTCAGACTTCATTTGACATACTCGATGTTGGCAGTAAACTCCTTGTCTTCGGAGACCTTCTCATCAGGGAATGGAACAGATTGAAAGTCTCTGTGTGCATCTGCTCCATCAAATACCACAGCGATCTCTTCCAAAGTTCGTCCCTTCGTTTCAGGGAACACGAACCAGATAGTCGGTATCATAGCTGCAAGTGTAGCGATGTAGACAAAGTAGAACTTCCATTGGATGGCTTCCAGAGCAATAGGATTGACATATTGGTTGAAGAAACCAGCAGCGAAGACAGTGGTGAGGTTGGCAGACAACCCCTTGGAGCGGAGATGGAAAGGCAGGATCTCGACGGGATAAGCGATTGAAAGAGGCGTGAATGCGATGTCGTAGAAGCCGAAGAAGATGAAGAGGAAAGCAACTGTTGCCCCTCCAGCGGCTTGGATACCGTGTTCAGCGAAGGTGGCGCTGAGGGCGGTGACGACGATAAAGGATGCCAGCATGCCACTAGCTGAGAGAAGCCACAGAGGACGACGTCCGAAGCGTTCAGCGGCGAGCGCACCGGCGAACGAAAGTATGGCGTTCCAAAACTGAAGTGCCAGATTGATACCCGCTTGAGTTACGGAGCTGGTAATGCCAACACTCTTCAAGATAGGCGCCAGATAGTACGAGACTATACCATTTCCAGCCCATCTAAGACATTGTATTAGCATGGTTCGATCTAAAATGAGTGTCAAGTGATCACGAAACCGTAACGGCACCAAAAATCAACCTTTTCGCGATTTTTCGAATATCTCTCAGACTGAAGTGTTGCCTGTCGAGCGTGCTAGTTACAGACTCTCGACAGACACATTCAATTGGCTGTTAAATACTCTGTAGCGCGATAGGTGGAGTTTGATGTCGATATGATTTCTGCTGGTTGTTGACTCCGGCTAGGTTTTGGCACTTACTGGATCATGAAGCCGACGAGAATACAGATGAGGAAGCGATGGCGATTGCCCTTGGTAGCAAAGAAACTTGACCAGCCAGTTGTCTTCGCGGCCTGACGTTCTAATTCGATGGCCTGGCAAATCTCCTGAAATTCGTACTGGACAAGTTCGTCGTCTTTATCACCGTTGGCATGGTATCTTGCTAAAATATCGAGCGCTTCCTGGTCACGGCCTTTGGAGATCAACCATCTAGGTGATTCGGGAACGATGAGAAGACCAAGGCACTGAATGGCAGGAAACAGACCTTGAAGGAGACAAGGGATGCGCCAGCTCCAGCTGTTGTCCAGGAACAAGGTACCAAGAGCAATGCTGGCAGACAAGATAGCGCCCCAGTACCAGGTTGCTTGGAACAAGTTGGTGACGTTGGCTCTGTGTCTGGGATGAGCGATCTCGGTGGTGAGAGGTGGTGCAGCTGTCTGAGAGAACCCCAGCCCAACGCCGAGCATGATGCGAGTACCGAGGAAAGCATAGATGCCGGAGGTTGCACACTGGATGACAGACGCAGCCAGCATAATGAAGGAGCCAATGAAGACAGTGAAACGGCGTCCCATATAGTCACTGACATACGATGCCGGAATGAAAGAGGGAAGACCACCGAGACTGATACCGGCAAGAGTGAGACCGAGAAGGCTTGAGCTAGGATCACCGAGATTGTGGTTGAAGTAAGGGATAGCAAGCAGTCCATTGATCAAAGAGCCATCATATCCGTTGGCGGCGGCAGATGCGAACATGGTAGCAACACCGAAGTTGAGTCTGCGGAGTCCGGGATCCTTCATCCATTTGGAGTTGACATTGTTGCGGAGAGTCTTGTAGACCTCGCTACCACTGGCTGCGACGACTCCTGCGGGACCACCCATTGTTCAAGTTATGAGAGAGAGATGTAGAGGGGACTTGGTGATGGATATCCTGTTATGATCGGGAGACGATTGAACTGCTGGTGGTTGATTCTGGGGTACTCTGGGGTTGGCGATCCATCTTCTTATACTCATATGAAGCGATACATGTATACTGGAGCCATTTCGGTGGCGCGAAGACAATACCGGCGAGACCGGTCGGCAAGTCACAAGATGGTATCGGGTTCGATGAGGAAAGAAGGTGGAGTCCCCACGGGATGAGGTGCCGCCCGGGAGTGGCGGGGAAGAAACGCGACAAACTTTGCGAAAATCCTTGCGAAATTCAATGAGAGAAATAGCACGAACCCAAACGTTTGCCGCCATATACTGAGGGCAGTAGGTTTTGCCTTCAACAATCGAGCATAAGTGCGAAAATCGTTGCGAAAATTGCCGCGAACGATATCGCGAGAGTCGTCGCTGGCGCCACTTGAAAACTCTCTGCTCGTGGCTGATGTTTGTGTCTTGTGACGCTCAGTGGTTGCGACAATCTTTGCGAAAGTCTTTGCGATGAATTCCACGGGCACACAGTACGAGAGTCGGATATGCTCCGCCTATGAGTTCCCGTGGAGTAGAGATGGACCCACAGAGGAACATTGATGGTTTGTATGCGCGGTGCCGATCCTGTTTTTCTCGCTATGTTACTTAGCCAGCTGAAGGACGTCCTTGTTTCTTTTCCTCCCTCATCCTACAATCACTCTCGACTTTCCATCCATTTGGAACAGTCACATCTATGGCACTTTCCTCGCGCGCTTCCGACGCCGACCAGGTGCAACGCGCATGGTGGAAAGAAGCCAGCGTTTACCAGATCTATCCATCTTCTTTCAAAGATTCGAACGGAGATGGTTTCGGTGATCTGGGCGGCATCATCGAGAAGCTCGACTACATCAAAGCTTTGGGAGTTGATGTCGTCTGGTGTTGCCCTATCTACAAAAGCCCTCAAATCGACATGGGCTACGACATCTCAGACTACAAAGATGTCGATGCAAGATACGGAACAATGGAGGATGTCGACCACTTGATCGATGGGTTACATCAGAGAGGTCTCAAGTTCCTGATGGACTTGGTTGTCAACCACACTTCTGACCAACATGAGTGGTTCAAACAATCCCGATCATCCAAGCAAAACACATACCGCGATTGGTACATCTGGCGCGACCCTAATCACGACAGCGAGGGTAATCGCCAGCCTCCAAACAATTGGAGTTCGTACTTTGGCGGTAGCGCTTGGGAGTACGACGAACCGTCAGGCCAATACTACTTGCATCTCTTCGACAAGACACAACCGGATCTCAATTGGGAATGCGACGAGATGCGCTCCGCCGTCTATGAGACTGTCCGTTGGTGGCTTGACAAAGGCGTCGACGGCTTCCGTCTAGACGTGATCAATCTTATCAGCAAAGACCAATCTTTCCCCGATGCTACAGTCTCTGATCCCAATCAAACATATCATCATGGCTGTGAACACTTCGCCAATGGACCTCGCATCCATGAGTTTCTACAAGAGTTGGGTGGTATACTTGACGAATACAATGCCTTCTCCGTTGGTGAGATGCCGTGGGTCAGCGATCCTGAGGAGATCCTCAAATGCGTTGGCTACGACAGGAAAGAACTGAACATGATCTTCAACTTCGACATCGTCGACATGGATCACGGATCAGGCGGAAAGTTCAGCCCAAAGGAATGGCAGATGACGGATCTCAAGGACATAGTCTTGAAATGGCAGAGCTTCATGTACGGCAATGGCGGCTGGAACGCTCTATACCTCGAGAACCACGATCAACCCAGAACAGTATCTCGATGGGCATCCGATAGCCCCGAGTACCGTACACTAGCAGCCAAGATGTTTGCCACATTCCTGGGACTACAGAGTGGCACTGTTTTCCTCTACCAGGGCCAAGAGCTAGGCATGTCCAATATCCCCGAGCACTGGGATATGGATGAGTTCAGGGACTTGGAAACACTGAATCACTGGAACGAGCTGTGCGAGATCCGTCCGCACGACAAAGATTTGCAATCCACCACAAAACAGCAATACCACATCAAGTCACGCGACAATGCACGTACGCCGATGCAGTGGACAGCAGATCGTCATGCAGGCTTCACCACAGGCGAGCCTTGGTTCCGCGTCAATGATACATACAGCGTTTGCAACGCCGAGGCACAAGTCGGCGTGCCAGGAAGTTCGTTCGAGTACTGGAGAAGCATACTCAGCCTTCGCAAACAGATGCTGGACATCTTTGTGTACGGCGACTTCCAGATGGTTGATACAGAACATGAAGATATCTTTGCATACGAACGTTCGTTCAAAGGACAAAGTGTGTTGGTGGTTTGCAATTTTAGACCATATGAAGTCGATTGGATATTACCGGCAGGCTTCAACACAAGAAACCTGCTGATCTCCAACTACAATGGTGTCGACGCTCATGTGAGTGTTGTGAAGTTGAGGCCTTTCGAAGCCTTTGCCATTGCTCAAGGCAAAATCGTTTCCTTGCCTCGTCTCTGAAGGCATATAATCACTTATGTAGTTTATAATGTCGTCAAATCCAAATCTACACGTGCCCACGTGTGACTGCAGTGTATATTGTCTATTTCATATAATGCATGCCGCCGCACACTCTCACCAATGAGACAATCTCACAGCGAAATCTTTGAGAACAGTCTACCACTTCCGACGTACCAGACGCCTCTCTCCCTCCCGAAAGACGCCAATGTTACCTAATGCTTTGCAGGATGGAGATTGACCCAAAGCTTTTGCTTTTCCCAGATCGTGTAGATCAGTTGGTCTGCCCAGTCTTGGGAGCGGCTGTCAAGTTCCAGATCAAATTCATAGAGAACCTCAGCTAGAAAGATACGAGCTTCGTGTAGAGCGAGACTGCGGCCGATGCAGTTGCGGGGTCCGGTCGAAAAAGGCTGGAAGGCATCTTTGTTATCATCCTTGAAACGTGAATCTTGGCCTAGCCAGCGCTCAGGAATGAAGTTGTCGGGCATGAAGAAGTTGGATGGCGAGCGGTAGGCCGCCCATTGTGTTACCGATACGCAAGTCTGCGTACTTTTTAGCTACAGGTCAAAGATTTGCAAGAGCGGAGTAGATTTTCAGAGTCGAGCACAAGGAATCGGAAATGACTCTTACCCCTTGAGGGACCCAGGAGCCGCAGATTGCAGCGCCACCCTCAGGCACAGTCCGAGGAAGACCAGTTGGTACAGGTGGATACATTCGCAGCCCTTCGTTGATGCAAGCACTGAGATATGGCATCTCTGACTGAAGCTTCTCGACGGTGAAGGCGCTTGAAGGGAGCCGATTGGCACGAATCTCCTGTACAAGCGTTCCCATGATCGAAGGGTTCTTGAGCAAGTGGTACGTCAAGCCGCTGGATGTAGCATGTCAGCCATGCAGTAAGTATCTCGAGGTCGTGGACGCAAAATTACCTGAGTAAGGTCGCGGTCGTTTCAGTGCCCGCAAGCATGAAAATGGCTGCATTACTGTGCATCTCAGGCACAGAGAGCCTTTCGTCGCCTTGACGTTCCAAAACCAGTTTCCAGAAATCGGGTCGCTCAGGTGTTGTTTCCAGCCGTTTGTCGACTCGGTCACGAGAAAAGTTGAAATGTCCGAGCTGTTGCCAATGTCAGCCAGTTCTCGTTACAATGTAGAAAAGGTGGTATCGACCCTTGCACTGTTGATCTTCCGGCCTGCAATCACGGTTATAAGCCATTTTAGCAGGGGTGCGATTCCCATCAGACGCAATCTAGCACCCTGTTTGACACTGTCAAATGTTGCCGCTACCCATGGGTGATATTCGCCGGCGTCAAGAAGATGTAAGGGCTCCCCAAATGTCAACTCGCTCATGACGTCGAACTACAGCATACTCCCGTCAGCACGGACTACACTTGAGCCATCGGCATACTTACAGTTGTGCAGTTCCAAAACTTAACCAGATCGACGGTAGTCCGAGATGCGGCAGCTTCTGAAAGCTTACTCACGAGCAATCTTGCATATCCTTCCAGTAGGTCCTGCTGTTCTTTTAATGCTCGGTCCGAGAAAGCATGCGAGAGAGTTTTCCTGATCCGCGAATGATCCGCATCATTGGCGGTGATGATGTTGTCAGTCCCGTTCACTGGTTTCAAGCCGGCATAGAAGTCCTCGTTCTTCACAAAACTCTTCTTGCCGGCGCGCCTGTGGCCGTAGATATCTTTCCAGGCTTGAGCACTATCGAAGATCAATTCGGTAGGTCCAATACGCACCACGGGACCGTATACGACATGCAAGGCTCGCTTCATGAGAGCATCATCTCCGTACCACTTTCTGTACGTCTGCGGGACGTTACTGATCGCCCATAGCTTCGGTCCGGGAAAGGAGGCCAAGGGGCTCAGATATAGCTCATAGAGTATCTTGTAAAGAAGAGACACGAGCAGGGCCTGTCCAGGCACTCGAAGTAAGCAAGTTGATTTGTCGACGTAAATTGGATAGAAGTCTTACTGTGCCCAAAATATACCCCAGGTCGCCCCAGGTAGGCTGAATGTCGCGGTTCAGAAAAGCAGAACCGATCATCTTTGTTCCTTCTGAAATTGATGTAGTGCCAGTTTTGAAAGAAGGATATCTTGCCGGAAAGATAGATCCATGGTCACGCAGTCTCTCTCATTCTTATATGAGGCAGCTCAGGTATGCAAGCGGATGAGTCGCATCCGAAGCAAGTCCCAGCCTTGCATCAGTCTTTGCATAGACGTCAGGTCATTGCCAACATGGTCTGACGAAGGAGAAAAATGAGTGCCTTCACACTCCAAGTGTTTTGTTGCCAGTCAAAATACCGGTATGAACCTGGCAGAGATCTTGATACGTGCACGATCCACAAAGACAATATGCCCTACTTATATGAGGTCGCAGTGCTGTAGCGCATGCTCGGGAATCGGATGATCATGCTTCCGTGCTCGAAATTTGCATGCGAAGACAGGCAGCTGCGACAAACGACGACCTGAAGCATATGTCATCAGAGATGCTCACATTTTCCTCAGCATGGAGCATAAGTTACCAAGTGTAATTCTCCGACACAACGGTGGTCGAGGTTGCATAAACTTTCGGAAGTGGCGGCTGCCCTTTCTGTTAGTAACACAACAACACGGTCGACCCTGTCTTTCGGCGGATAAAGGGACGCCGTCACGAAGAATTGTCCTTTTTTGACTCATCATCTTCTTCTCGCCGGCGATCACTATTAGGCAATGAACATAGTGCCACGGGTCCAACCATACATTCAACGGATAAGTGTTTGGCGGGCAGGTATCGTGGCTTGCCATTGGAGTCGTGGGACCATAAATCTATGCATTCCTCATCCCATAATCATGCTCGCTGTGCACACAACCCTGGCACGAAAAATCTAGCGGGATACTCGAGGTTCATACAGTCGGCGAACTCAACGTCTTCTCAATCGGAAGCAAAGGAGAAGCTTCGATGATGGCGGGAAGGGCGATACAAGAAACACAATGTGCAATCCGGAAATACTCTTCAGTTTGGACAGGTGGCTTCTCAGCATTTATTTACAATACATTCCCATACCCATAAATTGGTACCGTTTGTGCCACTTTGGACAGAACGTCTGTTCCGTCATATCTAGGCTAAGTTGTCTGCTTCACTTGCATATTTGTGAGCTTGCTTCTGTGCCTTCTGTAACTCTCGCGCCTTCTGAACGCCGAATCCATGAGAAAAGATCTCTCTGATATCTTCAAGAGTCATGCCCTTAACCTCCGGGTAACAGAAGTAAACGCACGGGAAACAACCCAGAATGCAGATCGCGGCGTAGAATCCGAATGCACCAGAAGGTGTGGTATTCTCCATCTGAGTGAGGAACGTACTGGCCACAATGACGTTAGAGCCCCAGCAAGTCATGGTCAACATCATTGTTCCCATGGCCCGGATCTCCATCGGGAAGAACTCGGAACTGAGCCATGCGGTATTACCCATTCCTGAGGAATAAAAGCCGACATAGATGACCATACAGACGAGAACCAACTTCGCCGGGACGCCGACACTGACGCCGGCCTTGAGGGTCAAGTCGTGATTGACTGGAATCCAGTGGAAAGCAACGGCCGCAAGAATCAAAGCCAGACCCATGAACGGCATAGTGATGAGTAGGATTCGGCGACGTCCAATGCGGTCGACAAGCATAAGATTGACCCAAGTGAAAAAGAAGTTGGTTCCAGCGATGACAGTACCCACGGCCACTGGGTTGGAGAAGCCGACAAGTGCGAAAAGCGTCGAAGAGTAGTACATCAATGAATTGAATCCACCAAGCTGAGAGATGGCCATGAGACCACATGCCGAGACCAGAGCGCGGAAGTTTGCCGGGACAACGTAAAGTTGCTTGAATACCCACCATTGGCTCTTGCCCTCGGTCATCTGCTTGGAGATCTCGATGTGTATCCTGATATGTTCGCATTTCTGGTTGACCTGTTCTTCGGTACCATTGGGGTATATCTTGCGGATAACATCCTTTGCCTCATCTTCTTTGCCATGATAGATGAGCTGGCGAGGTGACTCGGGACAGAAAGGAAGAAGGACACAAAGTACGATCGCAGGGATCGCACCGCCTCCGACCATGTATCGCCAACCTCCATGCGTGCTAGCGAACGCGGCGCCGATACCATACGAGATGAGCTGGCCACCAGTAATCGACATGTTGTCTAGTCCAATCATGCGGCCTCTGTACTTGGCTGGTGATACCTCGGCGATGTACATGGGTACTGTTCTACCATCAGATCATACGATTCTAGATAAGGGGGACCTGACGTACCGATCATAGCTGCACTGCCAACACCGAATCCTACAACAAGGCGACCGACTGTCATTTGCGCAAGACCAAACGACGCAGCTTGCAGGATTGCTCCAATGATGAACAAAACGCAACCAACGTAGATAGCTGGCTTGCGACCATACTTGTCAGCCGTGAGGCCGGCGAATATGGCACCAAAGAAAGCTGCACCCGATGTGATGGATGTGATAAGCTCCTTTTCGCCTGAACTCAGGACTTTGTGATCAAGGGACGTTCCGATGTATACTAGGACGGCGCTATGGATGCGTAAGTTGAGAACAGGGAAACCCTTCGTCATGTCTCTGACTGACCTGATGATACCCGTGTCATAACCAAAAAGCATGCCACCAATGGCTGCTGTGATGGAGACGAGCCATGCAAATTTGCCAGTCTTAGTGTTTTCGATAGAGTCGAGATCGTTAAGCGAACTATGCTGCGAGTCGACATGTTCGACATGGTCGGTGCCAGTCTTCTCGTCAAGTTTGCTAGCGATGCCCATGTTGACTGTCAAGAAGGATGATTGTCGAATGGAGATGGACTGCGAAGATAGTCGAGAATGTGAGTGTAGATCTACAACTTTGATCAAGATGATGGTCACAAAGGGAACGATTCAGGTCTTATACCTCAACGTCGACTGCGTTACTGTATGCACGGACTTCTCATGAAAACGACTCGCCGTTAAACCAGATGGCATGCGCATGCGACCCCGCATGGGGTACCCCAGACCATGTGTCTCGTTGTGGTAAAAACCGGCGGGCGTCCACAACTGCCGGCACATCCGCCGCCCGGTTTCCTTCGGCGATATATCTAGGAAAGGGCGCAACAGTACTCCTACGCATGAGACCAAACCATATAGTCTGGCATGATCAGGCGGATATACCTGGATGGTGAGAAAAGGGCAAGCCAACCCCGCTTTTACCATCATGAACGAGTACGTACATGATCAGCAGACGAAGCTCGAATGTGGGTCTCGGTACAGGCGGCGCCGGTCCCTTCCTCATAGTGTCTAAAAAGGCATCGTTGCCGTCCGCACGCTCTTGCCTTGTTCCTCTTTCCACTCCACCACATCAATTGATCTCTGTCGACCACAGCAAGGTTGCGAGTTATTCTATTCAGGTGTGGATCTGGAGCAGACATGACATACGCGGCTTGCCATGTCTCCTCCCGGCGCACCGACCCGAGCGAAAACTGGTTGCCAGGTGAGTCAATGTCATGCCGTAACCGATATCCCGATCCCTCCTAATCGTGTGTTAGAATTGCAAACTCCGTCACGTCAAATGTACGTTGGCGCAAAATATGTCACAAGAAGCATTGCGGCAGTCACTCAGGACAGCAGACTGGTGTACTCGCGATATCCAAGATCAGTACACGTAGACCTTCCAGTTTTGCATCCACGGCAATCACTCTAAGAAGGGCTGGAGGACGCAAAGACTTGATTGCCACTTGATGATTATTTATCGGTTGCTTGCTTGCTAGACGGCAGAGACACGACTCTGGTATCTTTACTTACTTGTTTTGTTCTAGGTGACGACGAGCGACCGAGTTGTGTGAGGTGCAACCAGTCAGGAGTGGAATGTGTTCGGCTTCTGAATATTCGATTCTGTCATAATCTCAATCCAACGTACGTCTGCACAATTACTCCAATATCAACACAGAAGGAGTACTGAGCTTCCAAGTGTCCCTGCGGCGAAAGGGTCAGAGGAGACTTTCACGGATAGCCAGCCATGGGTATCCACGAAAGGAGCCTTGAGCTTCGTTGACGAGACACGGGACACAATAGCGATATACGGCACACACGTCGACGATAAGGTGTCTAGCAACGTACACCCGACCCAGATCTCAGTCCAGCCGGATAGCGACACTGCTGCTGCAGAACCACCTCAATCGCAATGGCACCTCGCACCGAACGCTCTCGATGATGGGATACAACAGTCAGTGAACATTGATGACAACTTACATGCACAGAGCTCGGAGCAAGACCACGCAGATGAGGGCGTGGAAGCCCGACATGGCACTGAAATTGAAGGCAATTCTCATTTGGACATAGATGATCATTCCACACACCTGTCTATTGAGATTGATACTTCTGACAGGCCATACGAAGTCGGGTTAGAAAGAACTAGACGCATGACCAATGATGTCTCGTCGCATTTCGATCTTGCGCCGTCATCTTGCAGCCTGATTTCTCCTTCATCTTTCGCTGGATTGAGCGACCACGAATCGCCATCACAGTTTCTATTATCGAGACCGAGAACCAGTGTCGGAATCACAGCTGCTGGAAGCGTAAGCATACAACACGGGACGGAAACATCCAGGAGTGCCTACTCCTTTGCTACGTCCATTCAGTGTTTCCATGCCGAAGCAGGCCTACTTGATGATTTCCAGGAAGCTGAATTGTTACGCCATTTTGTCAATCACCTGGCTGTTTCGTTCGACCTCACCGATTCCTCGTGCCACTTCCGCAATATCGTGCCTCAGCGGGCCATGAATGATCCCATCTTGATGAACGCGATCCTTGCCGCCTCCGCCCGTCATCTCAGCCGCGTGAGTGGTGGAGATCCTTACATTGCAGATAAATACCACCAAAAGTGTATTCAACATCTCATCCCGATGCTCAGCGATGAGGCCGCAGTATTGGACGAGAATCTCCTGGCTAGCATTGTCATCCTGCGGTTCCTCGAAGAGATTGACGTGCCACTCTCAGGCAAACTTCACTTAGACGGCGCAGGCCATTTGATCGGAGCTCATGCCTTCATAAGCGCCCAAGAGATCTCCGCGGTTTCTGGAGGCCTGCGACTTGCTGCCTTCTGGGTTGGGCTCCGACAGGAGATCTACGTCGCTTTCGTCAACCAGCGATCGATCATGTTTCCTCTGCAGCATTGCAACGTCGACCGATCGTTTGGAGCTACGGACGAAGGCACGTGGGCTAATCGCATCATTATACATTGTGCAGAGACCATACAGTGGTGCTTTGGACTTCGTGAGCATGAACGATCGACCGCCCGATTCGAAGAGCTCCTGAGTTACGCTGGAGACTGGCTAAAATCCATACCCCCCTGCTACACCCCTATCTACCATCGCAATGCTGATGCCGACTCCGACGCTGTATTTCCAGTGGTCATGTATCTCTCCGATGCTGCTGTCACAGGCATACAACATTATCATCTCACTCTCATTTTGTTGAGAGCATATGACCCAACGATACCTAAACTTGGGTCCCGACGCACGACAGCATTGAGAGAGATGGATAACGAAATCAAGTATCACACTAAGATGCTTTGCGGACTCGCGTTGAGCAATAGTAGCACGCCGCCGAACTTTGTGACCGCTTCGATGGCGGTGACAATGGCCGGCGATAAATTCACGGAGGCAAAAGAGCAGGAAGCGTGCCTTCAGATACTGGAAACGTGCGAAGTTGAACATGGATGGTCAACTTTGATTGCTCGGGACGATCTCAAAGAAGCATGGGGTTGGAAGTGAAGTCTACTGGGTGTTGTCATGTGCCATCAGGATTGATCTGAGCGATTTGGTGTCTATTTGAAGCTCAAGTGTATGAAATATCGAGTGTTTAGTGCCAGGAACATGACTCTCACTCCAACAATAGGGAAACCCCGATCGATAGCCCCAAAGAGTCTTATGGCTGCTCTCTTCGATGAAGGTTCTGCTTGTAATCTGCTATTATGGCTCCTAAGCGTCCGTGGCGGCGATGTCACACTCAACAGATCTACCATACTCTTCCTGTCATTGGAACTGGTGTAGTCACAATAGCCTCAAACAGGATTGCCAGGCGCTCTTCCTTGATGCTGTACTCCTCCCCCATCCCTGAGATAGGCTTAGTGACCTCATCAGTCAGCACTTGTGACAAAGGATCAGAAGGTCAGGATCCGAGCAAGAACGCTAGTGGCTTAAACATCTATATCCTGCACAGGAGTCTATCTGTCTAATTCGATCACAGAGCAGCCTTCTCAATGCGTCTTCCAGTCTCGTCAAACTCGATCTTCTTGCCACTGTTCAAGCTTTCTTGCAGAGCACAGCCGATCTTGACTGCTTGAACAGCTCCGGTAAGCTTGAATGGTAGCTTGTTGTTGTCCAAGCAAGCGGCAGTAAACTCATTGGCCTCCGTAACGAAAGCTTCAGCGAAACGGCCATAGTAGTGTGGTGGAATCTCCCTCCTAACACCAGTCGGCTCCGAAATCTCGACCAAAGTTCCCAGTGGGTTGGCATTGACTGTTAGCTTTCCTTCTGTACCAATGATCTCGGTCATGTCGTGCTGACCAGCTGCCATGATCCTACTGCTGTAAAAGTAGGCAATCTTACCTCCCCAGAATTCGACGACGCCAACACCATTGTCCACGTCCTTGTATTTGCGAAGATCAGGCTGGACAGCAGTGATGCCTACTGCGTATGTGCTCTTGACAATACTGTCCTGGCCAAAGTACCATAATGCGAGATCGATGTCGTGGATGTTGCAGTCGACAAAGATGCCGCCGGAGAACTGTGCATACTCGACGAAGAATCCGGAAGGGTCGAGCTTATCACAGGTTTGGGATCGGAGAACAGAGGCTCGGCCTATGGATCCATTGTCCATTCTGTTCCATGCATCGCGGTAGGAGGCGTCGAATCGGCGAGAAAAACCACACATGACTTTAAGATGAGGCTTCTTGTTTGCGGCGTCTACTACAGACTGCGACTGGGTTGAGAGTAAGTATCGTTAATCTCCTAATGGAATAATGCAGCTCGTCCAACATACGATTTCTACGCTTGTGCTCAAAGGCTTCTCGCAAAGCACATGCTTGTCTGCCTCGATTGCCTTGATAGCTTGCTCTGCATGAACAGTCGTCACAGTTGCTACGACAACAGCCTGGAGCTTAGGATGCTTGAGCATCTCATCGTAATCATTGTAAAGTTTCACACCGAATGGAGCAAGGTATTGATTGAACCATGCGATCTCGGATTCGGCCTCGGCAGGGCAATAAGCAGCGACCAACTCTGCTCGAGGAGTTTCTTTTGTGGAGGTCAGCTCATATACAGCAGTCAGGGACTTGTATGTGTCTTCTTACTTTCCAGGAAGTGCAGAGCGTGTCTCGCTCCCATTCGGCCAAGACCTGCACATGCAACATTGAGTCTTTGAACCATTTTTATGGCTGTATGAGCGAACAGTCAATGCGTTCAAATGGCGGTACTGAGGCGACAGAGGCAATTCGAGAAAAAGTTAGAGACAACTCTTCCATTCCTGCGAGCGAGCTTTGTGTTTATGAGCTCCTCGTCAGCCCAAAGTGGACCAATGTCAACAAAGAGAAAACTCCCAGATCCACAGCTGCGATATGACATTGCCAAGCGTGTTTTCGATTCGGGAAAGTATCTCCGTCATTTCCTCGGACACAATAGGCAACTCACCCCGCAGAAGTGGACGCGAATACGGGGTAGTCGCGGGGAGAAGGACGATCGCCGCTTGTCTCAGCCAAGATTCTCTACGGGGAGATACTCGCCTATACTAGCCAAAACTACCTCACCGAGACAGAATGACCATCGGTCACAGATGGAACGAGAAAGCTTCACAGGTTGGGCCAGGACCGAAGTCGCGATGGTCAATACGCCGATCGCATTATGATTGGCAAGCAATTTCCAGCTGGCAACGAGTCTACCGCAATGGAGGTCATCCTCCCCGATACCAGTCAGCCTCTAGTGATTAATCACCTGTTGACTCAAGATCATCTCTTTGACGAATCGTCAGAATTCGCTGATTAAGCTGTGCCGCCTTGCATATCGTGTATGTATGCAAGAGACTGGTGAAGGAAACGGCGCATGTCCTTTGACTATTCAAGTGGGTAGCACGGAATTATGGTAAGGTGAGTCCCTTGCAAAGAAGACATTTATGCATGCTATCAGCCGATCAGTCTATATACGATTGCGCTTCTAACCCTTTGCCACATCGAGATCCCTTCTCCAAACCTTCAAAGGCAACGGGCCTGCCATCAGGTTCGTGGTCTCCCATCTGTCCTGTTCCCACCCGGGAGAAGACAAAGCAAAGCCATACCTGTGAACGACACTGGCAAGGAGCACGGTCTGTTCGAGATAACTAATGTTACGGCCAATGCAACCCCGAGAGCCAGTACTAAAACTGATAAAATACGGCTGCAAGTTCTTGCCCTGTTCTCCCAACCATCGGTCCGGATTGAATCTCTCCGGCTCGGGGAAAATGATCGGGTCACGATGTGCGACGTAAGCTGAGATAGATACTGTTGTGTTGCCTTCGATCCACTCGTCAAGAATTTTCGAGCCCTCAGGAGGTGTGCGCCTGGGCAGACCAAAGGTTGTCGATGGCGTGATACGCAGTGACTCGTCTAGACAGGCGCGAAGGTAAGGAAGGTGCTTGACCTTATCGTACGGAGCGACGACCTCTTCGGGTTCGAGGACAGCCTCCACTTCTCCACGAAGGCGCGAAAGGCATTCTGGGTTCTTCAACAACCAGACCATAACGTTGTTCATGGCAAGGGCGGTGGTGTCGGAACCCGCGTTAAGCATGATGCTGACTTCTGCGACCACTTCACCCCATTCAAGGTTGTTCGGATTGCCGTTCTTGTCCTCCATCAGGGCCTGGAAGAAATCATCAAGCTTCTCACCAGCACGATAGCGTGCCAGGCGTTTCGTAGCCCTGTGGTAGACCAGATCGTTCCAACCTTCGTTGAGCTTCCACATCTTACGAAAGCTTGGGAAAATCTTCGAAACGTACTTGCTGTTGAAGTCATACCATTCGGTAGCCCAAGCGATGAGCGATTGTGCTTTGGCGGTAGCGTGAAGACTTGCACGGTACGAGTCCACTTCGTAGATTGTACCGTCCACCTTCTCGCCTACGACTTTGTCGCTGCCAGCATCTAGGAAGCCCAACCGTTCTGACAGACCGATGTCGGCGATTGCATCCAGAGTGAAGAAGTTGCTATATGCTCGGTAGTCGAATGTAACGTCCTGTGGGTCTGGAAGGACATGGCCTTCAGGAAGAGGTGTAGTACAATATGCATCGCAGGCTTTGATGAATCGTTGTGTTTTATCGGCAACTTTGTATTCCCACCCTTCCAGGTTCTTCAAAGCATATGCGCTAGACATCATCTTTCTCTTTCGAGCATGCTCGCCCTTATCGACGACATCCGCAAGATGGAAATGCGAGCCGGAAAGCGCCTTGTAGAAAACATCCTTGGTGCATCTCGAGTTGTGCCCGTATATGTCCTTGATAGCATTCACACTTCCATAAGAGAGCGAATTGGGACCGATTCGAATGACTGGATGTGTCTTGTGCATCTCATAGAGTTTCTTCGACCGGATACCAGTGTAGGCTTCCCACATGAAGCCAAGATTTGTGATCCCAGCCAGAGGATTGATACCAGGGTATTTACGAAGTCCTTTTGGATCACTGAAATAATCCCATAGTGGCCTGACGATGAAATAGGATAAGAGCAGGATGAAAGAGAAGGTCGACAGCAGTGTGGTATACATGACGAGCAAAACTTAGAAAAATTGGTGAGGGAAAATGAATTTTGACTAAGTCTGATGAATGTTGGCTGGGTCCAGACATTGTAGAAGAAGTCGTCTTAAGGATATGAGCATTACAGCCCGCTTATTCAGCCCCCGGGAGCAATTGGGAGGAGAGGACTTGTCCATCTTCAAAGAGTAACTGCCTATGTAGGTTCCGAATCTTGGATTTTGGATAGACCAAAGCTCCACTCGCGGGATCTCTTGCTATGTTGTCAGCCGGATCGCCGGGAGGCATTGTTCGCCGGGAAAGCTTACCCTAACATGACTTGAAGGGTGGAAGTGCGGAGAAAATCATTGCTTACCCCGCCACTGTCTCCATATGCCGGGTGGGATGGGGATTCGTTTAGGTTCGAAAGTTAAAGCCGTGCGGGCCGCTTCACCAAAAGTAATGAGAAATGTATCCTGAACCCGCCGCTTGATCCCCCTTGCACGACTCCTCGTTTTCCCTGCATTTCACGGGGCATGAGGAGCTCGAATACAGTACAGAAGTCTGAACGGCGAAACTACACGTGTAGTGTCAATACACTCGGCGATCGGACCTTGCTTCCCTTGCGGAAAACCAGACTGAAATAGGCCTTGATCCGACGAACAATCACTTCGGGCTTATCAGGTGGTCTCTACTCAATTCCTGAAGACTGTGTCCTTAATAAACCAACGAAGTAGCGCCTCGTATCTTCCTTCTCCAAGTCAACTTCACCATGGCAACTTCGCTGGTTCCGTCTCTCTTCATGCTGAATAAGCCTACTGGCTACGCCGATTATGCTGCCATCACAGCCTTCAGCTTTGCCTTAGGCACATATCTTCTCAAAGGGAAGGCCTGGGATAGACCCGACCCCTACCATCATGTTTGGTTTGAGAAGCCTCAGATTGCAGATGCTGCAGTCAGCGATAGAGTCAAAGAGACTCGCGATATTTCACAGAAGCTTGAAGAAACAGTGAGATAATGCTGACAATTTGGAGTGACGTCCAACCTCAACTGACTTGACCGCAGAATAGTAAAATGGTAATCTTCTGGGGCTCTCAATCTGGAACAGCAGAGGGGTTCGCCAACCGCCTGGGGCGAGAATGTCACTCGCGCTTCCGGCTAGAATCCTTGGTAGCAGACCTGTCCGACTACGACATGGAGACTCTCAAGCACATCAAGAAAGAAACATTGGTAGTCTTCATTGCGTCAACCTTTGGCGAGGGTGACCCTAGTGATAATACTGCTGGGCTCTGGCACTATATTCGCTCTGCTAAAGAATCCCTCGATAACCTGCGCTACTTCGCCTTTGGCCTCGGCAACAGCAATTATAAATACTACAACAAGGTCATTGATGTGATCGCGGAGTCACTTGATGCCCAAGGTGCGCAGCGACTCATGCCAATTGGAAAAGCAAATGATGCCAAAGGTACAACTGAGGAAGACTTCATCGCATGGAAGGAAGAGTTCTTTGACTATCTCAGGCGGATTCTCGGCCATCAAGAGTACGATGTGGTGTACGAACCATCACTGTCAGTCGAACAGGACACGTCACTCGAGCCTATCGACCTTCATCAAGGAGAGCCTGTGGTAGATACCAGAACTTTGGCCGGATCATCAGCCGTCAAACCTTTGCCTGTCAGAGATATGCGAGAGTTGTTCGACACTTCAGCTGATCGTAATTGCTTGCATGCCGAATTGGACCTTTCTGGATTTCCCGAGATCAACTACAAGACTGGAGACCACCTCAGTATTTGGCCAAGCAACCCCAATCTTGAAGTCGAACGAATGCTCAAGCAGCTTGGCCGTCTCCATGAAGCCGATGTGCCCATCTTGGTCAAAGGTCTGAATGGAGCAAAGGTCAAAATCCCTACACCAACAACACTATCGGCACTCCTGCGCTACTACTTGGAGATATGTTCACCTGTCTCTCGTGAGGTAGTTGCCCAACTTGCCCAATTTGCACCCACAGAATCTTCTCGCCTGTTCTTGGAGGATATATCGCGAGATCGTTCAAGATATTCAGCTTTCCTCGCAGTGACACATATGACTGTCGGCAGGCTACTAGAGATCTCCACTGGCTCTGAGCCTACTCCTTGGTCATCTCTACCCTTGTCTTTCCTACTGGACGCCTTTCCGGTGATGAGACCAAGATATTACTCAATTTCGTCTTCCTCCATAGTGTCTCCACGCGCACCTAGCATTACCGCAGTCGTCTCACAAACCGCCCTTCAAGATGCGATGGGAGGTGAGATTACGATCCCTGGCCTGGCGACGAACTATTTATTGGCCCATCATGTCGAAGATAGGAGTACATACGCTCTCCAGGGCCCGGGTTCCGCTCTCGAAGGCCGCAAAGTGTACGCGCAAATCCGAAAGTCCAAGTTCAAGCTTCCGGCTCTTGCAAGCCAACCTATCATCATGATCGCGGCGGGAACCGGTATCGCACCGTTCAGAGGCTTCATACAAGAACGCGCTCGCATGAAGCAAGTAGGCAAGACTTGTGGAAAGATGCTTCTCTATTTCGGATGCCGAAGTCCCAATGAAGACTACATCTACAGTGAAGAGCTGGCACAACTGCAAGCAGTACTGAAAGACGAGCTCCGCATCATAACGGCTTTCTCTCGCTACGAGGGCAAGAAAATATATGTACAAGAACGCATCCTTGAGGACAGAGAGAGAATATTCGGGATGCTGACGGAAGCGAATGCGAACCTTTATATCTGTGGCTCGGCGTCAATGGCAAGAGAAGTGAACGGCACTGTCAGCAGTATCATCAAAGAGGAAAACAGGTGGACAGATGGAGAGATAGAGGCGTGGAGCGAAACAAAGAAGAAGACAAGGAAGTTCCAGGAGGATGTTTGGGGATGAAAGGCTGAATTCGGAAAAATCATCACTATTCCTTCTTGATATTGAAATCATAGTGCCTGAACTTCTGCACTTTCGCTGGTGGCCCTTTGAACCGGCTAAGCAGATTAATGATCCCAGACCAATAGATTGCAGCGCAGAAGATCCTGAGCAAACAAGCTCCCCAAGCGGTTTGCGGATGCAGGAGATGCGGCATACCAGGGGCAAGTTTCTGAGCTTTTGTCACGAGCGGTCGCATGTTCTGTTCGTATTGCTCGAATGCAAGATCGTGACGACTTGGATGACTGATCAGAGAGCCAGCAAGGTGGTAGGCACCGGCCAAAGCAAGTGTGGTCCCCATGCCTGAGAATGGAGAGGCGCAATATCTGTGTTCATGTCAGTGAGAGCGATGGAAAAGAAAGCAAAAACGTACCCTGCATCACCTAAAAGCACAACTCTCTCCTGGCTCCATTTTTCCAGCTTTACTTGCGCTGTAACATCGAAGTAGAAGTCATGTGCAGCCTCCACAGCATCCTTCAACCTGTGTTCTTGCCAGGAGATACCACTCAACTTTCTCAACACCAGTTTTTTCTGCATCGCGACATTCCTCTCGAAACCTGATATCTCCCTGGCAATTGCCATAGTCTTGTTGGCTATGAGAACAAGCACAGTGCTCTTCTCCTTGGTACCCGAGGGACGAAGCATCACGCTCACACCCCCTGGAGCATGAAACCAGGATCTCCACTCTCCATCTCCTGCTTGTTTCTTGGTGCTGAAGAAAGCGCCGTACATGTGCAAGGGTTTCAAGCATTCGTCTTGCGCTTGTCTCCAGGTCAGCTTCCGAGTCTTGCTGTGCAGACCATCCGCACCGACGACCAAGTCGAACGTTCTGTCGCCTGCTTTGCTGAGTCGTACATACACTTTTCCGCCGTCCTGACTCAGATGCTCGACGCTGTCGTTAAAGATGAACTCGATACCCCGCCCACCCCTTGCTTCGACATCTTTGCTCACCCTTTTCGCTTTTTCTAAAAGGATCTGCGCAAGTCTGCCGCGTAGTATCTCAACATCTGAAGTTCCAGTCTCGACCCTTCCAGTTTTGTCGGCAGCGTATTGCGCCCAGATCCTGTTGCCCGCATCGACAATCTTCACACCTTCTTCACCAGTAGTAGCTTTCTTGATCTCATCTGTGAGGCCGAGTATGCTGATGACATGCTTGCCGATGCCACGAATGTCGATGTTCTGACCACAGCCGAGGGCGGCGGTATTGCGTTCGAGGATTGTCATCTGAGGAAGGCTGGCGACGGGCTGAGCGGAGGAAAGTAAGAGAGTTGCAAGAACTGGTCCAGCAATCCCACAGCCAACGATGAGAATGTTTTGGCGTCTTGATGAGTCCGTCGAGGTATCGTGGATGGTGGATGCAGTCGACATATCAGAATATTTCTACGTGTTTGAGTACGGGTGGCTTTGGGCTAATTGATCAAGTGGTGATGAAAGGAAAAAACTGTTGTCGGATACTCGTTTTGCAGAGGAGGAAATTGCCTCGCTTTATGAACAGTGAAGTGGGTGTTGTTGATTGTCATCTCGGGACCGAAGGTATGAAGCTCGGGACCGAGAGGGGTCGTCGGGTCCCAGGCACCAGCTTGCGAAATCCTTCGGTGATGTCTTCATTAATCTCTACACTGTCGTACAAGCGGTCGGTGTTGCGTGTCTATCGTCGTTTGCTCCGTAGGGGCAAATAGCGATACGTCGTTCTCGCATGATTTGTGTGCTTATGTGGACCTAAAAGCGTTCTGGAAGGTCGCTTCGCAAGGTAAGGTCTGACACGCCGCAGCTCTACACAACTATTTTGTACCAGACCGAGTCGTTCACAAAATGAGCGCAAATATCGCGCGGGTTTCTCGTGAAACGCATTACCTTCCGAAGCATGGTTGACTGATCGTAGTAACATGTATCATATCAATTGAGTTCGAAAGAGTTGTCGCTGGCCGGAGAGAATCAGGATTGCGCCCCATTAGCTCGGAGACACCTCATTCGGCAGATAATTATTCTTGGAACCAACACCTTCATGTCTATATATATCCAACTGCAGTTTGGTCTAGGCTGAACATTTTGGACATCATTCCCAAGGACAAATATCAGTCTTGACTCCATTGCCGTCGTTGTACTGGACTCAATGCCTTGTTGCAGGATTCGTGTTCACCTCAAAGCGACTGGGCCCGAAGCGTTCATCTCTCAGTCGTTGCGGAACCGGTTTCTAGAACCTTGTCGTTACTTCCATGTGTATCGGGAAACTTGTCAATGAAATGCTGATCTCAGGATCGTTTCTGGAGGCAACCTGGCTCTGGTCTCGGGAGACCTGAGGCCATCAATCAAGGGAAAGAGCGTGATTGTTAATGAAAGTGGAGAAAGAAGCACTGCTGTGGTAATGTGCTAGTCTCGGCAATTCAACCCCTTTCAACCATTGATGAACTCTGACTTCTCTCTCAGCGTTTTGCCATAGCGGTAGATCAGCCATGGTACCGGCAGACATACGACTCCTAGACAGCCTAGAAAGGTCAACGACCAATGCACTCCGATACCTTGGTACATCGGTCTAGCCGCCACGACCATACCAGCAGCCACAAGGTATCTCGCCATAGTAACACTGCCCAAAGCGCTTGAGCTCCACGTTCCGTAGATATTGATGATGTAACTATAGCTACTGACAAAGATGGCCGTCAAGGAGTAGCCGAACAAAATCGTAGATGCGTAAGCTGACCAGTAGGAGATGGATTTGTAGCTCGTCCAGGCGAGCCAAAAGATGGAGATGGCAAAGAAAGGCGACGCTACCATGGCGGGGAGAAGCAGAGTCTCTGGTGTGTCTTCTTGGGTCTTACGCGTCCTACGGTGAATCATGTGTATCAGCGGCATGAGAGATACAGAGATCAAAGCCCCGAGGCATATGCCCAAGAAGGCAAGAGCAGTGTCGCCGTCAGACAGACCCCAAGTATCTGTAAAGATGAACTCAAATCCGTTGAGAAAAGTGAAAATGACCACGTAAATGACCACCAAGTAAAACCCTAGAGAGATGATAATGGGCTCTGTGGTGAAAAACTTGACAGGTCGTGATAGATTGTGTCTCAGCCTTTGACCGAGCGATTCCTTTCCTTCTAGCTCACAAGTGTACTTGTCCGAACCTGATACTACCCTCATATGGTGAGTCCTCCACTGCACAAGCATGGGAGAAAAGGTTTCGGGTAGGAGAAAGAGGGCCAACAGATAGATGACGCCACTCAGAATGAGTCCAATCCAGTATACCCATCGCCAGGAGATGTGTCCAGTGATCCAGCCGCCAGCCACAGGCGAGAGGATGGGAGAGAGCAGTGGACTGAGAGCAAAAACCGGCCATAGCATATTCCTCTCGTCGTTGTCCCACATATCAGCCAGACTCCCGCCATATATCGAAAGCGTGGAACTGGCGCAGATACCAGCAAGGAAGCGAAAAACGAGTTGAGCGGCAAAATTGGGCGACAAAGCATCTCCAAGTGTGAAGCACAGATACAGAAAGGACGGAACGAGATAAACAGGATTGCGACCAAGCTCTTCTGAAAGCGGGCCAACGATCAAACTTCCAGCTGAGATACCAAGGATGAACAAAGCGGTGGCCAAAGTCTCTGCTGTCTGACTGACGTGAAACTCTCTGCTGGATGGCTTTGTGACGTTCGAGTCACACGCAGAGACCCAACCTTGAGAGAAAACCATGAGGAAGAGAAGCGATGTTGTCCATAGTCGTTTCGAACGAGACCAATTATGTGGATCAGCCTGATCTTTGCCATCGTCCTCGCACTCTACGGTGATCTTATCGTTGCCGTTGTCAAGACCTGACTTCTCAGGACCAGCGTCACTGACTGGCGACGGTAGGGGCCTTTGCTGTTCGAGATCCAGGAGATAAGCTGAGGAGTGTTCTCTGCCAGTTAACTCCAGTCGTGAACTACTGTCTTGCAGTCCATCATGCGCTAATGAAGGCAGCGGCTTCTCGAGAGGACCACCTCGTGCGTGTACCCGGGTCGCATATTCCTTTTGTTGCCTGTACTGTAGGAGTGTCTGCATCGTACCAGTGATATTGGTTGGTGGGTAGGAAGTCGATGAACTACAAGTGTGATCCCGCACAGGGGAAGGCCATGGTCATATGCTTGCGGGAGGTCAGAGCATGTATACGTTGCTCGGCCGGAGAAAGGGAGGAGAAAGACTTGGAAAGCCCAGGCCAAAGATATTTGAGAGTCTTTTTGGTGTCGCGTTCGAGCTGGGCTAACGATCGTCAGGGTGCCAAGGTGACGTCGCTGAAGCTTGTTTCTTAACCACTGTCCAAATCAGGAAGGTAGCCACACGAGCAACGATCTGGGATCTAAACAAGCTTCTGCTATTCTGGGCATGCGTATGGCATCGCGTCCTTGCCCCTAGCACAGCACCTTGGTGTTAGCATCCGAATCTCACAATTTGAGTCCTTAGTATCGCAAATATTCAGATGGCCTTGGAGCTGGCCAGATGCTGCGTTACAGCGACGCTGAGACAGAAATGACCGAGGGTACGTCATGAGGCTACGCTTTCGCAACGGCGCGAATGTCACCAACACTCAAAAGCTGACCTTTCGGAATCGGCAACACCGCTGACATTCCAGTGGTAGATCTCAAATGACATCCCTCGTTGTTTTTCCATCGCTTGAGCCTCACTTGCCTTGGTCCCAAAACCTTGGTACCTTGCGGGTAGTCGTTTGTCGTATACAGGTAAAACTATATCTTGATCTCAGCGAGCATCCCATAGAAACGCGAGATAGACTTTCGGGGACCCTTGCTTACCATTGGAATACGTCCATTGCCATTGGCCACAAACGACTTCTTTTCTCCGACGTATGCTTTCGCGTTTGTTGCGGTATCACCGGGCAGCACATGCCACAGACAGATCCTCGGAGACATTCTCCTTACTATCGATACCTCTCCATCCTCATTGGTAGCACATCTCACTCAGTTCTTCTCTTCCCAGCGATATCCTTCGCTTTCGTTTGTGAAAATGGATGATGACCTTCGAGAGGTGATCTCTGACTTACCATCAATATTTCCCAGTCCCCATTGGTTGTGCATGTCATCTCCTCCCCGGTATGAGATCTCACGTTTCTCGTCCACGTGCATCGTCAGAAGTTGGCATGGTTATACATGCGAATCCATCAGTCGAATGCAAAAGCAGATCGTGAAGTCACTTTTCTTCTCAGAACTCCCTCGAAACATCACGATGCTAGCATCAGACGGGATTGCAAAAGTGGATCACTGAACGCACAGGAAGCCATCGTACCCCGCTTATGGACATCCATCATCAACAAAACGACACAGCAACAAGATCATTCATAAGACTCACAAGTCCACTTGAACACCACCTCTGTCCAAGTGCTTTATCCAAAGTTCCACTCGATGATCAACTCGACTTTCTGAGTCAGGGTTGTAAGTACAGCATGTATAATTTGGCATAAGTTATGCATAGAGTTAGGGTTCTACGAAGACTTAATGTCAAGTGAAGACAAGCCACAATATCTGCTTGCTATATCTGTTCAAGTGATTTATGGCACTTTCACACTGCAACCTATGATTACCCAGTCTGGACACAGTCTAGTTGAACATTCATCTAACGAGCCTTACTGAATTCCATCGCCAATCTCAACAAGTTGCTAATAAGGCTATCTATACCGAAGAGCTTATTAGAGACAGCCGACGCGGACGAAAATTTAGACGATAAGCGAGCAGATAAAAGTGAATATTAAAACAAGACAATTATATAGCCACACTCTATGTATCGAGCAATAGAATAATACAACGATCTAAAAACATGAAAACGTAGACACTGAGCAACGCCGTTTTTTCTAGACTATGTCTACTCCTCATCATCGCCTCCGTCTTCACCGCCATCTTCATCATCGTCGCCTCCAGATGTATCGTCATCACCACCGGAAGTCTCATCGCCATCATCGCTTCCAGCACTTCCAGTAGACTTCGAGCCGGCAGCAGTGACGGTACGGGTTGCGGTGACTGTGGCAGTTGCAATTGCAGTTGCAGTCTCAGTCGCGGTTGTGGTCTCAGTCACAGTGCTCGAAACTGTGACTGTGGATGCCTTCGCGCTGGCGCTGACAGTCTTGGCAGCAGCAGAGACGGTGACGGTCTTTGCAGAGGGGGTCGCAGTGATGGTGATAGTCTTTGCGGCAGCACCGCTAGTTCCAGCGGCAGTGACAGTAACTGTCTTTGCGGCGGCATTTCCATTCCCTGTTGCAGTGACGGTGACTGTCTTTCCAGTAGCAGCGCCTGCAGCCGTGACGGTGATTGTCTTTGCAGCAGCGGCTCCATTACCAGCAGCGGTGACGGTGACTGAGACAGTTTTGGCGGGAGCTCCAGCGGCGGTGGTCGTCTTGACCGCAGTTGTAGTCTTGGTCGAAGTGATAGTCTTGGTAATTGTTTTGGGGTTGCAAGCAGCGGCGCGGGCCTCGATGATCGGAGAAGCAAATGCTGGAGAGATAGCGCAGAGAGCGAGAGCGGATGCAATGATTGAGACCTTCATCTTTGCGGTTGAGTTTGAAGTGAGCTCTGAATGAGGTGGAAGAAAGAGTTAAAGATATATCGTGGTCTGGGCTGAAGCGAGTGTGTTGTTGCGAATGGTATTGAAGATGGGAGTGATGAGAGTGATACTGAAGCCAGGCAGACAAGGCTTCCTTTATACTACTAGGATCATATAGACGTCCTCATCTAGACCTTTGGACTGCGTAGACGATAGCAGTCGCACCTCAGCACAGCATAGCGCCATCTCAATTGGGTCTTCGATATGTCTCATCTCAGGACAGAAGTTGATCTACCGGTCGCCATTGCTCAGGCCCTGAGCACAAGACATTCGCGCACGGAGGAACCGATATCCCAACTATGCAGACGTTACAGTCGCGCCGGAGTTAGATCAAGAGAAGGGGTCAGATGCAGGAAATGGTCGAGATCGCTCAGCATTAGTGATGGCCCGAGAAGACAAAACGGGAAACTGTCTTTCGAGACACCAATAGATATAACTTGACCTAGCTGAGAGTTGGAGCTCTGATCTCGTGGAAGTTTGACATCGCTTGTCATGACATGGGGAAGACTACTGCAGGCCGGCCAAATCACTGATGCTGATACGATGGGCCGCTAGTGAACAATCAAAGCAAGATGTCCTGAGGGGTGGGTATACAGCGTGTAGTTGCTGTCACTTGGATATCTCAGCAAAATCGACATTGAGTCCAGCCTGATCCGTTGCGGCCGAGTGCCCGTTCGATAGGTGGCTAAGACTATCGAGTATGAAAAGATAACTGCACACAGCTGATGTTTGTAAGCCACATGTGCAGTTGGAGACCCTTCTAAACTTAAGGAAATAGTGATTCGGGAACACCGAAACGTCTTATGCCGTTTGCCAGGCTTTCAGCTCCATGTATGACTATCCGTCGCAGTCGGACGTCTGAAGATCAACGGGGAGGGTGAGAAATGATGGAGCTTTCAATTCCCGGAGGGCTTGGCGAACAGGTGAATTTGCTTGGCAGGAGTGCCGACCCCTGTGGAGCTCGGCTAGGGGTCCGCCGTTTTGTCTCCTAAGATCATCTCCCGGCGGAGTCTCCGTAGATGCCAGTCTCTTGCTCACCTAGACTCAAAGCTCAGCTGGACGTTGGACGAGATTCTGATGTGGAATTTCCTCAATCGGACATCTCCTGCTTGGCAACGCTATATCTGTACGGTTGATGAGAATCTCAACGCTGCCGTCCAGCGGCGACCAACGAACGCACTTCTTCAATTCTTTCTGCTTAACCTCACTCTCAAGCTCGTCGCTACTGACCATCTCGTCCATACTAGTCATGGTCTAGGGCATACATGTGTAGCACGGTCGCCAGATCCGTGCACCCACGTGTGAATTTGAGGCCCGTCCAACCCGTTCCCCTCATGCTTGCTAGTGATATCGGCAACTCCGTCACCAAAAACCTGCCGAACACTTCCAGAAGTCTTTGCAGTCTATTCGGCAAAGTTTCCTGAGCATCTCAACGGTGCAGCGATCTACTTCCTCGAGCTTCCCGAATCAGATAACACTCGCTTCAGTTTGCAACGCCTCTAGCAGCGTTCGCAGACCTTCTCACACGGTCCCTACAGTCTGCAGCTGAACACCGGTCGTTTTCAACGCTCGCGTACATCTTCGCTATGTATCCTTTGTAGGATTGATACGGCCATAGTAGACCGTCACAGAGAGCATATCTATCCTTCTCCATGTTGTTGTTTACAAACACTCATATCGGCGGATTTGTTATATAAGAGCACGCTACATTTGTCCTTCTTCTCGAAGATCATTCACGACTCTTCGGTCTTGCACAGCCGATTCTCATTTGGAAACAGACCATCACTCATTCTGGTCCTGAATCCGTCCATTCGTTTTCTACAGTCTATCATTTCTTGTCTCACAAACATGAAATACCTCGCGATCGCTATCGTCGGCGTTGTCAATGGGGTTTCGGCCTTTCCCGCTTCCTCGGGTACCTTCTTCAATGGATCTGACCCACAAGCTGCTGCCGTTCCGATCAATGGCACTATCTTCTCCAACTCAACCACCACACGAGTTCCTGCTACTGTCATCGTCCCTGCAACATCCATCCTCCCCACTACGGTCTACACTACTGTCTATGAAGGTGTAGACAACGTTGTTTCGACTGTGTACGAGACTGTCACTCTACCTGCCTCGCCTTCCGTCACAGGAGCCCAGGGTGACTTTGACTGGTCAGCAACCGCCGATGCTCCGGTCCCAACAGCTACACTTTCTCCTGCAATTCACTGGGATATAGTCGTTGGACCACAGAACCTGGTACCTGCAAACCAGCCAGCGCCTCTCTATTACAATGATGGAGGACCTGTTGCCGATCCAAATGTCGCTCACTCGTTTGGTACTCTGGACATCAACTACAAGGCTCCTGCTGTCAACCTGGATCATACTGATTGTGTCACCTCGATCTCATATGACAATGGTCTTCTCTTTGTCAAGTTTGCCGACGCCGCATGTTTCTCCAAAGCCCAAGGATCATGGTCCCCGAGCCAGCAGCTCCTCTTTATTACTCATTCCAACATCTGCCAGAGCTTTGAGAATGGCGAATTTTGTTACTACGTTTCTTCGTCATTTGTCTTCTCAGTCGACGGATTGACCGTGACTGTTTCTGGTGAAATAGTCGAAGTCGCAGATTGGATCCAGGGAGCTCAATTCCAATGGGGTATCTACGAGCCGAAGCCTTCAACTCCTATCAACGGAGGATCCCCGACTTCTACTTTGTCTGGATCCGCCGCCACGTCCGCCACCCCTAGCTCGACTAGCGCTGCTTGCAGTGCAGTTGATGCCAAGTATGGTCTGCCCGTCGGGCCACTTGACAAGGACTTCGATCGCTACCTGGACGATTGCCTGGGTTACTACGACGATCTCGACAGCACTCCGTTTGACAGCTATGTCGACAAAGTCTCTGGCGTCGAGGATCTAGATCAGAAATATAACGCTGTCGAAGTCTCGGAAGACGATACCGACTTTGCATACGACTACACCTACGAAGAAGGCAACAATGATGATCTCCGCCGCCGTGATCTTGCCAGAGTTTATCACCTGAATCGTCGTGGATTCACTAGATCTTTCAACAAGCAATGGTCCTTCCAACTCCCGAAGGAGCAAAAGAACATGGTTGAGTCACCCTGGGGTAGCGCTAGACTGCTCAAGGAATTCAAGCCCAAGGAGCCAAAGAAAGTCAAGAAGCCAGGAAGGAGCGAATATGAAGCCAGCATGAAGATCTTCTGCGTTGGCTGTGGAGCTTCCGGAAGTATCACTGTTCAAGGCTCTGGTACTATCAGTCCTTTCTTCTCTCTTACCGAAGGCTATGTGACTGTCGATGCAAACATGATGCTTGCCCTGCAACTTGGTGTCGTTGCTGAGATCCAATACACCTACAAGTACGAGGAGCAGCTTTTCTCTTTTGGCATTCCTGGTCTCGAATTTGGAATCGTCAAGATTGGACCCATGATCAGTGTGGGAGTGGAAGTCGAGTTCAATGCGAAAGCAGAAGGGCAACTCCTCGCTGGTGCTACTTTCGGTATTCAGAATGGCCAATCGAGACTTGACCTTGTCAACCCTGGGCGTACTGGTTCCTCTGGTTGGACCCCCACACTCACTCCCAGATTCGAAGCCGAGGGTGAAATCGATCTTTCCGCTGGCGCTGGGTTCCCTCTAGCCATAACTTGCGGTATTGACATCGCAAACGGCAGGATCAAGGCTGATGCTGGCTTCAAGACAGCTCACAAGCTTGTTGCGACTGCGAACTTCAAGGCCTCCGCCAAGCTCGAGGACAAGAAGATCGAAAAAGAAATCGGTGATGAAGACTGCAGAGGCATCAGTACTAGCCTGAACTATGAGAACTCTTTGGCAGCCGTGGTTGGACTCAAGGTGTTCAAGTCGAACAACAAGAAAGAGTTCCAGATTGGAACGCCTTACAAGGCCGTTTTGAAGAAGGGATGCATCAAGTGAGTTGAATATCCACGCGTCCGTAACGCGATTTCCATTACTAATCCATGAGTAGGCTTGCCAGCGAAACCACGAGTGCTGCTCCTGCGTCCGCCACTGAGACCGAGTCGCCTACTGAAACCGAATCGCCTGCTGAGACTTCAGCCAGCCCTGAAGCATCGAGCACTGACAGTCCGTCGGACCCTCAAAGCTCGTCTGACCCAACTCCATCTACCACAGACAGCGCGTCAACACCCGAGAATACTTCTGACAGCGACGCCTCCGCCACTGACAACTCAAGTGGCGACACTCCGTCTGCTACCCAGACTTCTGAACCTGACGCCACAGCTACCTCTGATCCATCCAACCCCAGCGATGAAACGTCGAGTAACGATGCCTCAAGTACTGACCCAGCGGACGCCAGCACTGCAGCCAACGTGGAAGCAGCGAGAAAGTTCAGAAGATGGCTGTTTCCCCGTACCAACTCCACCACCGCAGCTCTAAGCAGCAATACCACTACTGCTGGAAACAGTACCATCATTGATGTCACCGACCAAGTCCTCAACGAGGAAGGAACAACAATCTCTGACTGGAGCTTCCCCGAGATTAACTTTGAGGGCTACAACACCACCAGTGGCACAGAGTTGTTGACCTTGGTGGACTCCACGGAGAAGTACATCCTTACTTCCTGCGCAGATGAGAACATCTATCTCGAAGACGTTGCTCTAAACGCCACTTTACAGCAGAAATCATGTGCTATCAACTGGCAGGAAGTCGATGGATCAGTCATCGCCGACGGCCTCGATCGTATCCTGCACTACTACAACAACACCATGACTAAGCTCGGCGTATCCCGTCTCCGCATCAGTAACGAAAGAGACATTCCCCTGGAATCTGTCTACGTCAATCTGTTCGGTTTCAACGACGATACCGACGTACGCGATGCGAATATGAACGACAATGGCCCAGAAGCTGAAACTTTCTTCCTTGCTTATGATGAAGATGACAATACCCTCTACCCCATCGCTTGCTCTTTTGAAGATGCATCTTTGGGGGCTAAGCTATTCCTAGCCAGGGACCCTGAAGCTGGTGCGAAGCTTCTGGCAAGCGAAGACTTGATTCCTATCGTCACCGGTGGCAGAGTTACTGAGTGTCATGCACTTAACATCAAGCAGCCATACGGCGAAGATGGATATGAGGCGTGGAACCCTGATGCTGATGAAGAGGATTGAGGGCCTGACCTGATGGAGTCTACATCATTTATAACAGATGAAAGTCATGCAACTTTCATGTTACTCTTTCTCTAGTATCATTTGACTTCATGTACTGTGCTTCACTCTGTTTCCCTACCGATGTAATATGAAATTACTACCATGTTGTCACGCCCTTCGAGCATAGCAAACGACCCCGACCCAGTCACTGCCAATACGGCAAAAGGCTCTCTCAACATGAATAACCTGCTGCGATTTCCTCTCCAAAGAGAGCAATCTTGTCCACGAGACCTGCCATTCGAGAATTAATACATTTTCCAACCCTGTATACTCGTGCAAAACGCTAGGCTGATGTGATGCATGATAGACACAGCTGACAAAGTCATGTTGTCGAACAGCATGTTCCGAACGGTTCTGGAAAGAGGATGTAAGTCTCCCCATTTCCAGAGCCTGATGATGAATCCTACTGGGAACTGGTGTTCAAATGAAGTCAAATCCCTCAAAGGTAGTGTTGTATTTTTCGAACAGCTTGGCACGTCACTACTCCTGAGTTCCTCCGATTGCTACATAGCGACAACATCAAGCGCATGAAAAGATCACATAGCAGGAACGGACATAAAGAGACCGACATTAGAAGATCATCTAGGAGAAAACAAAAAACCCGAATCATCGTAATCTAGTCTCCATCAACTCTCTCAAATGCTGCACTTTCTCATCAATAATCTTTGGCTGATCCATATCATCCGCCAATGCAATGCGGAGATCCAAAGCAGACTTGATGACACTAATATCATGTACGCCCGAAGACGTTGCTTCAAAAGACAACGCCATAGCTTCTCTGTACCTTGTCCAAAAAGCAGTGGTCTCGTTAAGCAAAGGCGTCTCGTGAACGGGCAAAGTCCAGAGTGAGGTTCCATTGGCAGTGACATTGCGTTCCCAGGTCTCGGTCATGCGAGTGAATTGTGCAGGGTCTATGCTCGTAGAGTTTGTGGTGTTGGTGGCGGGGTATTGCATCGACCATTCCTCGTCGACGAGGTCCATCCAGTCATTCATTAGCTGCTGGCGCACGTCGCCATTGATGCCAGGGAAATGGGTGAGCATGCTTCCTCGTGCACCTTCGTATTTATGCTCCATTTCCAACCCGGGATAGGAAGTGGCGGTGGAATTGATGGTTTCCTTGTAATAGTCCGAGTTCTGGATTTCGCTCTGAAACAGCTCGTAGGCATTGAACCACTTGCGAGGCATGAAGATAATGCCGCTTCGCCAGCCTTTGTCGTCTTTGCCGCCGTTCTCGCGCTCGAAGGTTAAGCGCATGGCTTCTTGTTCGACGTTGCCTCCCAGATCGACATCCTTGTGGCAGATGGGGAAAGACATGGCGGAGGTGAACATACTGACTGTCCAAGGATGGACGCGGATGAAGAAGACACCATTGTTAAGGCCATTCCAGTCTTTGTTGCCGACGAAATGGATATGAGGCAGATCCGGAGGTGGTAGGAAGATAGAAAGAGGAATGTTGGGGTTGAGGATGAGTGCATCAGCGTCAGCCCACCTACTTATGGGTCAGTAACGATGTCTGCCATGGGATAGATGTTGACTTACATGATCCACTCAGCTCTGGTCTCTGCTGGCTTTTGCAGCTCCTGGCCGACAAGGTTGAGCAGAAATATCAGTTTGGTCCAAAATCCACACCCTTCATCTCTTTGAAGGATCTCAGTACCATAGCCCCATCTCTGAGCCTGACGCTTGTGAGTTTCGATGGCCCTCTTGTAGGTGGGTGAGGTGATGCCGAAAAGCATGGACGCGCTCAGTATACGATTGTATGTCAGAGGTAGCGTCGTTGCATTCGCAACTGCAGTCTCTGTTGGGATTGTAGAGCTTGGTCGGGAGATGAAGACGAGTGCAAAGAAGCCGAGCAAGGCGAGACAGATGGCGAGTGTGTAGTGTGTCTTCCGAGATTGTCCTGATCTCCATCTTTTCGTGTGTGAGTTTGCAGGAATAAGAAGAATTACTAGGGCCGGCCGATCAGAACCTCGACAACAGTGACAATGGTTCGCAGACTTGAACTCACCCTTCTCGATCAATACTTGCGTATACGTCCAAGCTCGTCCAAGGGTATCACTTTGCGAGTATTTTGCTTCGAACAAAGGCAAATCATCTCGTTCCGAGTCATATCCCGATGAAGAGAACTCTTCAATGTCGTGGAAAGGCTTCTTCTTCGTTCGTTCAGTGTCGTGGGGGTCCATGACGACGGTCTTTATTGGCGATGACTTGTCACTCAGAAACTAACGATGAAGAAGAGGAAACCCAGCAGGGCGAGGGCGAGCAATAGTAGGTAATCATATCTCCGAGAGTTGCTGCTGCCAGGGTGTTCAGCTTACCGTTATTCAAACAATGATTAGCAGCTGCGAGTTCGGTGACTTTGGTGGTAAAGAGTACGAGTCGTTGGCGGTGTTTGCTGCCCGAACAAGGGTTCAGCTTGCCGTTGAAACCTAAATACACACCCTCGACCGGAACCACTCGCTTGACTCGTTCAACATCGCCAATCCTCGAAGCATACCAAACGCGAATGGTCACTTCGAAGTTCGAACTGCTCGTGTACAACGTCGCATTTACATAGGGGGTGCAAGCCACGATGTGCGCTGCAGGAGGGAGTCGCAGATTGTTCAACGATGCAAAACATAAGACCCTCGCATATGCAACTGAAGCTTTCAGCTCAGCACTTTCACCAAGTTTTCGGTACTGTACATAGACCGACGTGCTCCTTGCTTCTTGTCTCAGATCCTTAGATAGCTAGTTGCATCTCACAGCCTAGAACTCAGCTGGAGATGCCCCGTAGACAGAAGCGATAACGAATCAACGATAATCAATAAACCCCCAAAAACGCCAACGCTAAAAGCGCAATGAGTGGACTGCTCAATCCCAATAATATCTGTACGAATCCCCATCTCCTCAGCTTCTTACTTTTTCAACGTTCCTCCTGTAGCTTTTGCAGCTGTACTCCTGGTGAATCTTCCTAGCTGACTCAAACTGCTTCTACTCTTCTGATGTCCTTGTTGTACTTGAGTCGGTGTGGCCGTAGGTCTGGTGATACTGGCTGCACTTCCAGGTCTGCCCAGACCACTTAATCTACCGGTGGACTTTTCTTTTTGAGGTGCAGAAGCTTCCTTGTTGAGGGTAGGTGACTCGAGGTCGTCATCCATATCGGGCAATGTAAGACCGTTTGGAAGAGTGGTCAAGCGTTGAGGTCTTTGTTGTGATCGGCGGGCCTTTTCCTGTACTGACTTGAACTTCTCGAGCAGGTCTGACCACTTGATCCCAGGATCTTCCCGTGACTTGAGGCGATTTGGCCGGTCGAAGGTCGAGACCGATGGTGTGGTAGGTGCACTGTAGAAAGTCAGTATCAGGATTGAAATATTCGAGAATTAGCGACAAAACTCACGTCCTTGGGGCAATGTGCAGGTAGCCAATCGCACTAACACTATTCAGGCGATTCTTGAGCGCCGCGAATGCCGAAGACTGTGGTAGAAGCATCAAAAGACCGTATAGACACTTGTAAAGGTGAGGGAAACGCTCTGGCTCGAGGAGCTGAAGGCGAAGGTATGTAAAGACAGGAGACTCAAGCAGCTGCACGAGCTTATCGATCTGGATCAGCATGTTGACAGTCATCTCGAGCTCTGCAATGATCTGCAGCAGATTATAGGCTTGTTCATATGCTTGCGCAAGCAAACACAGCGAGAATGTCGCTACCGCGTTATGGCACCATGCTCTGAACAGAGTGACGAAGAATGTTTGACCGTCTCTGTTCTCCAGGTTTCGTAGGCGTTTCCTGAGATCAGCCAGCTCGGGTGCAGTGATGAGATTATTATTCAGGTTCTGCACCATGATGCTTGCAAACTCGACATCGTCGTCTTTTTCCAGACAGTCTGCCAGAGTACGGTAGATGCGTTCTGCGCTAAGGTTCAGGCATAGTTGGCGGATGATGAGGTTTCCTCTGATCTCGAGCAACTTTCTGTCTGTACAAAAGAGTTTGAGGAGATTAACCATAAACGAGGTAAAGTACGAGTCGTCGCTGTTCTTAGATATCTGCGAGAGCAATGTCAGGTCACGAGTGACAACAGCGTCCGCTGGATCCGAAAGTGTCTTGAGTAAAGCGGGGAATGTCCCATCATGGATAGCCAAAGTCTTGCGCGGCGACTTGCGGTGCAGCATGATTAGCCAGGCCAGGGCAGCAACCCGAGTCTGTTCGTGCTCATTGAGGAATTGCAATGTCAAAGAGTTCACAGCAGCTTCGTAGTCAAGCTCTGTAGAGATGGGAGGTAAAGGTTGTGGAGGTGGAGAAATGGATGTGGGGCGTAGGTCGGAGGCTGCGGTTTCGTGCAGCATATCAGGGCTGTTTACTTTGCGAGCGCGGATAGGTATCGAGTCTCTCCGTGTTGTTTCGGTAGAAGATTTTGGTTGCTGTTGCTGGCCATCTTCGGGAAGTGACATGATGTGAGCCATGAGAGCCGTGTTGACTCTGTTGGCAGCCTGGCGAACCTGATCGACGTGGTGCGACAGTGCGGGCAAGACTTGTGAGAGGAGACGAGGCACGAAGGCGAGCATGTCCTCTGGGCAGATATCGAAGAAGCCTTCAATCCAGCGAAGCGTCGTCATCTGGATCTCTTCTTCTGCAGAGTCGTTTAGGAACTGGATCAAGATGTCGAGGATCTTGGCGTGTTCAATCTGGACATCTTGACCAGGGATCCATTCGTCGCCAGCATCGTTGTCGTCCTTCTCGTCCATGGTGGAGCTGACGAACGAAGCCGAATCAGAGCTGGCCTTGTCATGATGTGTTTGATTATTGTCAAGCTGGGCGTCGGGATCGCGGTCGGCCATCTCCAGTCCATCTCTGCTAGATATCGAGGGCTTGCGTTGGCTCTCTGCGACGATACTTCTCTTGCTCTCGGCGATACCCTTCTTGATGGCCGAGATCTTCTTGATCTCAGCGAGGAAGCGATCGAGGCAGACCTTTGTGGTGGTATGGACATCGGTGTTGGGATCGGAGAGAAAGCGTAGCAGTCCGCCGAGGAAGTCAGGCAAGAAGACGACCAGCTCGAGGTCGGGGATTGAGTCTAGTAGAGTGATCCAGCTGACGAGGAAAGTGCGAGTAAAGGGGTTGATGACGAATATGCGCTCGCGCAGGAGGGGAATGAATCTGGCGAGCGAGAATGCGGTGGGTTGTTCGGCAAAGGGGTCTTCATTGTTCGGATCGAGGTCGTTGTCCAGGATGGAGACGTAGGAAGCGGCCGACTCAGCGACGATATCCTTGACCAGACGATCGAGAAGCTCAGCGCCGTTCTTGACTGACAGCTCCGTGTCGGCAGCCAACTTGCAGAGAGCGTCGAAGACGTCGTTGAAGTAGATGAGAATCTCACCCTTGGCGACTTTTGCAATGTTGTACATGCTCTCGCAGGCATAGTATCGCACTCTGGCATCTTGATCGGAGAAGCAGGCCAGGACCGGAGGGACTATGTCGCGGAGGTAGCGAGCAACATCGATACCGAGGGCGATGGCAGCAGCAGCCAGGCCAATGAGGCCGCCATTGCGGGCATGGGGCTGGTGGACGGCGTAGGCGTAGTCGTGGCAGAGCTGGTGGACAATCTTTTCGATGCGGACGTGGTCGTTGTTTGCTAGAGAGTCGCGGATGATGGCTTCGAGTTCCAGGGCGCCGCCCTTGCGACGGTCATACAGCTTGTCGGCCAGGGCCTTTTGCACAGAGAGGTCCATGTTCGGCGGAGGTGGTGAAGCTTCGGCTGGTCACTCGTGATGCTATGTCGTGTAGCTGCGCGATTGTGGCATGGCGAGTGTCATAGACTTCACAAAATGTGCGACATGTGATTTGGAATCGCTCTTTGTTCGAGCAGGGATATCAAACGTGCGGGTTTCTGGTGCAGAGCAATCAGTCGGCAGGCACGGGGCATGTGTCAGAGCACTCGAAAGGGCAGTCGCGGCTTGTTGTCACGGATCGCGCCCGAGCGTCTCCGCATCCGAGTCATGCTCCTCCGTTATCAGTCAGCGCTCGTGTCGTGCTGATAAGCAACTGTGACTCTTTTCCCCTCGCTGGGCGTCTGTTGTTTCGACGCAGCTCAACTTGTCACTTTGTTTCCACCAACGCAATTGACTCGCAATCATGGCCGACAAACCCACCATTTACATTGACGAGGAGAAGGGCGTCGACTCCGAGTCCGCCACCGGTACCGAGCAAGCTCCCTACAAGTCCGTCCAGCATGCCTTCCTGCAACACGCCGACAGCGTTCAATACCAAGTGCGCAAGAGCGCCGAAGACCCCGAATGGAAGCCCGCCGCAAAGGCTGCCCTGAAGAAGGCCGCCAACTACGCCGACGCCCAGAAGAAGAAGGCCGGAAAGGAGAAGGAGCTGGCCATTCGCTTGCAAAAGGAGGAAGAGGACCGTCAGAAGGTGCTCGAAGAGGCCAAGAAGATTGACATCAACGAGGACCCCTCGCTGCCTGAGGCCAAGAAGATGAAGCTCGACAACAAGATGGTCCAGCTGCGCGGCAACGGTGTCGAAAGGGGCTCGCGCGTCCGCGTCTTTGGCCGTGTCCACCGCTACCGCCAGCAGAAGGGTCTGGTCTTCATCACCCTCCGCGATGGCTACGGCTTCATGCAATGCATTCTCCAGGGCGACCTCGCAAAGTCGTACGACGCCATCACCCTCCAGCGCGAGAGCAGCATGGAGATTGTCGGTGAACTCGCCCAAGTCCCCGAAGGTGCCCACGCTCCCGACAACCGCGAGCTGCACGCCGACTACTTCAAGGTCCTGTTCAAGGCCCCCGGCGGTGACGAGGCCATCACCAACAAGGTCCAAGCCAAGGGTGATCCCCAGACCCTTCTCGACCTCCGCCATCTCACTCTCCGCGGTGAAGTCGCTTCCAACGTCATGTTCGTCCGCGACGCCGTCGAGTTCGCCTTCCACCAGGTCTACAGAGAAGTCCGCTGCCGCAAGGTCTCTCCCCCTGCTCTCGTGCAAACTCAAGTCGAAGGCGGAGCCACCCTCTTCAAGTTCGACTACTACGGCGAACCCGCTTTCCTCACCCAGTCCTCGCAACTCTACCTCGAGACCGTCTTGCCATCCATGGGCGACGTCTACTGCATCGAAAAGTCTTTCCGCGCCGAGAAGTCACTCACCCGCCGCCATCTTTCCGAGTACACACACGTCGAAGCCGAACTCGACTTCATCACCTTTGACGACCTGCTCGTCCACCTGGAAGAAGTCATGTGCCGCGTCATTGAAATCACCCTCTCCGATCCCAAAATCGCCGCCATCATCAAAGACCTCAACCCCGAGTTCCAAATGCCCCAACGTCCCTTTATGCGCATGAAGTACTCTGAAGCCATTGATTGGCTCGTCGAACACAACATCCCCAACGAAGAAGACCAACCCCACAAGTTTGGCGATGACATTGCAGAAGCCGCCGAACGCAGAATGACCGATATCATCAACAAGCCCATTTTCCTCACTCACTTCCCCGTCGAAATCAAGGCTTTCTACATGCAAAAGGACCCCCAGGATCGTCGCGTGACTGAATCTGTGGATTGCTTGATGCCCGGTGTTGGTGAGATTGTCGGTGGTTCCATGAGAATGGACGATTACGATGAATTGATGCAAGCCTATGAGCGTGAGGGTATTGATCCCAAGCCTTATTACTGGTACATTGATCAACGCAGGTGTGATTTTCCCTTCCTTCATCCCTTTTTGTATGAGCAGATGCTGATTATATCACCACAGATACGGATCTTCCCCGCACGGTGGCTACGGTCTCGGTCTCGAGCGTTTCCTCGCTTGGTTGTGCAAACAGCACACTGTCCGCGACACTTGCCTGTACCCTCGTTACATGGGCCGCTGCACTCCTTAGTTTTGTTGTTTCTTCTCAACACTGCTTTGTCTTGAGACGAACCGAAAAGGAGCCGATTGATTGGAGTTTGTGGTGTGGAAATAGCAAAAAGCGAAGAAAGAATGTTATAGCTCATGTCCGTCCCTCATGTCTCTTCGTCAATCTTCGATGCAGTAGTTTCCGTGATGATGTGACGACTTTCTCGCTTTGAGTCATGAGGAAATCATTCTTGTTCTTGCTCATAGCTGTGAAAGTACCAGTACTGCTCTGCACCGACCTTGATATTAAACCAGAAGCGAATTTACGCAGTATGTAATACCAGAGCACATGGAAGACAAGCATGAACATTTCGTGTAAAGTATTTGTACAAATGCATAAACCACAAGACGAGTACCGCAAGACGAACAGAAAACCAGATTTGCCATTAACTCGAAATGTGTGGATGCAAAGAGAAAATCAGAAAATAAACAGACGCGTCTGCTAGACATATAAGAACGCCTCCCCTTTTTCAAAAGTTTTCCCTCCTTGCTGAAACTACTACATCTAGTAGTGGATGGCCTTGCCGTGGGTGGCCATGGCAGCCTCCTTGAAGGCCTCGGCAAGAGTGGGGTGAGCGTGCGAGGTTCTGGCAACATCCTCGGACGAAGCACCGTACTCGAGTGCCAAAACACCCTCGGCGATCATCTCACCGGCGTTGGGGCCGACAATGTGGATACCGAGAATGCGGTCGGTCTCGGCATCGGCGAGGAACTTGACCATACCGTCAGAGTCGGCGTTGGTCTTTGCTCTCGAGTTGGCAGAGAAGGGGAAGGAACCGATCTTGTACTTGACACCGGCCTCCTTGAGCTCGGCCTCGTTCTGGCCGACCCAGGCGACCTCGGGGTGTGTGTACATGACCGAGGGGATGGCGCCGTAGTTGACGTGGCCGTAGTTCTTTGTGATGAACTCGATGACGGCGACGGCCTCCTCTTCGGCCTTGTGGGCGAGCATGGGACCGAATGTGACGTCTCCAATGACACGGATGTGGGGGATCTTGGTGCGGTACTCCTGGTCGATGACGATGCGGCCGCGGTTGTCGGTCTCGAGACCAATGTTTTCCAGACCGAGACCGGCGGTGTAGGGACGGCGACCGATGGCGACGAGGACAACGTCTGCGTCGAGCTGGGCATGGTGTTAGTGTTGCTCGTGTGAGGAAAAGAAATGATCAAGCACTCACAGTCTCCTCCTTGCCGCCCTTGGCAGCCTCAACCTTGATCTTGACATCGGCAGCGCTGTCGTCACCCTCAACGACCTTGGTGTTGAGCTTGAACTTGATGCCCTGCTTGGCAAGGGTCTTTTGGATGTTCTTTGAGATCTCGGCGTCCATACCGGGACCACCGATCTGGCCGAGGAACTCGACAACGGTGACCTCAGCACCAAGACGAGACCAGACCGAGGCCATCTCGAGACCAATGATACCACCACCGATGACAACCATCTTCTTGGGGACGGTCTCGAGGGCAATGGCGCCAGTCGAGGTGATGACCTTCTTCTCGTCGATGGTAAGGCCGGGGAAAGGAGTGGCTTCGGAACCGGTTGCGATGAGGATGTTCTTGCCGCGAACGCTGGTCTCACCACCCTCGGTGAGGTTGACCTGGACGGTGTGCTCGTCGGCAAAGGCACCGGTGCCCTTGATGTACTCGACGTTGTTCTTCTTGAACAGGAACTCGATACCCTTGGTCAGGCCGTTGACCGATGTCTCCTTGGCCTTCATCATCTGCTTGAGGTTGAGCTTGACATCGGCGACTTCAATACCGCGGTTCTTGGTGTCGTGCAGGATCTGGTGGTAGAGGTGCGAGTTGTTGAGAAGAGACTTTGAGGGAATGCAGCCGACGTTGAGGCAAGTACCGCCGAGCGAGCCACGCTTCTCGATACAGGTGACCTGCAGGTAGCGACTGTTTAGCATGTGTCTTCATGTTGCGGCGTGTAGAGCGATAGGCCTCACCTTGAGACCCTCCTGACCGGCCTTGATGGCGGCAACGTAACCGGCGACACCACCACCAATGATGACCAAGTCCTTCTCCTCTGCGCAACAAAATCAGCCCGAGCTCTCCTTGTATTTCTTCCATGCATGCGTACCGGTCTCTGTGGCGTATGATCTCCTTGACTGGACTCTGTCGACGAGGTAGAGGGTTGAAGGCGAGGCGCGGAAAGTGTTGTTTGCTGAGCGGAGCAGCGGGCGCGATGCGCGGGGGATCATGTGCGAGAACATGGCGACTGTAGAGACGAGGCGAAACGGAAAAACGAAAGAAACAGACGTCGGATGAGACAGAAGGCTATAACAATCTCTCTGTTGGGGTCCAGCTCTTGCTTACAAGGAAGCAGCGACGATTCGAACGCCAAGCCCGGCCACTCGGTCAGAAGCTGCGGACTTCCGCTCCCGCCTGCCAAATCTTGCACCGAAAGGTCCGACTCTTGCCGAAACACAACAACTTGGAACCTTCATCTTCTACCCGCATCAACACCATCTTCAAGTTTACTTGGATATACTGTACGTGAGCACGAAACGTTCTCATCTTCAAAGGGTATCAACAAGAAAAGAAAGCCTATACAATTCATCATCCATGACCCTCCACCAACGCCAATCCAATCCAACCAACTCCCTCAAGCCTGCGCCTGGACCACCTTGTAACCTTCATTGACCACCTTGGTAATTTCTTCGTCCTTGTGTTGAAGCAGTCCGAGTGCATACGCAACATCGTTCCATTGTCTCTCATTCTCTGCCCGAGGTAGTCTTGCTGCCAGCTTGTTGGCAAGCTGTTTCGCGTGCTTGTCCTTCTCAATGAACCCTGACAAGAACTTGATGATGCGTCTAAACTGATCTTCCTCAAGCTCCTCATCGCGAGACAACAAGCTGAACATGTCCACAAACTGGTTGTACACGGCATTGTCCTTGCCTGCCAGCTCGCTGAAGAACATCCGTGACATGTCGCGCACTCTGTCATCGCTATCCTCAACACACTTGGCCATCTCACTGAGCTGTCCCTTGACCTTGACTTGTCCAGCGAGAATCAAGAATGTCAGCGTCATGAGACAAGTGCGCTTGACGGGTAGGGATCTGTCAGACAGGCGACGGTAAAGATAATCGGTATTCTCGTCGATCAGGTGGTTGAAGCAGACTGCCATATCTCCAAGAGCAATAACCAAGTTGTTGCGTGTCGTGGCATCCGGACTTCTCTCAAGAATGGTGATGAGCAATCCCAGGTTTTGCTCACAGTACTCTGAGCTCACACACATCAGCTTGGCCAAACACAAAGCTGCCTGTGCCTGCAGCTCCTGGTTGGCGTAGGATGTGTTGTTCATGCAAATCTCACGAACTAGCGGGCCGAAGTTGGTCAACAAAGACTGAGGACCATAAAGTAGCTCTCTCTCACGGATATGCGCGATAGCATCGGTGAAGTCGTCCTCGGTCGTGCCAGTGATAAGGTCGAGGTCATCCTGCTCTTCCTCCTTGACGTCTTTGGCATCCTTCTTTGCTCCCTTGCCCTTTTTGGCTGGCGTCGGAGCTACTGCTGCTTGCTTCTCCTTGTCCATTTTTCGGCGCTTGAAGTCCATTTCGCAAAGCTCCAAATGTACAATCTGCTTGATCCCGATGTGTCCCACGGTGAAGAGCAGTTGGGACAACGCTAGTCCGGAATCATCAGCCTTGGGCATCTCGACATCTTCCTCTTCCTTCTTGATCGGGAGAGCATCTTCCATAGGTTCCTCGTCCATTCCACTCATCTCGATATCACCGTCGTCCGGGACTTCGACTGGCTCGGACTTGGTATGTGCCTCAGCTGGTGAGAAGACCTTCTTGGTCTTGAACCTGAGAATCTCCGAGGCCAACTCGTCAGGATGCTTGGAGAGAGCGTAGATGGCACTGATGACCTGTTCGGCAAGACCGTACCACTCCTTGCTTGAAGACTTTACGTCTGCCATAGCAGCCACTTTCTGTAGCACGGCGTGGTCGTTTGGCAGTCGGGTTGAAGTAGGAGCAGCTTGGACGCCCTTGGTGTGCTTGGGGTTGTTCATGCGCATCAAAGCGATGCAGGTAAACTTGGCAAGCACAAGATCTGTCCTGCCGTACGTACCAAGACCAATGCGAAGGCATGTTGCCATCTCTTTGACAATGATATCGGGATCAGCCAGAGCGAGCATACCAAGTACGATGATGGCACCCCGACGTTGGTTCTTTGAGATTTCTCTTCGCTCAATGCCATAGATCTGCCACAGCTTCTGGATTGTGGCATCCTTGATAAAGTCTGATTGCATCATTGTGCTGAGTAATTGCTCCAGACTAGTCAACTCGGCAGCTGTCGCTCCGAATGTCAGACTGACCATGTTCCTGGCGATGAAGTTGGCAGAGTCGTTGGCAGAGAAGCCACTCGGAGCCTCGAAGAACAAGCCTTTGTAACATTCTATGAGATGGGCTTGCACACCCTTGCCTTCGTCACTGTTGCCCTTGGTCCAGATGAGACGCAGCATCTTTCGAATACCGGTGCGAGCGGTTTCAATGTTGTATGCGTTTGCAATGACGAAGAAGTCCATGGCTTCGATGACCTCAGACTTGTTCTTGGAAGCGAGCAGTTGGGTGATGATAGGCGAGGCTTCGTGGAGTACCTCGATGAACTTGAGAGCCTCAATGTAGTAGCGTCGAGTCAAGGTGAGCTTGCTCATCATTTCAGATGTGACGGCTTCGGCAGCAGCTTTCTCGAGAGCAGCCTGCACTTGTTCCTCTGACATGGCGGGCTTCTGCTTGACCGGAGACATCTGGGTAGCATCGTCCAGTAGCTCCTCGTCGACTGTGGCTTCTTGCTGCTCCACCATGCCAGCGGCTTCTTGCGGAGGTTTCAGAGCATTCAGTTCTGCCTCGCAGACCTCTAGACGTGAGTTCCAGTCGGAGTATGAAAGCTGGCCGCCATGCAAGACAGCGAAAGGATGTGTCTGAATGAGTTTGGCAAGCAACTTGATGGCATTTCTGCGAACGTTGCTGCTTTTGTCCTCCAGGCTTCGACATGCGAGGTCTGCTGCTGTCTGTCTGCGCTTTGGATACTTTGTTTCGAGGTCACAAAGCTTCATGTACACCTGAATAGCACGACATCTGCAGTAAGGGTTGATGTCGAGGAAGCGTTCTTCGAGCACTTCGAAAAACGCGTTGATCTGGCCCTTGTGGTTCTCACTGCGCTCTTCGCCTTCTTGCTTGCTCAACATGGCAATCAAGTTTCCACAGACTTCGATGATGGAACAGCGCAGGGTGTATGATTCGCTGTCGAGCAACTTGGCGAGCAACATGACCTGCTTGATAACTTGTCGCGGAGCCAGCTCGGAGAATTTTGTGATGAAAGTGGAAACAGACTTGGGACCTTTCAAGTCACTGCTGCTGAACTCTTGGTTACTCAGTTCGCGCAAAACTTCCTCGGAAAGCTGAGGATAGTCGTATTGTTCGGCGAGGATGTTCAGCAATTCGGCCATGGGTTCCGAGAGGTGCTCAAAGTATAGCAGACTCTGAATAATGTTCGTCTGGGCGCCCGAAGCATGGCCGTGATGCTTGATCGCAATGCAAAGCACCTTGAAAGCGTGCATCTTGATAGCAGTATTCTTGACTCTTGTTTCGCTCTCCATCATGAGGTACACAGGGCGTGTAAACAGGCCAATGAAGGTGTCGCGTTCAGAGGTTGTGACGAAGATCTTTGCGAGTTTGAGCTTCATGACCTTTGCCATTGTGTTAAGGGCAGACTGGATCTGCATCGTAGGATCCCAGGACGCGTCTTTTCCAGTCTTTTTTGTTGCAGCGGCTTTTCCACCTCTTCCACGAGCAGCAGGGGCGGCTGACTTCTCTGACAAGACCCTTGTTTCGACGCTGGTAAAGCACCACATGAGGAGGAAGGAAAGCATCTCGAGAAGCTGCTTGTGCTGAGGAATCGAGTCTTGTTCGTCGGCTTCGATGTCATTGTGGACGGAGTCGGCCTCGGCGGAGAGAGCGGAGAGGATGAGATCGAGGAGTTTGGAGAGCGACTGGGTGGGGATGAGGTTCGATTTTCTGAGGTCTTGGTCAGGCACATGTGTCTGAGAGACGTCCTCTGGACGAGTGGGAGCGCACTTGAGCAGGAACTGCAGCGAGTCAAAGTTGGCCGAACGGGCAACAGCTTCCGGGTTCTCGGTCACAGCATCGACGATAGGGTTGAGAACAGTATTGACCAGAGCAGGAGTTAAATCCTCGGGGTTGTGTTCGCATTCGAGCAGGTCGGGATGGGCGTCGGGGGTGTCGGTGTCCAGCGGGTTGTTGAGGAAGATCTTGAGAGCATGGTTGATGTCGAAATCCTGTAGAGCCTCCATGTTGGGCGAGGCACACCCAAAGGGTCGAATGGGCGGCGACGATGCGGAATTTGGGAGTCGCGTCGAGGGAAGGTGCAGCAACGAGTGAAGAATGGAAGGCGCAAAGAAAGCTGTTGATGTTTGCGGAGAAGGCGCATCTCGTGTTGATGTCTTGCCCGATCGGGGAAGGCGTCGCTGGATGCCTTCTCCATCATGACCGAGGGGTCGTGATTTTCTTGCAGCACAACAACAACAATCAACAAATCAATTCAGAATGTGCTTTGTCTGATCAGAAACTGGTGTCGACTCTGAACACAAACCAGCACTATGGCCAGCATGCGAGGCGCCAAAACGGTGCGCGAGCCCATCCCCGCCGACTATCACATGCGCAGCGAGGACGAGACCGAAGACGCCATGGACGAAAGCAAAAACAGCATGGACGAGAGTCAGGCCACCGAATCCGACGGAAGCGATGAGGAAGTTGAGGCCTCGGTGCAGGAAGACATTGCACGCTTCGAGCAGTCGTTCAAGAACATCTCACAGCGCTTCCGTCTGATCAATCGCATTGGAGAAGGTACCCAAACATGTCATGGCCTTGGTCTTTGTACTCTGTCTAACCCTCTCCCAGGCACCTTCTCGACCGTCTACAAAGCCGAAGATCTCCTCTACGACAAGTACAAGAATGACTGGAATGACATGACCCTCTCGCCGCAAGCAAAGACTGCACGCGACCGCCCACGCGCTCGCTATGTCGCCATCAAGAAAATCTACGTCACCTCGTCGCCCATGCGCATCTTTAACGAGCTCGAACTGCTGTACGACCTTCGCGACTCGCAGAACGTCTGTCCGCTCATCACCGCCTTCCGCCATCAAGATCAGGTCGTCGCCGTCCTGCCATACTTCCAACACCGCGATTTCCGAGACTACTTCCGCGAAATGACCGTCAACGACATGCGTGTCTACTTTAACCAACTATTCACTGCCGTCCGCGCTGTTCACCAACATCAAATCATCCACCGCGACATCAAACCCACAAACTTCCTCTACTCGCCCACCACCCAGAAGGGCGTTCTTGTTGACTTTGGTCTGGCCGAGCGAGAAGGCACCGACTGGCATCACTGCAACTGCCAGTACTCGAACCACGATCGCCAGTATCGATACCAGAGCTCGCTCTACTCATCCATCCGAACACAATACCGAGACGCCGGCCAGCTCCCACCACCTCCTACCTATCCAAAAGAAGACTCGAGAAACTCTCGCAGAGCAAACCGCGCCGGCACAAGAGGTTTCCGTGCTCCCGAAGTCTTGCTGAAATGCACTTCTCAGACCTGTATAATCGACATCTGGAGCTGCGGCATCATTCTTCTCACCCTTCTCAGCCGTCGCTTTCCCTTCTTCCACTCTGCCGACGATATAGACGCATTCATCGAGTTGTGCAGCATCTTTGGCAAGCGTCGCATGAATGAAGCTGCTTTACTACACGGCCAGGTCCTGCAAACCAACATTCCCACCATCAGCGAGAACGGTCACAGCTGGGAGAAGATTCTGCTTTGGTGTACCGAGCGTCGCAAGACAGACCTTCCCCTCAGCGACGAAGAGAAAGAAGCCGTTTCATTCATGTCTCTATGTCTGGAGCTCGATCCTTCCAAGCGCATAACAGCCGATGAAGCACTAGATCATCCATTCTTGAACCTCAATGGTTCGGATGGCTCTCAATATGGCGGTGCCGACAACATCGAGTAGGAAAGATGGGTCACTTGAACGGTTAGCATCGAAGGTCACGAGGCTGGAGTTTTGATTGAGAGTAGCGAATGATACCACGACATGGGCAGCCCACAGACCGGGCAAAATAGCATCATCATGGCGTCTTGGGTTTCTTATTGTATATATTCTTGGAACGACCATCATCATTTTTTAACAGTCTTGATCGGCGTGACTTTTCAGCCAGGTAAGACTTTGGCTGATTTGAAAATTGGGCTTCACACTAGCAGGATGGCATAATATACTTTGCATGCAAGAGACACAGTATTCTGATACAGCCAGCACACCCAAAGTATAGTGCGAGTGAACAGCACACGTCAAGATCAATTCCGAAAAGCGATAATTGCCTAGTATCCAACAACGAGTCGTCTAGACATGAAGACATTGGAGAACAGGGTATTCCTCGCGACATGTGACGTCATCAGTCTTGCTGCAGAGTCCAGTTACTCAGTGCCGTTGCATCTGTGTCAGGTATTGTCTTGGGGAAGAAGCTGTATCATCCAGAGCCATCGCAGTATATGGTTCCATACCCGATGTCGATGTTGAGGTGGGTGCAAGGGTTCATGCCACCGTCGCGATGGATGACAAAGTGTTTGCGGCCAAAGCATTTGCCATCCGGAGCTTTCCCGTCATGCGGAAGCGAATGGTTCCAAAGATGACGAGGATGCTGACAAGCAGGCTTACATCGATCTGACCAGCGACTCCATCTCCGGAGACCCCTCTACAACGCGATGGATGCTCCCTACGAACATGAACGGATGATCGCAGAGCTGGCGGTGCAGCGAGCGTCGCTCCTGACCAAACGCATCCTGGCCGATCTGGACAAAGGCGCTCTAGACAAGAGCGATCGCACTCCCGTCACTGTCGGTGACTTTGGTGCTCAAGCGCTGATGATTGCCGCCATACACCACAATTTCCCCGAAGATTCGTTTATCGGCGAAGAGACGGCCACTGCACTTCGCGAGAATGATCAACTCCGGAAACGCGTCTGGGATCTTGTTTCCACCACGTATCTGCAAGACGAAAAGGCAGACGAGCAATTGGGAAGCATTGCATCGGCACAAGAGATGATGGATACAATCGATCTGGGCAACCATCCTGGAGGACGTGAAGGTCGCATCTGGATCCTCGATCCCATCGACGGCACTGCCACCTTCATGCGCAATCAGCAATATGCAGTCTGCTTGGCCTTGTGTGTTGATGGCGAACAAAAGGTAGGAGTCATTGGATGCCCCAATCTGAACCTCAGCACTGGCAAGATTTCGGAGGAAAACGCGGACAACGCTGGCAATGGTCAAATGCTTTCTGCTATCAAAGGTCGAGGCGCCATCATCAAGCCTCTGGGTCATGGAGGACTGCAGCCATCCAAGCCGATCACCAGACGCGAGGATATTTCCACCAATCCCAAAGATCTCGACTTCGTCGAGTCTGGAAACAGCAAGTCTGTCGATCTGGAATTCCATCGCAAAGTAGCCGAGAAGCTGGGCGCTCCATGGCCCGGTACCGACATGTGGTCCTCCCAAATGCGATATATCGCCATGGCTGTTGGCGGTGGCGACATCATGCTGCGTTTCTACAGCAAGAAGGGTCACAAGTCTTATGTGTGGGATCATGCAGGAGGATTCCTCATCTTTGAGGAGTCGGGCGGCAAGGTTACTGATCTGGATGGCAAACCTATCGACTTTGGCGCTGGAAGGAGGTTCGAGAATAACAGCGAGATGGTTGCCGCTCCCGAGAAGGCCCAGCCGCGTATACTGCAGCTCGTTAATGAAATGCTTGGAGCCTGAGGTGTCACCCGCGCCTCTTCGGTAATCTGCTCAACATCATTCGCTTGTCGGGACGAGCCAATGCCATTGGCACTCTGATGCAATCTTTGATAGAATGTTGTCGCCAATCGACACGATTCAGCAATGAGCAGTCACGCCAGCTCCGCACCTGCGTATGCTGGAGCATGTCGCATCGAATCTTCTCACTGCTCACCACGGACTAAAGTCTTTTATAAGTCATCGAGATGCATCAGTCTTCTTGACACGTAGAGACGTGTTCAAATAAGGCCATCGTTCCAAGAGCTGCTTCTGGACCATACCACCACCTTCGGGCTGGGAATGACCCTGCATACCTACCACTATCTCGTGCAGGCTGTAGAAAACCCCGCATCTCCACCAGTGTCTTCTGTAACCCTACGTCTGTACATGAGAAGAAAAAGATAAAGAATATTCAACATGATTTGACGCCTTTGCCGTACTTTCTGCCGACTTCACACCTTGCAGTCTCCACCGTCCACACTGATAACCAGCATACGCGGACCCGAGGCTGTGGTTTACGACCTCCCCAATTGAGCATTGAAAAAAACCCTCGAAAGATACGTACAAACGCAAATCACCAATCACTCCTGTCCAATCAGCAACCTTAGGCCAACTGCACAGTATCATCGGCCGCAAACTCGAATGCCAAGTCTGGGCAGCGCTTAATGAATTTGCCAAGTCCCGCCGGAGGCATGCCAAGCTGGTATATACCCGTTATCTCCTCCTTTTCCCTCCGCACAGCCTCTGAGCAGGATGCGATAGGAATCCCGGACTGAGGCACGGTAAAATAGGCGATCCGAGGCTTCAACTCGCAATCCGTGTATGCAATCGCGCGACGGCCAACAACGCTGGTATTTGGAGTGGAGGTCTCGACAATAGCTCTGTCTGGGCTGTGGATTAGATGAATAGCTGGGGAGCACCGGCTCCAAATCTGTAGGTACGGCATGGGAAACTACCATTGTCTGAATGGGTACGATAGCAGCTGTGCAATATGCTTCTGTGCATGTTCTGCCCTTGTCTGCGGCTCTTAATCAAGTCTTCTAGACTCTGGACCCTCTCCAAAGCGATAATCACAAGCGGCGACTTGTCTCTACGGGTCTTTGCCCCCGCACATTCCGCCATCGACGTTGTGACAACCTTCCTATTCTGGCATGTTCGATGTTGGCTTCTACCCAAGCAATATCAGGAGATAGCCTTCTTATCATTAAGGTTCCGCCAGCCAAGATGTCGCTATCTTGTCACCACAGATGCAACGTCTAGCACTGCTTTTGCTTTGCTTCTTGTGTTGACCAAGAGTCTTGGGCCCAGTCATGATGGCGCGAATCAGTCCGCCAAGCTGATAGAAACACGACCGCGGCAAAATGCACAACACTATCAAGCGAGGGCATGCAAGAGTACGGACGCCACACTGATAGGTCGTGTGTTCCTTGTCGTCGATGGTGTCAGAATGCGACCACATTGCATTGCCAATGCAACAGAACAGCTTCTGGAACAGATAAGGTGATAAACGCGCTGGACCTGGGAGCTAGATATAAAGTCTGCTATACATGGTCCCCCTGCAATCACAGCATTCATTCCAACATTTTATTCTCTCTACATCCCGGCTACCTGGTTGTTGCATACCATGTCTGACCCAGAGAAGAGAGTCGGCCAGGTGGAGATTGAACCTATCGCCAAGGATGTTGTTTTTGGTCAAGTCGTTGAGCTGGTAGGAGATTACCTCGAAAACAAGTCTATCGCCGGACCTTGGTGCTGATCAGATGTACAGAAGAACGAGTCAGGCGACAACCTTCCGAACAAGGAGTTCCAAGAGTAAGTCTCATCACGATCATGGCGTCTCCAAGACAGAGAGTTTCCCCGCCGAGTGCAGTGGTTGCTGCCATCCTCGTTGCACAATGCTCAAATTCTGGAAACCATTCACCACGGCAAGTTCTGACATGTTCCCAGCGACCTTAACGTCACGACTGATGACTACATCCATGCAAGAGAGGAAGCACAAAGCTTTACTCTCGAGCAGACGAGAGACATGATGGCGAAAGTCTACAAGATTCACGAGCTCGACCCCAACTTCCCGGACAGCATCCTTGATAAGATCAGGGAGTTCCTGTTCAACGAGGATGTCTTCATCAACCCCGAGAAGCATGCAGAGCTCATCGCCGAGGTCAAGATTGAGGCCGCCTTGATCGTCAACAACTCACCCTACGCCGAGGTCAGAGCCGTTGTCGACAACACTGATGACCCCAATATGCCTTGCGCTTCTCTTCGTGCATACGTTATTGGTCTCATCTTTGTCAGTCTGCTTGCTTTCATCAACCAGTTGTTCTCCATCAGACAACCTTCCATCACCGTCGAAGCAAACGTTGCTCAACTCCTGGCTTATCCCGTCGGAGTTGCTGCCGCAAGATGGCTTCCTGACAAGGGCTTCACTCTGTTCGGAACGCGCCACAGTCTGAACCCTGGACCATTCTCCAAGAAGGAACACATGCTTATCACCATCATGGCCAAAGTCGGAGCCAACCTACCGTACACCGACTACGTCGTTTGGGTACAGTTCCTACCTCACATGTTCAATCAAAGCTGGGCTGGCTCATTCGCATACCAACTCGTGATCGCCATGGGAACCAACTTCATTGGTTTCGGTCTTGCTGGTATCTGTCGTCGCTTCCTTGTCTATCCCGCTTACTGCGTCTGGCCCACTTCTCTTGTTACCATGGCCCTGAACAACTCTTTCCACGATCCCTCCAACCCCTCCGTCATGGGCCCTTTCAAGAAGGTCTTCACGATGTCCAGGCTCAAGTTCTTCGTTCTGACTTTCACTGCCATGTTCTTCTATTTTTGGTTCCCCAACTTCATCTTCGGAGCCCTCAGCACCTTCAACTGGATCAACTGGATTGCTCCAAACAACCTCAACCTATCCACTGTCACTGGAATGAACAATGGACTTGGATTCAACCCCTTCCCCACCTTCGACTGGAACATCCTGCTCTGGGATCAAATGGATCCCTTGATGGTACCCTTCTTCAACACCATCAATCGCTTCGCTGGGCTGGTCATCTCCGCCTTCGCCGTTCTTGGTGTTTGGTACTCCAATACCTTCAATACCGGCTACCTGCCCATCAATTCCAACAAGGTCTTCGACCACTACGGCAAGTTCTACAACGTCACACGCACTCTCGACCATCGTGGCATGTTCGATGCAGCAAAGTACACCGCTTACTCACCTGCCTACCTGAGTGCTGCAAACTTGACCGTCTACGCCTGCTTCTTCGCCATCTACACTGCCACCATCTCGTATGCCTTCATGTACCACCGCCATGAGATCATGATGGGCTTCAAGAACCTCTTCCACCGTGGTGAGAGGGAAGAGTATAACGATGTTCACAATCGTTTGATGGCTGTCTATCCCGAAGGTCAGTGCTCTCACTCCTTTCTTCAGATTGTAACTCACATTCTCTAGTCCCTGAGTGGTGGTACCTCATCTGCCTGTGCATTTCTGTCGCCTTTGGCTGCGCCGGTATTGCCGCATGGCCAACATATGTAAGCAAATCCAGTAGTCATATCTGGAACATCCGCTGACTTGAACTTGCCAGACTACTGTCGGCACCGTCTTCTACGGTCTTGCTCTTTGCCTCGTCTTCATCATCCCTATCGGTATTATCAGAGCCATTACTGGTATCCAAGTCACTCTTAACGTCTTAGCCGAGTTCATCGGCGGAGCTTGGGTCGGCGGTAACGCTCTGGCTATGAACTTCTTCAAGTCATTTGGCTACGTCACTTGCGCTCACACCATTCAATTCTTGAACGATCTCAAGCTCGCCCACTACACCAAGATCCCTCCCCGCCACGCTTTCTGGGCCCAAATGGTGGCATGTTTCGTCTCCACCGTCGTCTGCACCGGTGTGCTCAACTTCCAGATCCACATCAAGGACGTGTGTACTACCAACGCACCTAACCGCTTCTACTGCCCTGGAAACAACACTTTCTTCACTGCTTCCGTGCTTTGGGGTACCCTGGGTCCTCACAAGGTCTTCGGCAAGGGTGGACTGTACACTCTTCTCCTCATCGGCTTCCCTGTCGGTCTTGTTGTGCCTCCAATCCTCTACTACGTCACTCGCGCCTTCCCCCAGAAGAAGTGGCTTCGCCAGATCCACCCCATCGCCATCATCTACGGCGCTCTCACCTGGGCTCCTTACAACATGGCTTACGTCTGGCCTCAAGTCCCCATCGGTTTCATTGCCATGGTTTGGCTCAAGACTCGCTACTTGGCTTGCTGGTCCAAGTACAACTACGTGCTCAGCGCTTCTTGGTCTGCCGCCATTGGTATCTCTGCCATTATCATCTTCTTCAGTGTACAGTACTCTGGTAACGTTAGCCTTGATTGGTGGGGTAACAATGTGTCGAGCTTGGGTTGCGAAGGCACTGCTTGCACACGACTCAAGTTGGCGAAGGGAGAGTTCTTTGGCCCGCGTTCGTGGTAGATATTCTTCATGACTGTTTCTGGCTGTTGTCATGCGGTGGATGTTGATGTCCTAATTTCATAATTCCTATTTACGATCTTTTCCCATGAAGCAAGACTTTCCGAAGCATTTCACGTAGCATACTGTAATACGGAGCTATACATTCGCGCACGAGTCATGCAAGAATGAACACCATATCGTGCTGTTGCATTTTCCTTGAGGGGACCTACACCCTCGTTGGGAACGTTAGTCACTCGTAAGTATCAGAGTCTTCTCCACCCCCTCCGCACCCCGCACTTATTCTTCGCACATCTTTCTGCTGATCAGTCTCGTAAACGAACATCATCCTGATCTTAGGCAGATGTCGCCCACTATATCCAAAACCATGCGACGGCCGTCGCCTTGTTTTGATCAAGCAACACCTGTGCTTTCCCCGCGGGGCAAGTCGCGTAGATGCAGGAACAAGCTCCTGAAACAGAGCGAACGTGGAGCTAACAAATGCCCAACTCTACATTGGTTGCGCGCAGAGTCACACGGTCTCGTATACAATATATCGAGGACAAGATGTGGTTTGTTATCGGATAAAAAGCTCAAACTGTAAGCGAGAACAGCCGATTTAGCAACAGCCATACCAAATACGACACCGGCGCCCTGCTGATCTTGCTGATCCGAAGTCAAAAGCACGAGGTATAAGTTGAGGTGAGAGAGCTGCTCATATCACCATGGTCATCTCAATTCATCATGTATATCAAGGCTACTTCTCTCGCTACTGTAGGCGTGCTTGCCACCCAAGCAGCGGCTCTAGACAATGGCTTCGGTCGTACGCCCCCGATGGGTTTCAACACCTACAATCCTGCTGCGTGCACTATCAATCAGACCTACGTTCAAGACACCATCAATGCTTTCGCAGAGAAGGGTTTCGGCACCGCTGGCTACACCATCTTCGGGCTCGATTGCGGGTGGCAAGGTACCCAGCGTCAAGGCAACGGTTCCATCACATATGACGCGAAGGCCTTCCCTAATGGTATTCTTCCGTTGAGCAAACTTGCCAATAGCAAAGGCTTCGTGAGTCGCAGCAACTATGTAATTGATGACACTTTAACTGACGAAGCAACAGAAATGGGGCATGTACACTGATCAAGGCGTCAAGGCCTGCGACACTGGAGTCGACCGACCTGGTTCGCTAAACCACGAGAAGCAAGATGCACTGCAGCTAGCTGGCTGGAACGTCGCATACATGAAGGTGGACAATTGCTGGATCACCGCTGACTCCAATGCACCCAAGGATGCAAGAACAGACTTCCCCTCTCGTTTCGGTGCCTTCTCCAGTGCGTTGCAGCAAGTGGGCATCAAAGGCATGCTGACTTGCCAGTGGGGCGTGCCGTACTCGAGCTCAAGTGGTTTACAAGGTCCTGCTGAGTGGACTCCAGCGGTTTCGACATCTTTCCGTGTGAGCGACGATATCACCAGTGGATGGACAAGCGTTTCTCGTATCTACAATGAGGCAATCAACGTCAATCTGAGAGGCTTGAACGGCCCTGGCCACTTCTCCGACATGGATTTGCTAGAAGTTGGCCAGCCTGGCATGACTACCGATGAGCAAGCCACTCATTTCGCCATCTGGGCCATGTTCAAGAGCCCTCTCATGATCTCGACAAGAATTTCGACCATGTCAACCTCGACTCAATCAATCCTTCAGAACAAGGGACTGATCGCCATCAACCAAGATACTCTAGGCAAGCCTGTCGTCCTCACTCAACGCTTCACGGGTGACAACGACCAGTTTGCTGGCCCACTTGCCAACGGCGATGTAGCCGTGCTTCTTGTTGATCTGACAAACACCAAGCGCAGCCTAGGCATCAATTTCTCGGCTCTGAACATCTCTTCCGCAACAGTCACGGATCTCTGGACCGGCAAGACAGTGTCGAATGCGAATAGCTACTCCACCACCGTCAACGGCCATGGCTCGGTTGCTCTTCGCTTGAGCAACGTTCAGAAGACGACACCAGCTGCACCTACTCTCAGGTTTTACGAAGCCGAAGCTGGCAAGATCTCAGGTAGCGCAGCTGTCGCATCTTGCTCGGGTTGTTCTGGTGGCAAGAAAGTCGGATCTGTCGGCAATGGCAACGGCAACACGCTCACCTTCAGTGGTATCCGCACAAGTCAAGCGACACAAGATGTCCGATTCGACTACGTTGATTGCGAAATCGGATATGCATTTGGCGGAGGATATGGAAATGTTAGAGGAGCGAGTATCAGTGTTAATGGTGGAGCTGCCCAGTCTGTCAGCTTCCCCTTAACTGGATACAACTGGGATAAGGATGTTACGAAGGGTTTCTTGGTCAGACTTTCTGGTTTCAAGACTTCGGGTGACAATACCATCACGATTTCAGGGCAGTCGAGTATCTCGCCGTATGCGCCAGACTTTGACAGAATTGGTGTTGTTGCTTGATTTGTATAACTGTAGCAAATTCAATCGTAGCTTGTTCCTCAGTCGCTCATTACTTCCGCTCGCATTGACGTATTGCACAGCAAGAATTGATCGGAAACAGCGAGCAATGCGAGACGTGGGCGACATGAAAGAGGTACCGCAACGGTTGACAGTCCAGCACCATCATTCGTTCCAAACATTGGTTGCCAACCGGAACGTGGAGATGCGGTCAAGTGGGGTAGCCGAAGCCGGAGCTGAAGTTCGAAGGTCGAGATTCTCTGTTGCCACTGGGATTTTGTCAAGTTCATTGTATGTAAAGCTGCCACTGCCACTCGCCATGTCAGCAGCGCAGTCCTCTAGGCTCCAGCTGGGGGGCGACTTCTACGACAAAGTATGAGGAGATTCTTGGAAGCTGAACGCGATCTCCCGTCCCCATCTGGAATGCGCCCAAATCTGGCATCTTGCGGAGAATACATTATACCCAGAAGAGTACATGAGTACCTTCCGCTTGTCTTCAGCTCCAAACGTGCTTCATCAATGCGAAGTCCACCCAAGCCTCGTACATAAGCTTCGTGGAGTCGTGTCCGACCTGAACGCCATGCTGACAATGAACCCGTATCTTGGAATGAAATAGCCACAGTGATCCTGTCAGCCAGTGACAACGCCTTGTATCTTGAGGTCTGGATTGCTTACAGTGATGGACTCCTCGACAAACATAGCTGCTGAACCTGAGCTGATGGAAACCACCTGGGCTTGCCTATCAGGTATTGAAGCCTCGACTGCAAGATTGCTGGGTTATAAGAGTAGGTCTTGTTCTTCACATTGGAGGCATCATCCCTCTTCATTGAACCAGCCAATTCTCCAATCACTCCACATCCATCAAACCATCCAATTCTTCTACCACAAGCTAGCCGTGTTCAGACGCTTCAAGCCTTCAAGATGCACGCTACGAGTCTTCTCCCTCTATCTCTTCTCGCCGTATCTGCTTTGGCAGCCCCTCCGCACCTCGAAGCCCGCAAAGGCGCTGCCCCAGTGGGTGGTCCTGCTTCAGCAAAGGTGACCATCTACAGCAGCTATACTTGTGCTGGACCAGGCACTGTGAGTGCACCATCGAAGGTGTGATTTTGTTGTGTTCACTAACCGTATCTCAAGGCCCCTCCTACCGATGGCAGTGCGGGAACCGCGACCACATTCACAATCTCAGAAGGCACATGCACGATTCCATCTGCTGGTTTGATGTTCGGAGGAGCCATTTCGGCGACCTTGTCTGCGACACCGAAGACTGGAGCTGTCGGATGTAAGTTTTCTTGTTCATTGCTGATGAACACAATATTAATTGAGTATTGCAAATAGGTTATATCCTCGGGCACAGTCAACAGGGCTGTGGTATCACACTTACGAACAATCTCTATGGATGGCCGTTCAATGGGATCGCTGTAGGGAACAGCGTCGGGTGTGGTAACGCCCCGGCTGGCACTTCCTGGGGTGCTTTCGAAGTTCTATGTGTCTAGAGAAGACCGATCTTTACGCTAATTTAACTTGATTTTCCTGCACCCCTTTGTCTTATGATGGCTATGCAATTGCACAAGTCAACAAAATAATGCTAAGTGAAAGGCTTGATATTCTCTGCCTTCCTTCGTCTCGCTTTTTGTTTAAATATGTCTGTACATTTTTGAATAGTCCCGACATGGGAATAAGAAGGAGCTGATCCGACGGTATGAGACGATGAAGTCTCAAGAGAAAGACTGAGCAGCATTCTACTCTCATGGTAGAGGTGCGGAAAAGGCTATTCGTGAGTGTCCTTAGGTATCCTCTTACTCCTTGTTTTGATACCGTCGCTGACCATTCATACACTCGAGTCCGTTTCATGAAGAGGAACCTCCAGCGACAATTCGTTGCGCCATATATTGCTACGGCCAGCGCCGTGTTATCCTGTTGATCGAAACAAGTTTAGGCTACTGTACATGACATGGACCACATGGCGAGCCCATCGTTACGATACTGAGAGCAACGCACAAACTTGTCGAAAGCAAGCCGTGTACGAGGCGGAGAAAGCGGTCACACAGCCGCAACGGCTGGGGAAGACAGATCTGCAGATCCTGCGCCTACCGCTTTCGGAAAAAGTGATCTGCTATAACAGAGTCATGGTTGCGGGGATGCCGATCTTTCGAGATTTGTCGACGCACAATCCTTTGGACCCACGCTGCATTCACCAAATAAGGAAACGACCCTGTCGCATCGATCCAGGAACATGACAAACGAAGCTTTACCGTACAGGGCCCTACCGTTACCCTGCTCGTCACCACTGACTCTGTGGCTGATATGGCTTTCATTGCACAGGCCCGGAGATCCACCCCGTTCGATCTTCTGTTGATCATAGACCAACTTGCCTGTGAACATACATGATCTTCAATTCGTCCATCTCAACGTTACTCTTCAATACAAGCCATCAAACATTCACGCATGAGCTTCAACGAGCGAGGCGCGACAATGTAACATCGTGGCTCGGGAATTAGGCATGTTGATCTTTAGTGGGCAACATCGAAGGGTATATGAAGAGGCTACAGTCCCCGTCCCACAGCACTCATCATCAACATCTCCTTTGCTTCTCGTCTTCCATCAACCTAAAGACTTCCCCGACTCTCTACTGTCAAATCCAGATCACACTACTCCACTCAATATCAATACCAAACCTTCACAATGGTCCACTTCACCGCTCTCATGACCGCTGCCCTCGCTGGCATGACTTTCGCAGCACCTTTAGACACTCGCCAAACCACCTCATCAACCGACGATCTCGTCTGCGGTGCCCTTCTACAACCTCTCGCTGGCTTCCTCGACTACCAATCCGGCAACGCAGCTGGCAACACAGAAAATGTCCTCGCAGCCGCTAGCGACATCCTCGCAGATGCCAAACTACCCTCAGATGTCGAAAGCATCATCAACAGCGTCACTGGCGGTATTGTTGGATCCGTCACCAACGGTGTCAGCAACGTTCTCTACGGTCTATCCACTGGAGCCGACAACGTGGACCCTCAGTGCAGAGGCAATGCAGCTTACTGCACCAACGAGCTCAGGGCTGCCTCTGCAGCTTGTGCGGCCGGCCAGTCTGCTCAGGCACAGGATGCCTGTCTGCAGGCCAAGTACACTTGTGCGCGCAACGATATCCTGACTGCCAGCCAAGTCGATGGTGTCGCCCCTTGCTGCTCGCAATACACTGGTTCAGCTGCTTCTTCTTAAGCATTGCCTTATAGAATCAATCACGACCAATACCGAACGATATCCTTTCAGTCTCCAGGTAGAGATAGAATAAATATGGAATGAAACCTTACGAATTGTTATCAATCAAATGATCATGGTAGTTAAATTCCATCGATATTTTCCGACGGACTTGTACTCTTTTTGTGTCTTGCCCTCGTTTCGTGATCTCCACGGCTGTTGGTTCAATTAAGGTACCAGCTCCTATCGTATCTTTATTACTCAACAATTTCTCTGTGAGTGGTGTTTACCTCGCAACAGAACGAGGGTCAGAACTGATGAAGCACAATCTCCTAAGTTTTTCTCGTAACTGTTTGTTCATGTCATCAGAATGATCATCCTTTTTGGCACAAGAAGTGGTATGCACAACATCCCGTGTTGAATTCGAATGACACCCTTCGCCAAAGCCAGCTCGAAACATTGACCCATCGACACCACAAACTATGTCCCCATCGCCAGTTACATCCATCCATCCTATTAAGACAGTACAACTATCCTGTCACAGATCGGAGACTATTTAGTTGTCAGATGTGGACCTCGGAGGTTACTAAGTCCGTTGGTTCGCGCCATCGGCACACTTCCGACAGCCCCATGCCAAAGTCCGATGAGTATCGGCTTCCGACGGAGCTGCATAGCAAACCTCGCGGACTTGATCCGAGGCTATCCTAATAACCCAAATAGGCGGGGTGTGTGGGAGACATCAAGTTTTTGAGTCATTTCTGGAGACTGATAATACTTGAACGGTTATGGAATTGAACTTCTACCTACAGTGTCCATCCCGATATCTCGTTCCGTGGTATAACTCTGACAAGGCAGGTCGGACATAACGACACTCCCAAAAATTTTGGTCTTTCGTCTATCGCTTCCCACTCGAATCATCTGCTTCTGGGTCAAGCATTCAACTATTGTCAACAGCAATTCCCAGACTCTCACAGGAGACAATACTGATATATCCATACATCACTGTGTTTGCGCCAGATGTCTCGACAAGGTCAGGCTGCGAAGGCTCTGCACGACCAGACGCAGCTGTTACCAAAGAAAGAGCTCTTGGTCGTCTTCACCATAATCGCGCTCTCGCTATTCATCTGTGCAGCAGAGCAGAATGGAATAGGAGTTCTCTTGCCAACCATTGCTCGAGATCTGGATGCACAAGCAAGCATTACCTGGGCGGGCACAAGTGCCTTGATCGCGAACACTGTTTTCCAAGTCTTGTACGGTCGTTTGAGTGACCTCTTTGGACGCAAGAAGATTATGCTTTCTGCCCTCGCATTGCTCGCACTTTGCGATCTGGCCTGCGGCTTAGCTACGAATTCGACGATGCTTTATGTCTTCCGCGGTCTTGCTGGTGTCGCAAACGGTGGCATCACGAGTCTGTCAATGATGATTGTGAGTGACATCGTCACGCTCCAAGAACGGGGCAGATACCAGGGTATTCTAGGCGTAATGGTAGGAATGGGAAATGCATTTGGTGAGCACAACTCCTCATATGTCCCCGGAAGGCAGTAGCGCTGACAATCTTTCCAGGCCCACTCATTGCATCCGCTTTCGCCATCAATTTGACCTGGAGAGGACTGTTCTATCTTCTGTCACCTTTCACAGTGGTTGTCACTTTGGCTAGTTACGTTTACCTTCCATCGAATATGCCAAAGGTGAATTTGTGGGACACAGTCCGGAAGATCGACTTCCTAGGTCTCTTCACTGGAACAGTCTTCATTATTCTGGTGCTCATCGCCATCTCGCAAGGCGGACATCATGGAACACCCTGGGACTCACCGCTTGTTATTGCCATGCTAACTGTCGGTGGAGTCTTCGGCATACTCTTCTTGTTCGTGGAATGGAGGGCCACCTTGCCAATGATGCCCTTGGATATGTTCCGACGCCCGTCTGTCGCCGCCATGCTTGCTCAAAGTTTCTTGTTTGGTGGCTCGTACTTCGCCTATCTCTACTATCTTCCGCTTTACTTCCAAAACGTCAAAGGTCTGTCACCGTTAATGTCGGCTGTGGTATTCTTATCCCTGGTTATACCTCAATCTGCTGCGTCCGTTGTAGCTGGTCTTTACATGAGCAAATTCAATCGCTACATTGAGGTCGTCTGGTGGGGCTTTGGTATATGGTCAGTGGGATCTGGTCTGATGATAATGTGCGAAGAGAATACCAACCTCGGCCTGGTGGCATTCTTTCTGATCCTGACCGGATGTGGCACAGGCAGCATCTTCCAGCCCACGCTTGTGGCCCTTCAAGCGCAATGCCCGAAAGAGCAACGAGCTGTTGTTACTTCCAATCGCAATACGTTGCGAAGTCTCGGCGCTGCTGTCTCGATAGCTGTTTCTGGTTCCTTACTTTCCAACACACTCAGACGCTCACTACCAGAGGAGTTGCAGCATCTTGCAGCCGATAGTTTCGCAGCTCCAGATCTGAGTTCGTTCAATCCTCAGCAGCGTAAGGAAATTTCCCAGGCATACGCCTCTGCGAGCAGAGCAGTATTCATATGGAGCTTCGTGTTGATAGCCATTAGCTTGGCACTCACGACACTCGTGAGGGATGCTGGGTTGTCCAGAAAAACAGAAGAAGTTGTACAGCAACAAGAGAGTGTCACCGTTACCGTACAACTAGAAGAGAACACCAAGTACCCTAGAAAACAATAGGCTAATGTCGTGGTTTCGCACCCAAGAACTACAAGATAACCAGCGGTCCTTAAGATAGTCTTCATTTGATTGACCCGCAGATTCCCGCCTTGGAAACTCCTCAATGCATACGCAGATACGCCAAATATACCCAAATTGTCAGCCGAGCAAGTTTTACTCAAAATCATCGGTATCCGTTACCAAATACATGACCGAAGGACCTTTATTACGTTAGCTTAACTTTTAATTGTTTTAAAGACCTATATCATTATATATCGCTCTAACTTCTACCTACGTACGCCTAATCGACCTAGTAACATTAATATAGATTACGCCGTCTCCTATAACCGTCTCTTAAACGAAGATACTAAGTCGGATATAACGTAAAAGATCTTAGTATTATACTAATATTATATTATATTATAGTAGTATATTATAATAGGAGTTCTTTTCTACTCTTTACTAGTTAACGTTATACTATATACTCTAAGCACTAGAGCTAGAAGAGTAGTAGATAAGTTTTAGCTCTATTATATATACTTTAGATAGTTTAAGTCTATATTTACTAACCCTCTTTATAGCTCTAGTAGCTATTACTATTAAAGAAAAGATCGTTAAGTTTAATAGTAGACTACTAGATAAATTAACATTATACTAAAAGGAACCTTACTCTATAAAACCCTTATAATTATACGTTATAACCTCTAATTATAGCTCTATAGTTAGCCTAGCGTTCCTAAGTATAGACTAGCCTAGTATTATAGGTATAATCTCTATTTATAGGCTTATAATACCTTATTATATCTATACTATACTAAGTATAGAACTATACTCTATACTATACTATATAATAGAAGTAATATAGATACCTATACTATCTAGTTTCTCTTATAATTTAAGTAATAACCTCTCTAGTAATACGCTCTAGGCTTTAAACTCTAATTTAGAGTCTATAGTAGGTAATATAATATAGGCTATACTAATGCCTATACTATATCTTTCCTCTAGTAACTATAGTAATAATCTCTCTAGTAATACGCTCTAGGCTTTAAATTCTAATATAGATTCTATACTAGATAATATACTAGAAGCTATATAAATATCTATACTATACTCTTTCTCTAGTAACTTAAGTAATAATTTAGATTCTATACTTAGTAATTTAACTAAAGCTATACTAATACCTATACCTTATCTTTCTTCTAGTAACTTAAGTAATAATCTAGATACTATACTAAAGGTTATAATAGAAGCTATACTAATACTTATACTATACTTTTCTTCTAGTAACTTAAGTAATAATCTTTCTAGTAATACGCTCTTAGCTTTAGACTCTAATTTAGACTCTACTCTAAAGGTTACCTTTTATATAGAGCTTTATACTACTTTCTATATATAGGTATTATTAAGTAGTAGTAAGAGCTTTATAATCTAGCTTAGTAATAATAGCGCTACTAATAGCTTTAATAGTAATAAGCTTAGGTATAGTCTAGCTAGTAACTAACCTTATTCTAATATAAATATACTAATAGTTATAATTATATATTCTAGCTAGTTCTCTAGTTATAGTAGTAGTACTAGCTAATTCTTAGTAAGGATTACCTCCTATTTTAATACTATTAGTATAATAGACTAGTAGCTAGATAAGAGTAGTACTAGCTAATTCCTAGTAAAGATACCTTCTAGTTCTAATACTAATAGTGCTATAGACTAGTAGCTAGATAAGAGTAGCGCTAGTAGTAGTAGTACTAGCTTAGTAAGTTAGATAGGTAGTTCTAAGTTAGTAGACTAAAGCTATACTCTAGTAGATAATAGTAATAGTAATTACTTTATTCTAGCTAATAATACTACTACTAGACCTAGTAGTAATCTACTCTTATTATAGGCTTAGACTATAGGTAGTCTTAGATCTATATCTATACTAGAACTATTAGATATTAATAGTAAACTAAGCTAGAATAGTTATTATTTCTTATAAGTATAGCTTAAGTACTATAGTAGGTTATTATATATAATAGGATCTAGAGAGAAGCACTATAAGAAAAATCCTAGTATAAGCCTATAAAAAGATTACTAATAGTTATAGCTACTATCTTTCCTTAAATACTATATAGAACATTATATACTAGTATATACTTAATACTATACTACTATTACTCTTAACTAGATTACTATTATATAGTATATATAGAGGTATTATAGTATTAAAATAGCTACTACCTATAATATACTACTTACTAGTTTTAATATACTAGACCTACTACTATATAACTATATACTATTACTAGTACTAGAATATAATCCTTTTCTATACTTCTATATACTAGTAAGAGCCTTCTAGTACTAATACCTTAGTTAGTCTAGCTCTAGACCCTATAGCTTTCTTACTACCTACTAGATAGCTATATAATAATACTAAAATAAAGAATATAATAGTACTTTTCTTACTAGTAGTTAGGCCTTAGAATAGGTATAGATTAGTATAAAAGATAAATAGTAGTATAATATAAAGGTATAGACCTTTTTTACTAATAACTTAAAGCTTTACTACTTTACTATATATAGGCTATACTAGGCCGAGATTAACTCTAGGACTAATAGCAATTATAATAGTTACTAAGGCTTAGCCTTAATCTAGCTCTAAAACGTATATAGGTTCTAAGTAGAGAGCTATAGTCTAAGCTTAGATCTTACTAATTCTAATCCTCTTATAGAGTACCTTACTACTATCTAGAACGCTATTAAATTAGATAAGTATATATAAATAGCTTAGGTAATAGAGTAGGCTTTAGCCTAGAACTATACTAGGTAGTTTATATATATAAAGTAGTATAAGTACTTATAGTAGTATAGTAATTATTCCCTCCTTATTATAGTAGCTAAGTCTACTAGTATTAATAAACTAGAGATAAAAAAGGTAGTTTAGTTAGTTAATTAAGTTATTAAGAGTATAGTATTAGGCCTTAATACGCTTCTAATTAATACTAGCTACTTACTTAAAGAACCTAGGCTAGACTAGCCTAGGTAATAGCCTATCTATAATGCCCTAAATAAATAGAGTCTATTTTTTTAGATTTTAGTAAGACTTAGCACTCTTTAAGTCTAGGGGTCTAACCTAATTTATTTAGTTTTAGGACCCTATTTTTTTAACCTTTCTATATACGTATCGCTCTAAGTTTTCTCTAGTATATAGTTTAAATTTATTCCCTAGTACTATTATAAAGGTAAGCTTAGAATATAAGTAGAACATATATAGTAAATGTCCCTTTAAAACTTAACGTTCGTCTTCTATATTAACTATCTTTACTATCTACTTATACTTTCCTCTAATAGCTCTAGGCGTATAAACCTAAATATACGTTCTTATACCTAGCTAATAGAACGCTTAGAAGGTAACTATCCCTAGGTTAGATTTAGTTAGTATAGGATTAATACTAGTCGAATTAGGGAATTATTTAATTATCTCTAGTAATAGCCTCTAGCTTTATAAAAATCTACGCTAATAGCGATTTCTCTACTTTATATAGCTATAAAAATTCTTTCTTATATCTATATATATATTTATATATACTATAATAAATACCTACTTAGAATTATAGTTATAGTACGTCGTTTTAGTAGTTTATCTTACTAAGCGATACTTTAATTATCTACTTTAATACGTATAATACGTTATATACGTAATATAATAAGTATACCTAATAATAACTTTATTACTTCTTTAGAACTAACTATTAAGCTTAGAATTACTTATAATAATGCTAATAACTAGTTATAGTATAAGATATAGTATAAAGTACTTATCTATAGATATTACTACTATACTATATTAAATCTTAGTAATTATCTATATATAGAATATAGTAGAACTATAAAAGAGAAAGTAGCCGTTACTAGGAAATACTCCTATTTAGATATCTTATAACTAATATAAGTATAATTACTACTACTACTAGAGCTACTAATATAGTTACTTAGTAGACTATAAGACGCATTTATCTATAATAACGAAGAGTATAGTTTTATTACTATTAGTTAAGATAAAATTTATAAGTACTATAATAAGAAGTATAAATAGTAGTTATTAAAAGAAGATTAAGAGTATTAGTATTATATCTTTATATAGTCTTTCTTTTTAAGTAGTAGCTAGTAATAGTACTTTACTATTAACTATAAGGAAGACGACTCTATAGAAGGTATAGATGTCTTAGGTAATACTATAGAAAAGAGTCTTAAAATAGGATAATAGTATAATCTTAGGGTTTCTTAAGTATTAGATAAATAGAATATAGTAAGAATATAGTACGATAGAGAGCTTAAGGTTATTAATAGGAACGTTATAAAGATAGATTACTTACTTTAGTTAAAGCGTACTAGATACTTATAATATCTTACTAGAAGTAACTTTAAATATCTCTTATATAGTAGTTAGCTTCTAGATAAAGATAAATAAGAACTATAGTATATTTTAAGACTTATTAACTTACTAGTTAAGAAATGCGTTACTAGTCTATTAATACTTAATTAGGAAACCTATAGATAGCTAAAGAGTATAAAAAAGTCTAAGGTTAATATTAGACTACTTATAAGACTATAAAACCCCGATTCTTAGCTTTAGTATACTAGCTACTAGAAGAGATTTATCTACTATATCTTAAGGATTATATAAAGTTATAATAAGTATAATAGTAGAAACGCTATCTAATAATATAGACGTTATTAGTAAAGCTATAGTAGAGAAGTATTATATAATAGTTCTAGTAGTAATAGTAATAATAGTAGTGCTTAAAGTAATAATAGTTCT
>SWBL01000075.1:0-166519 GCA_024195585.1 Aureobasidium sp. EXF-3400
TTAGAGCTAGCCGCTATACGCCTCTAAATAGAGTACCCTCTTTAAATTCGCCTCTAATACTCTAAGGCCTAGACTCTTTGCTCCTTAGAGTTAATTAGATAGTATCTTTATTAAAGGCAACAACTCTAAGACTAACGATAGCGCCTCTAATGTCGACTAGCCGTTATTTCCTCCTTTAAAGCGACGACGACTAATACTAACAACTACTAGTAACTATATTAATAACTCTAAATCTACGTTAATATAGCGCTCTTAAAAACTAGCTCCTACCCGTAGCGATTCTAAAGAGCTCTAGTCTTATGCTAGAGCTTGTCGTCCTAGAGAGCGCGAGCGTAAGCGTAAGAAGATCTAGTACTACTTCTATAGTAATAGAGACTATCCTCGTAACTATAACACTACTAACTATAACAACATTAGATTACACCTTAAAAAGAGACATAGCTAGAGATAGGCAACTAGTACACTTTTAAAGATGCTAGTAGTAGTAACACCCTCTTAGACATTATATACTATTACCGATATCGATAAAACTCGCTTAAATCGACGTCTTATCGATTACATTACCTTAAGCAACATCCCCTTCCGTACTACTAGTAATCCTCTACTCTATGCGCTACTTAATAAGGTGCTTCCTAGCGCCTTAAAGCTCTTAATTAAGAGTTATTCCACTATCGCTAAACACGTTAAGAAGGAGCACGACTTCTATTAAGAGTAGCTTAAGGCACTACTTATAACATCTCGATCATTAATCCACTTTACCTATAATGCTTAGATAGCTAATTATAGTAGCTATAAGCTGCTTAGCATTATAGCTCGATTTGTCGACTTAGACGGTAAGTTAAGTAAGGCACTACTAGCTCTTTATAAGCTATTAGCTAGCTATGCTATTGCTTAATGTGCTTCTCTTTTCTTTAATACCATTATTACTTATAGCATCGAGTAGAAGATCGGATATATTACCTCTAATAATGCCACTTATAACGATACTATAATAAGCTACCTTACTACTCTATTTAGCGAGCGTCTATCTATCGATTAGGACCCTATATAACATCGAACTCGCTACTTTAGATACTAGATTAACCTTACTAGTTAAGCACTTATGTTAGTAAGCTTAATAGACACTATAGCTGCTATAATTAATTAGAGCTAAGACCCCTTAAAAGCTATCTTAACGCTCGCTTAAGGCACTAGCCTTACTAATTATAAAGCTCTTAACTACCTCCGTTAGTTTTTCGAGTGGATTATAAGGTTAGCTTGCCGTCGTCGTAAGTTTAAGGTAGCTACTAGTGTATCTCCTATGCTTAACAATACTATAAGGTAGAATAGCTAGCTAGCTATAATTAAGCGAGGGATTTAATCTTAAGCAACTATACGTACTATTTAGTCTACTAACGAGCATATAGAGCATACTACTCTTTAGCGGCGCTACTAGCAGTTTCTTAAAGCGCTTATTAACTTCGTAGAACTACTATAAGAGGTAATAAAGCTATGTAAAGGCGATAATGCAACTCTTAATTAAGTGCTTATATTAATGGACTTCTTACGTAAGCACTATGAAAAGTATATATAACAAGATGCTTCTACCGACTAAGCGCTTATTACCGTAATCCGAACTAGCTAATTTGCACTTAATAAGTAGCAAGCTATTAACAACTATACTCCTACCTATGTAGTAGCGCTCCTCCTTTATCTAACTTATCGTAAGAACTATATTAAACAACACTAGCCTCCGTTATGGCGAACACTAGCTATTACTGCTATATACACTTTATGGACTACTAAATATAAGAATAAGACTAAGCCTATTATAATAGCACCATTATTAAATAAAGAGGAGTCGAATTAGCTAGCTAAGTAGTAGGCTTCTATACGGTTTGCAAACTTAGTTACTATACCTAAGGAGTTTATCTAGTTTACTAAGAGTCCTCTAGTACTTATTAATAATGCTATATAGTGGTAGCTTAAGCTAACGTAGCAACATAACTATCTAAACCTCTCTTAGATGGCTATTAATATCCTCTTAATTAATCCTATGTCTGCTAAGTTAGAAAGGGTGTTTAGTGGCTATAGAAGGACACTATCGTAAGACTAAGTAAGCCTCTTTACTAATAACCTTAGCTATATTAAGTGCCTTAAGAGCTAGTAGAAGAACCTCTGTTTTAACAAGGTTAACCTACTAATTACTACTAATGAAGGACTAGAAGATCACGTAAAAGAGCTAGAGGATGACGTAGAAGGACAGGGTGACCCAAACGAAGGACAGGGTGACTGCGACGACGACGACGGAGTTGGAATTGGCATCATTCCACTAGATAATTGACATGGAATGGAATATTAGCTAGAAGTAGTGGCATGGCATGGCATGAAGCCGAAATTCCACCGATTCCATGTAACGTCCGCTCTGAAAGTCACTCTCTCCTCCTGACTCTGCCTGTTATGCAATCTGTCAACTTGTCTTTGCACGAGTAATGACAGAACACGTAACAAATGAAGCACAGCCATAACAAAGACCAATTAAAGGTCGAAGCCTGGCCTTGCGCAATATCAGGCATCCGAGACGTTAAACAGCTGGACAAGCGGTCAGCGACAGTTGAGCCTCAAGAAATCAATAACGTCGTCGTTTTGGATTCATGACAAAACTCCGCAGATCATACTTGTTGAATTGTTTTTATTCTCTTGCCCTTTCTCTATGGGCTGTTGTACCTTCTTGAACGAAAGCTCATTTGTATATTCAAGAAAGAATAGAAATAATATAATCAAAACATTCGCGGTGTGCTTTTCATTTCCCACATGCTCCCAAGGTCATTACTCCATGTTGAATGCCAATCTCTCTCCTTCTATACCCTATTTCTTTCTTTGTAAGCAGGTCTCTGTAGATTCTCCATGTCGATTTTTCAGGTTGTTCTAACCAGGCGGAAAGAAGAGGAAGCAGATCCAGTCTAGTACAAGACTCTGGTTCTAACGCAAGAGCCCAGGTCCTCGAGGCTGTTGTACAGTTTGGCGATGTCTCCTTGGTTGACGTCACTAATATCGGCCATGAGGTATGCGACATCGCCTCTTGAATCGGTCATTTGCTTGTCGACGTTGTGCTCGCCAAGGACCTCGTTGACACGTCTCAACACACCAGGGACGTTCTTGTGGATGTAAATGATACGGACGTGGTTGGGCTCGTCGGCAGTCAAGCTGCGGAGGTTGACCTCGGGCATGTTGACTGCACCAACGGTGGAACCCTCGTTGACGTACTTGGCGAGTGCGTCTGCGACTTCGACACCGATAGCGCTCTGTGCCTCTTCGGTGCTGCCACCAATGTGGGGAGAGAGGATCAGGTTCTTGAGGGATCTGAGATCCTCGGCCCAGGCGTTCAGCTCCTTGTTGAAGTACTCGCCATTGCCAGCGGGCTCGTTGGGGAAGACATCAATAGCGGCACCAGCAATCTTTCCGTTTCTCATGGCTTCAACGAGAGCAGGAATGTCGACAACGGTACCTCTTGATGCGTTGATGAGGTAGCTGCCCTTGCGCATGTAGCCGAATTGCTCAGTGCTGATCATGTTCTGGGTCTCAGGAAGCTCAGGAACGTGGAGAGTGACAAAGTCAGCGCCCTCAAGGAGAGCCTTGAGAGTAGGAACCTGCTTGGCGGTACCCATGCTCATGAGGTTGATAACATCGTAGTAGATGACGCTCATACCCATAGCCTCAGCCAGGACGGAGAGCTGGTTTCCGATGTGACCGTAGCCAACAATACCCAGAGTCTTTCCACGGACTTCCCAGCAGCCGGCAGAAACCTTGTTCCAGATACCCTTGTGCAATTCCATGCTGCGGTCAGCCAATTGTCTGGCGAGAGCAATGATCTCGGCGATAACGAGCTCAGCGACGGAGCGCGAGTTTGAGAAAGGAGAGTTGAAGACGGCGATACCAGCGTTGGCGGCATAGTTGAGGTCGACCTGGTTGGTACCGATACAGAAGCATCCGATGACAATGAGGTTCTTTGCGTGTTCGAGGACCTTGGCGGTCAACTTTGTCTTTGAGCGAATACCGATGACGTGGACGTCCCTGAGAAAGAATGTTAGAGGCAGAAGAAATATGCAACTGATGCACAACATACTTGATCTTCTCAATGAGCTGGTCCTCGGGCAGCGAAGCCTTGAGAGCCTCAACTTGGTAACCCTGTTGTCTCAGGATGTCCTGGCCAGTGACGTTGACGTTCTCGAGCAGCAAGACCTTGACATCCTGGGTGTTGAAGGGCTTGAGCTGCTTAGTAGAGACTGAACGAGAGCTTCTGCGGTTGCCGAAGCTCGCTGGCGGTGAGGTGAAGGTGTGAGTGGGACTGGTGGAGGGGTCGAAGCTGTTGGTGACAGCAGAGGGGTCGTCGCGGTTGCGAACGGGAATGTTTTGCGCAGCAGACATGTTGTCGATGTGATTAAGGCAGAGCAATCAGAGGAAGAAGAAACCAAAAAAGGCAAAAGTAAGCCCGGAGTGAATTGAGAGTCGAAGGGGACAAGGCGAGTATTTTTGAGAGATGCAACAATGGCCTGGTGCCTCTCTGAGTCAAGGTGCGCAACAACAATTTCTCAGGCCTTCCCGATGACGGCCATGCGAATAACGCCATCCTTCCAAAAATCCCACCCACACCCGCGCCACATCTCCAGCCCCAAATCCCGACTCCACATTTTCTAAGACTCACCATTGCATCTTCGCATGTCTTCTCGTCTCTGTCAGGCCATCGCCATATCAAATGACTAACAACGCTCTGTTCGAGTCATCATCAAGAGAAAGAACTCTAAGCCCTACTTCACGCTTGAATACCATGTCGCCATACTCTTGTTAAAACATGTCTTGATTCTAGTCGTGATGCTATTCAACACAACAAATTGCACCATCGAGAGCGCCTCACACTGTCTGCGAATGACGACCATCTGTTGCCCGAGAGTATGATTATCAGCTATATAGGGGACAAGAGAAAAAAAAAAGAGACACACGTTGCCGATTGATCTGAACAAGACAGAAGAAAGAACAACGCCGCTGCGGAAAGTGGAAAAGAGGACATCGAGCTGGGTGAGAGGAGGGAATGATGCTGCGTCAAGGAGCGTGACTTTTTTTCTACCCCGATCCAGCATGCGTCGGGTGTCGAAGGGCTTGCTTGGGTAGGTAGAGCAGGCATGTACATGGCGAGACCCGTGATCCGAACGCCTGCCATTAGATCGGTGTGCTTGTGAATGAACCAAGTCTAGAATGGTGATGCAAAGGAACTTCTAACGCATCTCATCTAGCTCTGCTTGCACTCGGCAGTCTCCTGCTTGGGCTTTGAGCCGTCACCCTATAGAGGCTGTTAGTTGCTTGCTCGTTCAAATCGTGGTCAAGAATTATGCTCACCTCCTCATCTGACTCCTCCTCATCGTCTTCCTCATCACGGTCGTAGTCCTCCTCATCCTCATCATCCTCGTCTTCGAACTCGTCCTCGTCGAAGTCCTCGAAGCCCTGCTCGAATTGCAGAGCCTCACCAGTGAACCAATCAATGGCACGGGGAATGAGCTTCTCCTTGATGTCCTCACCGAGCTGGTAGTCGAGCTCGAGCTTGGCCTCAATGTCGTCGTCAACATCCTCATCATCCTCGGTAGGGGGGCTGGCGGGGTTGAAGAAGTCGAAGAATGAGGGAGTGGGGATGGTCTTCTTGACAATGCGAGTCTGCTTGGTGTCTGTGAAGGTTGGTCAGTAATTGTAGCACATCAAATCACAATGGGTGAAGACGCACTCTTGTTGCGCTGCTTCTTGCTCTCGACTCTAACAGTGAGGTCCTTGCCAGACTGCCAGTCAATCTTGTCGCCCTCGGCGTGATCGTAGATGAAGTCACCGCCGTAGCCGTTCTCCTCTTGGTAGTAGTAGGTCTTGGAGATGGTCTTGTTGGTGAAGAACTCGTTCTCAGCAAACTCGAAGATGAGGCGGAATCCGGGGCGGTCAAGGTACTCCATGCGGATGTCGGTCAAGTGCTTAAGAGCGCCCTCATCACGGTCGGTGATGGTCTCAGCAAGCGACGAGTTCTTCATGGCAGACAGCCAGAACTCGGGGATACCCTTGATGTCGGCGGCAGACTTGTCCTCGGCCTGGTCGGCCTCCTCATCCTCGTCGTCCTCCTCTTCGTCCTCCTTGCCAGCCTCGACCTCCTGCTCGGTAGGCTCGGTGGAACCGTTGATGATCTTGGCACGCTTCTCGTAGAGAGGGGCGTACTTGGCGAAGAACTTCTTCTCGAGAGCAAGGACCTCCTCCTGGAACTCGGCCTCGAGCTTGGAGTGCTCCTTTTGGACGCCCTTGAGACCAGCGACACGTCTGCGGACGGGAGCAGGGAGCGACTCGACGTAGCCAGATGATCTTCCGACAAGACCGCTGAGCTTGTTCTGCATCATGGAGACGAGAGCGGGGTTGGCAGCGAATATTGAGGCAGCGTCCTCTGCGCAAGGGTGTCAGTGAGTGATGGCGGACGCGAAAAATCAGTGGCGCATACCTTCTTTGATGCTGGAAACGCCAGGCTGTTGTGCGCGGGAGGAGATGGGGGCCTTGTCAAGAGGAGTGTTCTGGGGGGTACTGCTATGGTCAGTGACTGCTTGGTCGGGTCGGATGGCAGACATGGTGGCGGCGCTGCAAGTGAAGAATGTGTAGAGAGGAGTTTGGCGGCGTATGAAGGTGGTTGGTGGCCGGCGACAGGAGATGGAGGCAAGCAAGAGGTGTTGTTGTGATGTGTAGGGATGTGGCGGCGGGACGGGAACAAACTTACGGCGCAGGCTTGCTGCCCTTTTGGGGGATCATGTTGTCGCTCATGGTCTCGGATAAATCTGGTTGAAGAATGCGAGGACAAGGGTGGTGATGTGGGTGAGAAGATGCGGTGCGGTGGTTGAGAGAAGCTTGATCTTGAGGTTTTTGCTGGCCGACGCGGGGGAGTCAAAGCAAAGGCAAACATGGACTGCTCGCCTCGCCCCCTTTAGGAAGTAGAAGTTTTCTACCATCCGAAATTTACTACCAAGTCGGCAACACACGGCTGTCAATCAATCCATCCGGCCCTTTTTGTCTGCCGTGAATAATTAATCCTGTCTCATCCGCCCATGTCCTGCCCACCTGTTGCTTTCCTACCTCTGCAGCATGACTCTGCGCCCGACTCGCGTCGCGCTGAGCTAGCACTCCGAGTCTTCCAGCCCCAGTTTTCAAAAGACTGCCACGCCCGCGACGCAAGAACAATGGTCCAAGACTTTCCGTCGCCATGTTTGCGCGTTCATCCTGGTCCATCCACAAGAAACTTCTGTCTAATGCTTACGTGCTACTAAGGGTCCCATTGAGCTTCGCGAAATCTTCCTAGATTGTCTTTGTTGAGCAAGGCAGTGAGGATAGTATATACGGTGCTGTTCTATCTTTCTTGTCAAGTTCTGACGCTTTATTCTCGTGTCTATGATGCTGTGTAACGTGTTGCTTCGTGCAGAAACTGGTATAGTTGAGGATGGCAATTTCCCATCGCTCTGGCCATATCCCATGTGACCTGCAAGCACGTGCAAGACGTCCAAGTGTCGAAACGTGGAGGTCAACCTGACCAGCGACAACGACAGCCGACAATTCTACTAGACAATCTCCTTAACATCGAAAGATTTTGTGTGTGTCCAAGCAGAGAAAGCGCATCCTGCGAAACATATCGCGGGCGCTTGACGCTTTGGCGCTCAGTGGACTGGCTTCAACAGCAGCTCACCACTCTGCAAACAACCCCAACAAGCCAGCCATTAACTGCCTTGAACCACCACTCCGAATGCGCTGACGTGCATTGCATTGCGATCATCAGGTGCTTTGCCTAGATACCATGGAGTGCCCATTTTTGTGCGGCTTCCATGCAACCAATGACCACCATGCAGAGTATCAGATCCTTTCTCACGTCGAGCTGCACCATACTCCAGAGTCCCATTTTGCGGTCGAAGACGAGGACCTGAATCTAGCTCTTGCACTGCAAAGAGAAGAAGAGAGACAAGTATCTGCTGATACTAGAGACCATGGGTCGTTACTTAAGTCTGACAAAGATCTGGATGCGAAGAAAGAAGGAGCCATCAACGCTATGGATGCTGACTTCCCTTATGCTGAATGTCCCCAGTGCAAAGACTTTGTGCATCTCATCGAGTTTGACGAACACATGAACAATCATCTATCTTTACAGTATTCATCCGACACCATCACTAACATGGCTGAATTCGACTCCGGATATGATGCCGACCTCCGTCAGTCTTCGATTAACTCTCAAGGCCTGACGACCATCGCTCGACCCATCGACCAAAATCACAAAACGTTTTCTCAGAACAACAATGTTACAGTTCTGGCAGAGACTAGACCAAAGGGAACACGTCTTGGTGTAAGTCATGTCCAGTCTCTTTTGCATTCCCGCCTGCCTTGAAGCACAGCTTGAGTACAAACCTACTGAGCGTCATTTAATACTGAATATTGTAACAGAAGAAAGAGCTTGGACCGTACGCATTCGAGGACAGAATGCCTGAGAGCATGCTCAAGCGACTACGAACCGGCGAACCGACGAGACGATTGAATCGTATAGGCAGGGACGGTCGCATTGTTGCAGAACACATTGTGGACAATGAGGTTCCTGGGCTCATTCCAGTCATCGCACGACTCTGCGTTGCGTCTTCCAGTAATACTCAGATTGTTCATCTCTGCCATCCAAGCGTTCAGCATGTACACAAGGGCACCAATCCAGGCCATTTCTGCGGCTACCGCAACATCCAGATGCTCGTGTCATTCATTCAAGGCACAAAAGCGAGAGGCCATGAACGCTTTGGGACCGAACTGCCTGGGATCTTGCAAATACAGGACCTGATCGAAGAAGCCTGGGACGGAGATTCACAAAATCTCGGCAAGCAGGAGACTGGGGGCATTCGCAACACAAGAAAATGGATTGGTACTCCAGAGGTATGCAACCATCATGTAAGAAGGTCGCCATATTTGTCTAATTACGGTCCAGGCAGCTTCTATCTGCAAGCATCTAAATCTCGATCACTCCGTAAAGTCCTTCAGCGACACGAAAGCTGGGAGAGCACATCAGCAGCTGCTCAACTTCGTTGAGCATTACTTTTCACAGTGCACTGAAGGACCAATCTCCAACCCCAAAGTGCACAAATCTCATCGTCCTCCGCTCTTCTTCCAGCAGCCAGGTCATTCCATGACGATCATCGGTATTGAGCGCTACAGCAATGGCAATCGTAGTCTGCTGGTTTTCGATCCTTCATTCGAGCCACCCAAGCAGCTTGCGGATATGGTCACAGGATCTCCAACCGCTGCCGTACCTGCAAAGGTTGCCAGCTGCCTCCTCAGACCCTACAGACGAGGTGCTCCTCAGCTTGCTAGATATAATGAGTTTGAGATACTGACGTAAGTCAAAATCAGCAATGCATCTGTTTCACGTGAACTGACTACGTATTTAGGCTGGAAGCACCAAAACTACCAATATAGCATGTAAGGAGTATGCTCAGCAGTATGCAGACAAAGCAACTGATATACAGTAGATTCTTGACAGACCTTATCTGGAGCGGTTTGCGGATCTGTACGTTTCAGGACTGTACCCAAGAGTTCCTCACTCGAATGAGCTTACTAGAACGACCCGTTGGCATGGACTATTCGACACATGCCATGCTCAAATTGTGTTTGACGATGACGAACTACAAAAACATAGCCATTACCTTCCAGCCATGTCGTGCTCGTCCTGGCGGACTCGCAACAACATCTGGGTGCAAAATGTTTATCTGGACAGCCAAGGATTTCCGCTACCAATCCACGGTGCGGACGATCTGCCTCGCAATGAGCTGCAGACGGCACGTCTTTGTCAGTCAATCATTAATGACACATCATTGCACGTGCCATCAAACTCACCGAACGATCTGTCCGATTCCATGCTTCCATTGTCAATCAACGCTCAGGGACACATAACAGCATAGCGATATGCAGAATGAATGTATTCATTCGTAAATACGTATATCAGTCGTTCATCTCCAGCTTTCCTGGCAATTTGCTGCTATGTAAATTTCTCCAATGTAGTAAAGACTGTGACTCGCACTTTTCTCGCACGAAAGTATAGCGCTTTGGGTCAACTGAGGAAAGACATTGATGATTCCACAATACAGACTTGATCAAAAAGATGCGAAGAAGAGTCGCTTCTAAGCGGGTGCTATACCATCTTTCGAGATTACAGTACTTTCTTGATGACTGTGCGGTTCAAACTCTCAGATGCAGGCCAAAAGAGAGAAACTTGGGGTCTAGTTGGTGAACGAGCCGTGGTGCTAACGGATTCAAGCACGCCCGATCTCGCAAACAGCTCTCCTCCCTAGAGGCTACGAAATGCGTGCCACGGCATCTCTGTAAGTGCTTCCATGGCTTTTGGTTGTGTTGGAGCGACGTGTTTGATATAAGACGCAAATGTTGGAGAGAAAGAAGATGGGATAATGGGGAGATCTGGGTCTTGATTGGTCTAATGTACAACTTGCGGACCTGTCTTGCTCAGCTCTTGGAGCAGCACATTCGCGCTCTGTGCTGGGAGTTTCCTTCATGATCCCATCTGATGTGTTTGAGATTCCTTTCCGTTTCTGAAACGAATGCGTAATGCTTGCACTTGATAGACTGCCGTCCAGCTCTCATGTCCTGCGCTAGAAGAACGTCTGCATGCAAGAAAAGTAGACGCAAAGAAAAGCGGCGAGTGACACTCAAGCCTCACTCTCATCCTCAACACCGCCTTCCTTGTCATCAGCACCAAGACCAGCCTCAGCCTCCTCAACCTCCTCAGTCTTGACCTTCTTGCTAGCAACAGCATCTTCATCTTCCTCCTCGGAATCAACACCCTTGCGCTTGTTTTTGTTGTTCTTACGACCAGTCTTCTTGGCAGCAGCAACCTTCTTCTTGGTAATAACCCTGCCTTGGTCTTCCTCAGAACCAGCATCGTCATCTTCGCTGGAGTTGTTCTTCTTGGCCTTGTTCTTGCCTTTGCCTTTGCCTTTGGCTGCAACGGTCTTCTTGACAACGGGCTTTTGTTCTTCCTCGTCAGAGGCGGCTTGGTCTTCGTCTTCGTCGTCGGAGGTCTTTTTGTTCTTCTTGCCGCCTTTCTTGCCACCAGCCTTGGGCTTTGCGGTGGTAGCGCCGGTGGGGCCGGTGATCTTCTTGCGGCGGGTCTGGTTCCAGCGGGTGCGGGCGATGTTGCCGTCTTTGTAGCCCATTTCGGTGGCGACTTTGTCCCAGTCCGACTGTTGGAGGGAGAAGAGTTAGTCTTGTTATGGCAAAAGGGGCAGACAGGGTGGCAGCAAGTCAGAGTAGAAAAAGGGGCATGATGGGTGTGGTGCCCTGGTGTAGGTGGAAGACATGGACAGGAGATGAGTGTAAACGAAAGGAAAGGGGCAAAAGATGGTGATGAATGTGAAGACCAGGCAAGTAAAAAGCGACCTTCGAACACATCGAAAAGAAAACAAGTAAAAGATCAAGACGAAATGCCCACATTCGACTCAATTCGACGGCAAAACAGATGTGAAACAGGAGTGCGCGCAAAGTGGATGTGTCAAAACGAAAACATACCTGGAGATCACCAGTCAAGTTCTTGATGATGCTGATCAAGAGCTTGGTCTCGCCAGCCGAGAAGGTAGTGTCGGTAGCGTCAGACATGGTTGTTTGTTTCTTGATTGTGGGTATGAGGTAGGATGTGTTTGTTGATAGAGGATCTTTGTTGTGAATGATGTTTGAGTGTGTTGGTGGACAAAAGACACCAAGATGTCGCGTATGTTGTGGGTTATTGTGGAGGAAGAAAGGATGGAGATGGCAGAAAGAGAGGTAACTTTATATGAGGGGCCACACAGGAGTGAACGTGAAATTCGCGAATGATTCGTCTTTAGAATGATCCGGAATCCGAATGTCAGTGAACAAAGTTGCGCGGCGACTACACCAAATTCGGGTCCGAATCATTTCGACGGCGAATGAGCCCGATCAAACATATTTTTCAACGACTCAAAGATGTGAGATACTCGAGACTCGAAAATGTGTGCACAGATAGAGCAGCAGAATACTCGAGCTATCAAACATGATCATGTTATTGCTGCGAGCACTGATGATCATGGCATAGTTGGGAGTGCATATAGAGAGTATGGAGACTACTTGTGGGTCAACGACGAGTGGCAAGTTGGATCTGGCAGTACGAGTGAGGATGATACTCGATATCATGGTAGTAGTTCATGCTAAGTATCAGTTCGGTAGCCCTTTGATGGAGAAATGATGAGAAACATGCCGGGCCGCAGGTGAGGATGTTTATACCCATGATGCAATGGTACAACAGCCATAAAGAAACATTAAGTCTGTATGCCCGAAGCGGCAGGAATGAGTTGCAGCAGCTAACATAATATCCTCCACAAACCATACTCGACAGGTAAAATGAGCGCTTCATCGCCAAGATGTTTCATGAACCGACTTTCATACTTTGCTTCCATAATAACAAGTATTTGTCTCATGTTGTAGACAGGTGGAGCAAGACTGAACTCCGGATGAAATAAGACAAGCACTCTAGACCTCTCGTGGTATTGATTGGTTGAGTCAAACAATGCTGACAGGTTGCCTTGCATTATTCGAGGCTGACGTGTTCGCGCTTGACACTGTTGTTCGTGTTGCGTGGTGGCAGTTCAATGCGAGGTCGCTTATCAGCAGGAGTGTCGCTGGAGCTTTCGGAGGTAGAAGTGGCCCTCTTCTTGTATGGTTTGGGATCAGTGGCACAAGCACGCAATTTCTTGTCATATTTCATCTCCTCGGCGCAAATGTCGACCAAACGAGCCAGGATATCGCGGCAAAATGCGTGCGGAACCAGGGAATAGCAATGAAAGACGTTAGGTGTCCATTCTTTTCGGTACTCCTCAAGTGATGAAGGTTCTTTGAAGAGGTGAGGGAACTCGAGGCTGACGGCGAATACAATCGCAGAACGAATGAGTGTGGTTGTCTTGGAAGGAGACAAGTGCCATCCGAGTTGGGGAGTACCCTTTAGGCACAATAGCTCTCTGATTGGCCCAGCAGCAGGATGGTAGACGTCGAAGGTGGAAACCGTAACTGCGCGGAATCTCAATTCATGTCGAATACACGACTTGAGCTCCTGAACCTCGTCGAGGTTCAAGTTGAGAAGAATGCCCACGATGTGATCGGGCATGTCATCTTGGAGAAAGATTTCCAACCAAGCATCGAAAGTAGGTGCCTTGTATCCGAAGCGCTTTAGTTTTTCACCATCATCGTGGGTGGCGGTGAGAACCTTGAATGGAGGCATATCGAGAGAAGGAGCGAGATATGGTCGTCGAATTTTTGACGTTTCCTCGTGATGCGAGAGAGAATAGTCTTGCCGAAATGGAGAGGATGAGGGTGTATGCTGGGGAGGGTCGGTACGGTTGCCTGTTTGAGTCGAACAAAGGCGGTGATTGGAGAAACAAGTAAAGCTGGGAGTTGTCAAAGATGACTGGTGATGATATTGAGTGAGAGAAAATGGTTGGGTTGGCTTTAAGAGGGCAATCGCGATGGCACGAAATGGGAACTTGTGACGCGGATGCCAAGGGCAAGCACTCATGGGAGCGACTTCCGCAAGTCAGCGGGCTGGGAGTGAGGCCAAACGTCGAATGATGGTCGACCCTTATGATGAAATAACACTTGAGCTCGTCACTCGTGATACTGAGGTCGCTGCAAAGGATAGTTCGGAGTTGAGCCCCTGAATCAAGTCCACAACCTGAGCGCCACACATACATTAATGTCAAGTTGAACTCTCTTCTATATCTGATGATTAGTGTAATCGCTACGCTCTGAAACTAGAGCACCGCACTAAACTTGTTCAATTCATTCCTATACGTTTCAAAGCATAGAATTTGCAGGCGTTCTCTCCAGCGGTGGTAAGGTTTTTGCTATCCTGTAGCCAATCTCCTGTCACTGTTGCATATAATTCTGCTTCAATAGGAGGATGGATGAAGAAGTTCTGCAGACGCAGAGGAAGAGTCGAACACACGAACTCCTTTCTTATGCCGCGAGCCAGAGCATCTATGTTCGATCCTTGCCATCGCCACGATTATGTCACACCTCAGCACTCTCTTGATGAGGTCTCTTTCTTCATATCTTTGTACATTCTCAATATCCCACTATCAAGAACTATTCTCTTGATTTGTCTTGCGATGAGGGTGACTGAATTCTTTGCTTGTCATAAGTATGTAGGTATCCGAAAATCTTCGAAGCCCCGTTCGCCAACGCTCAATCTCGACTGTTTCCCCAGACCTCAGCCACCTCTTCAAGCACTTGCAGTCTCTAAGCGCTGTTCCTTCTTTCTCTTGGGTTGTCGACACGGAAGAGGCTGAAGAATCTCATCTCTGATGCGGATGGTGAATCCGGGATGCCATCGTCGTCCTCGTGAACAGGATCTTCCGAACTGAGGTTGTACTGACGCATCACAGCCATGATTCCATCCACAAGCCCGATCCTAGCATCCCAGAGAGCCTTGACCTCCAGAACATACTCCTTGCCGTTCCAGAAACTCCTCACGATGGCATTGGCTCGCTTGTTGACCAGCTTTCTTCTGTGGTTCTTGAGCTTGACGACCAGTGCATCGACTTCGGGTTCGGACAAATCCCTGAGGCGATCAACCACGCTGTACTCGACATGGAATGTTACGCCTCTGGCATTCAGAGCTGGAGGAGAGTAAGAGGAAGTACTGCTAGGTGAGGAGGCCATGTCGGGCTCGACTGAGGCGACTGGGTCGACCTGAGAATTAGGCTGACCACAAGAGGATGTGCTTCGGTTTCCATCCTCATGCTTCTCCTGTTCCTGCTTCTCTTGTTTCTGCTTCTCTTGCTGCAAGGCTCTTTCTCCATGCTCTTGCTCGTCTCGTTTTTGCTCCGTGCTTTCCTTCTCTTTGTTCTTCTTGTTTTGGCCAAGGCCTGGGAACTCCGCTTGAGTCTCACCACGATCAGGGAAACGTTTCTTGAGCAACCATATCAAAGCATCAATCAGACAAGCTTCTCCGTACCAAGCATCTGGACCAAAGGCATCGACAGGAGGATTGATCTGTTGCACGAACAAAGGCACACGTGAGCCGACGGTCGAGCGCAGAGTTCGAAGCTCGAAAAGCATGTCATCAGCCTCAGTTTGAGTAAGGTTGGCGAGATTCAGCTCAAGATGGTCGTCAAGGGAGAGTAGAACACGTTCAGCGTGAGAAGGAAGTTTGTTTCCAGGTACAGTGTCTTTGTTGACCGTCATTGTGGAGTTGGAGTCGATATCGGAGGAAGATGCATGTTGAGCTGCCGGAAGACCCTGACAGCAGATTGAGCAATGGTTCTTGGTGGTTTCGCTGCTGTTGTCGTGGGATTTGTTCTTGGAATCATCATCTTCAGAACTGATGACCTGGTTGTCATGACCAGAGATGGGGGGTCGTCTTGAGAAGAATCATGATCTTCGTCGTGGGCCAAACCGAGGTAGCTGTTGACAGTGGAAAAGCCATGAGCCATGGCTTTGAAGAACAGACAATCGTCGATTCTTCGCAACCAGAAGAAGAGACCAGCAAAGTAGATAACTGCGAGAATGACAGCCGTCATGTTTGTTGTTTGAGCTCAGGATGATGGAAAGATGGAAGGATGAAAGAGCATTTGTACCTTTTGCTGCTGTTGAAGCGCGTCGTTGTGAAAGTGCTGTTCTCAATCAAGACAACACGGCACTAATAAGTAAGACAATTGAGTATAATCTATCTATCCCAATCTAATACACAGCTATGCAAGTCAGGTTTCTGGCTGCATCGAGTGCGATGAATCGTTTGTTGCTGTACTCGAGACATCATGCTGTCTCAGATTATTTGCCTGCTCCGCCACCACCAGTCTGACTTGTCCTTTGACAACCATCTGTGCTTGCTTGATCATTTTGAGTGTCCCTCACAACCGTACTTACAAGTCGCACATAGCTGGGATTGTAGAGATCTCGTGTACCTTGATCACGTTGTGCACGTCTAACATAGAAATCGGCGCTGGCATTGTCCATGTTGGAAGGAAGCTTCGGATCTCGGGTCGCTGTATAGGTCTTGGAACAGGTCTGCCCTGAACGAAGTCCAAAAGTGTGGTTTGGGAATGTGCAGTCCAGATGAGACGAGAATTCGATGCGAAGTCGGAAGTATATAGTGTGGGCACAAAGTCCTCATTGAGTGTACATAGGGTAGCTCTGATGTAAAAGTTTTGATAAAAGGATCTTTGTTTGCAATCAAGCTTACTCTGTATTGGTCCTTATTGCGCTTTGTTGTGGTTCTTTCGTTGTTTACACAGAGCGCAGGTTTCTCCAGGTTCTCGATGTCGATTCATGACTATGAAGCCTAAACATACAACAATGTCTAAGTAGGCATTATTGGTTGTGGATTCTAACTGACGTAATCATTTTGAAATGGTTTGCGCAACAGTTTACTTCAATCGCAACAATCTTCAGCAAGTTCTGCACGATTGTTGTCCTGCGGGATGCGGGATAACACGACGCCGTCTCAGCACGGAGATGATGCACATTCCTTTGTCGTTAACCCCGAAGGCTTTGTCAAATCGGAGCAACTTCACTTGACATGGCAACTAATCGTCCTGGGCTCAGCCCGGAATGCGCTCGCTGTCCCATGATAAAATGGCCTCCCTGGCAGCACCGAATAATCCAAAACCACCACATCAGCTCAATTCCTCGATCCTTATCTTGAGCTACACAATAGACCCGAGTCTCACCATCACCACAACCAAACCATGCCTTCTTCCAACTCTCCTTATCAGCCTTATGCTCAAAGATACGTCGATGGTCCTGCATCTGGCCCAACGGCCGCAGAGATTGTCAAAGACCTCGGTCTCGATGGTAAGCTGCAAGACAAGGTCATCTTGATTACTGGAGCATCGGCTGGACTGGGTCACGAGACTGCTCGCTCTCTTCACACCACTGGTGCAAAGCTCTACCTGACAGGCCGTGACCTTAGCAAAGGCCAAGCCGTCGCCGATGGACTCATGGCAAGCAATTCCAGCGGCCAGAAGCCCATCCTGATCGGCTTGGAGCTGGACAACCTCGAGAGCGTCAGGAAAGCAGCCAAGCAGTTCCTCGACCAGCAAAAACGCCTTGATATCCTTGTCTTGAATGCTGGCATCATGGCTGTCCCCGAGGGTCGCACCGTCGATGGCTTCGAAACCCAGCTTGGCACCAACTACTTCGGCCACTTCCTGCTCTTCCACCTCATCAAGTCCGCATTGCTTGCTAGCGGTACTGAAGAGTCTCCCAGTCGTGTCATCACCCTCTCCAGCGCAGGTCACAAGGCAGGAGGCGTCTTCTTCGACGACCTCGACCTGAGCAAGCAAGGCTACAACCCCATGGTCGCTTACGCCCAGAGCAAGACGGCCACCATCCATCTGGCAAACTCCATCGACCGTCACTACAGCGCATCGAACATTCGTGCTGTGTCCGTTCATCCAGGCATGATCTTCGAGACTCAACTCGGTCGCCACATGTCGCGAGAAGAGCTTGCTGGATTCGCTCCCATGGCACCTTTCGCAAGGTCTGCTGCACAGGGTGCAGCAACCACTGTCTGGGCAGCGCTTGATCCTCACTTCAACAAACAAGGTGGTGTGTACCTTGCCGACGCTGGTGTTTCTAGCGCCGCTACCGAAGATGAGCACTTTGCTGGACCTGGCTATGCTCCTCACGCATTTGACGAGGCAGCCGAGGAGAAGTTGTGGAAGCTTAGCTTTGGCGCTGTCGGTCTGACAGATGATAGTGGTTAGATAACTTGTTTCCTTTGTTTGGGTAAGAAGATTTCACTTTCGATATACACATAAATACTCGTTCGCAATCTATGCATATTCTCGCAAGACCACAAGTCAAAACCCTCAACACCAATACAACAAATCGAAATCTGTTATCCTATCGTGCGTCATCATCAAGATCCCTTTCATGTAAAGGAGAATTGAATAAGTAGAGCTCAGACATGCATACCATTTCTACAACAACAGATATCAACCCCGCCTATCCCCTGATCACGTAGGCTGACTCTTTTCTGGTAAGGTAGAAGCAAGTGACCAGATCTGTAATTTTGAACATGTCAGTAAAGCATAGTGTGAAAAGAGAATGGAAACATGATCCTAGATCCCAATCCCAATCCCAAAGCCCTGAGACATCTGTCACTTACCTCGAGAGCTGTATGGGCATCGTCTGTGGAGACGGCAATAACCACTTGCTGATCAACAACAATAACGTGTAGATTTCTATAGCGGGTGGATATCTCTTGGGCGAGGTTTCCAGATTGAAGATCCCACTTCTTTACGGCTCCGTCCATTCCTCCAGTGAAAAGATCTGTGTCGGTCGTGTGAAGGGCTACGATGATACTATCATGAGCCAGGACAGTATGATCTTCGCCAAGCCATGATTTGTTCCAGAAAGTAAGCGCACCATTCTTGCCAGTCGAGATGAGGGTCCCATTGCGAGCTCGGATCTGTGCAGGTATACCGAAACCATTGTTTAAGGAAGCTAGAAGAGTGCTAGACGAAGCATTAGTGGTGGTTGTCCTTGCGAGGCTCTTATCTTTGTCAAATAGAAAACACTTACCCAGATGCACGATCCCAAACTCGTACTTCGCCGTCCTCGGCTCCAGCAGCGATTCTTGTTGAATCGAAGACAACACCGTGTACCGTGGCGCTGTGACCCTCGAATGTTTGTAGACAATGTCCATTGAGAACGTCCCATACACGAACCTGACAGTCATAGCCGCCAGACGCCGTCGTCCCGTCTTTGTGATTCAGGCATCTTACCCCTTTCTCATGTGCAATAATTGACTTCTCACATTGGCTGTTGTTAGTGTTCCAAAGACGGATGGTACCATCGCGTGATGCCGATACGAATTGTCCCGTCTGCGTGTCCAATGTCTGTAGAGATCGTATCGTGCCAGTATGGCCATGCAGGGTGTTTTGTAAAGCACTTCAGATGACCTCTCAATCGATGTTTGTCCTGATCAGATCATGTTATACATACCCAGTGTGTATGTTCCAAAAGTTGATTGTTGTGTCCATACCCCCAGAAACAAGCGTGTCTCCAACTTTATTCAATGCCCAAACGCCTTTCGTGTGACCTACGCACTGCACGATCTCATTTCTGTCGAAATCGTATATTCGAACGTATGGCGAGACGTTGGCCGAGCTGATCGCTATACTTGTCGGGTCGAGTATCTCCACTGCTGTCACAAGGGATCGTTCTTGTAATATAACCGACGAGCATTTAGGCTTATAATCCTGGTCGACGTGTTGAGGTGTCATCTTCTGGGTGGCCGATCTGGAGACGATGAAGCGTTCGATGGTTCATGAGACAGCATGAGCAAACATCACTATATATGATGGATTGTGTTGATAGAAGCGGGGTAGAGTTTAGGCTGTGATCCTGAAGCATTGACGTCAATTTATGTGTCTTGCTTTGATGGATAGCCTCTTTATCTTGTTGTCTTTTGGATCGTCGCCCATGCAGAGAATCTTGGCAGTTTGTCTCACCTGTTTGCTCAGGTGATATCTGCGTACATCATGAAGATACGTCAAGGCACGAGCTGGTGTTTTCGCAGCAGTGGAGATTTGATTTTCTTGATCCGCCGTAGCGTAGAGCTCGATGATCTACGAACAGGAACAGTATATTTCGCACTCGTTCGCAGTGCCCTCAGTACAACTGATTCCGTCAGGCTCACAGATGAATGACAGTCTGCCTCCGAACTCCGAGCATCGGCAACCGCAGTCTTCCTCACAGGCATCCTCGCTTAAACCGCCGCTGCAATCGACGTCTGCCCAAGCAAAAGCAACACCGAATGCAAAGATGCAGATGGTCAAAAATCTCATGATTAGGAATCAATCTGTTGAGACGTGCAATCAAATGCTTTAGCTGTTGGATATGATTATGTGGGTCAGCACGCTTCTTGGGACAACAAGGGTCTGTCGGTATAGATGGCAGAATGTAGTAGGTCACGTACAAAGACAAGCTGTCTTGCGCACTGGACTGGTTTGAACTCTGAGTGTTGATAGGTGTAAGGACGTTCAATGGATCTTGGTGGTCCGGATATATGAACAGTGATTGCGATGCAGTATTTGTGCCATGTCTACTGGGGAAAGCAAGATTTATAGAATCACTCTTGTTACCCCGCCATGTCGCAACTACATCTCACCACCTTTGGTCTATCACCTATATATTGCATTGTTGCATTGGTTTGTAGATCAGTATACTCATGTAATAGCCTAATGACACAGTTTTTATCCAGCCGAGATGAGCAAGGTTCAAATCCTCCATCAAGAATCCTCTACGTGCGTAGCTCTTTACGTGAGTGCCCCAATGCATACGTACAGTTGATCATCACTACTTCTCATTTCAACTGACCAAAATCGAGCTGATCGTTATGCACCTGACACCTGATCTTGAGCTTGGCGCGCTTTCTTGCCGCGCGAAGTGGTATGAAGTCTCGGGAACTAGTGGATTAGAGTGCCACATGATACATTGCAGCACATGTCGACAACTTGGATCGCATTCGCAAGTCTGACATGTCGATCGGATACACACTAGACCTGTAAAGCTTGAGGACGAGCCCACCTACGGTCACCTAATCGAACATTGCGTCGAACAACATCACAACTCGAGATCACAACAATAGCAGTACTTCAAACAGCTTTCGGGACAAAGATCGTCGGACTCTGTGGGCTGTCAGGGTTTGAAGTTTTCGATGCAGGATTCGAACACGCAGCCATTCTGGAATTCAAGCGAGACGTTGACCAGTATGATACCAGGACTGTCTGATGGCCATGGTCAATATGCACTGCGCCGGGTACGATACTGTACATCACGCTCCAAAATCGAGTGCTCGCCATCAAGCAGATGCATTGACCAGACATTCGGGCTTGCTGGAATTTCTGGCTCTTCCCACACTCAGTCCTCTCTGTCTTCCCACATACATGACTCTCTCGGGGTAGTTACTGATGATAGCATCAACGCCATCGTCAAGCAACTTACTAATTGTCACCTCAGCATCCACAGTCCAAGGGATGACCTGCATGCCCAAGGCATGGGCTCTATCCACAACATCCTTGGTGTTGAATGGCTTATAGAGAGGGCTATTCACAGTAGCATCACTGGAGTTGCCGGTACCATGGTTTGGTGAGAGGATGGAGGAGCCGATAGAGTGTGCTGCGGCTACCCAATCACCGGAGAAGTTGTCGAGGTCAAGACCGCCGAGCCAGGGATACTTGCTGTTCTTGAGCCAAGTGTAAGTTTTATTGGTCTTGTCCGGCACAACTGTCGTTTCGTCAAGCAAAGCGACAATAGGCACAGCAGGGTACGCAGCGTGAATCCCGATGAGGGTACGCCAGTCAAACGACTGGATAGAAGTACGAGACTCGAAGCCGTGCATTTGGAGAATAGGCATCAAATCAGTGATGTAAGTATCGACGGACAGAGTTTCGTTAGGAGCGATGGGTGAAAGTTTGGTCTCGAGGTTGATGGTCACGCCTTCGTCGCCGTAACAGTTTACTAGTTCTAAGACCTCCTCTAAGGTTGCAATGGTAGTGCCGGGATGACCTTTTCAAGTTAGATGGCAACTCTTTACAAGCGTTTCTTGACAACTCACGTTCTTGCTGAGGATGAGCTGCAAGCTGCAGAGAACAATCGAGCGACTTGACTTGGTTCAGAGTCAGGTTTGCAATATACTGGCCTACATAGTCGCCAGTGCACTTTGCAGGGTAGATCCAGTGCTATTCCAGTGGTCAGACGAGGTCCACGTAACTATGATGAAGCAAACTTACGTCGTGCCAGATCACCGGAACGCCGTCCTTAGTGAACACAGTGTCCATCTCAAGCACATCAACACCAATCCCCTGTGCGATTGTGAGATCTGTGTTCTTATCTTAAGTACTGATCATTGGTATACCAAGGCGTGTGCGAATGCCTATCATCAGATATAGTCAGTGACGAAGCTCGTTAATGGCTCTGGCTGTCGGCCTCACCCAGAGTGACTCCTCGCTCCTCATTCCCAGGCCACCACGGTGACCCTGAACCTCAACACGACCGGTCTTGTCTAGGTATGGAATGGTGAATGGCATTGCGTTAACAGCATTGATAGCCGCGAGGCCGGCAACAAGAGAGATAGTAGGTATCATATTGGAGGTAGCTCAACACAACATACGACAGAGATAGATGTAAAGCGAGATGAGGCGGAAGATGCTCATGTTGGGAGCCAGGGCAGGAAACTTATACCTGGACATGTCTTGCTAATCCTGGCCATGTTGAAAACCAGGTTTGCACGTGGAAACCTTGATACGCCGTTATGGATGTATGGCCACCTTGGCAAGGCAAGCCATGCAGCCCACGCCGTATCGATTCTTCCATTACTGGTAAGAAGCCTGGCCGCGCTCCCCTCGTTACGGCAAGGTAAGCAAAACTGTGGTAGGCGTGGTATCTATAAGCTCTGACGAAGGCCACTGCGTCTCAACAACCGAGGAATGAGGACGTGATTTGATCATTGTTGATGGAATAAGAGATGAGAGATGTTTGTCATATGAGTAAGCTTGGACTGACAGAGTTCGCCAAGGAGCGATCTACAGGTTCAACCATGCATGCCGAGAGGGATCTTGTCTTGGCCACCGCTCTTCGCGGGCTCTTGCCAATGAAGTCTTGCATTACTCAGGATGACGATTCGATCGATTGCTCGACCAGTACATTTTGAGCAATGAAGCTCTGAAACAATCCAGGCAATTCTGTGTTGGTATCCATACAAAAGCCCAACTTCGAACGCATCGACCCCTTCCTCTTCGTGAGGCCACAAGATCATCCGGAAGATAGGTCATTTGGAGAGCCAGACAACCATCGGTGCTTTGCACTCCTCTAATATGTCTATCGGTTCTTGCAGATGTTAAACTTGGCGACCGAAGGGTCATGGTCAGAGATCTGCTGAGCCTTGGTTACCCATGTGTTGACGTGAACATGCTCGTACTGTGCTTTGGGCTTGAGCGCCTGGCTGATGTACATGTGGTCAAGCTCCTGGCTGTTCATGTCGAAGAGGTAAGTGTATCTCTCGAGTTCTGGAATGTTCGCAGCCTCATCAAGATTGCGTAGATTGGAAACGTCCTCGAAATTCTCGAGAGATTCGACAAAAGCAAACTCATTGAAGTCACCAGCGACAATGATCTTCGCCTTCTTATCCTCAGCAAGAATTTTGGCAACAAAGTCCTGTCAGATGTCAGTGTTAGTCGCGGAATGCTCGTCTTGCGTGACTCACAGCAGTCAGTTGCATTTGCTCTTGACGGTCATCAACACCACCGTTCACAGGAGGTCGAGCATCGCCTTCGATCGAAGACGAGCCTCCCTTGCTTCCGAAGTGAACGTTAATGGTGAAGAATGAGTTTTTGCCATCCAGCGTTTCAAAAGCAGCGACCAATGGCTTACGACTAGCGGTCCAAGCTTTATTTTGAGGATCGATAAGACCAGGGTTGTACTTGAGCTCAGGCCCAGGCAGAACCTCGTTGGCTTCGGTGCTTGATCCAAAGTTAGGCTTGCGCAGTTGTAGAACCTCTGAATTGTAAAGATAAGCAGTGCGGATGTTGCCACCAGGTGCACCGCCATTCTTGTCATCAACAGGGTCAATCTCGGCAAACTCATACCGAGGTCCGCTAACACTGCTGATTGCGGATGTCAGAGTAGTAAGGGTCAGGTTTGCGCTCACGACTGCGTCATTGGTCTCCCCGTTATCATCCTGAATCTCTTGGACGAAAACAAGATCGGGACTGCGGAGGTAATGAACTATGTGATCAGAGATGTTGACCAGATGATCAGACCCGGCCCACAAATTCTCCACATTGTATGAGCCGACAGTGATACCGCCGCAGCTACCATCAGACACAAGTCTAGTAGGCGGTGGAAGCGCAGGCTCAACACCCTTGACGATTTTCAGGGCAGTCAAAGGGAGGATCGAATAAAATCCAAACGCATACGTGACAACTCCGGTGATATCGCTAAGAGAGTCTCCCACTCTGGTGACTGCAGGATTCTTCGACCCGTCAAGCGGCGAGCCAATGACAATGGCCTCAGGGTTGGCATCTGTATAGTCTTGTCAGTATCTCGAGCTTCACACCTGTCAAGACCACCACGTACCCTTGTCGACCGTCGTCAAGCCGCCACGGCTATTGAGACCAATGACTTTCCAGTCACCAACAACCCAGGTATCACCATAGTTGTTTGGCTTAGTCAGAGCATGGGCACCCTTTACTGTGACAAGCTCTCCACTCAAACTTTCCCAAAAGTCCATACCGTAGTTGCGAGGGATCAAGGTTGGGTTAGCCACAGAGATTAGGCTAACGTTGTTTGGCACGCCAAATACATCTCCGTTGTCCAATGCCGAGAAAGCCTTGGTGGGAGGATTGATAGTGTCCTTGCCTATGACCAGTGGAGTTACAGCAGTTCCAGAAGAAACCTTTCTCACAAGTTTCGGGTTGATAATCTCAGTCAAGTAGACGTATGCTTTGCTAGATCTGTACTCTGTGACGGTACCGTTAAGCTGAATAATATCCCCTACGGAGAGGGTCTTGCCAAAGTTGCGGTCGAAAACATAGACGGATTCGGAGGTTCTGTCATCCTTGTCAGGAGTAGTAGATCGAATCCAGATTCCGTTTGGTCCTTTGGCAGTAACTAGACCATCAACATTGGTGACGTTCGTGCCATCGTATGGTGAAAGGTACTTGTTGCCATTGATTTCGCTGACGGTCTCGGCAGACGCGACCTGTCCAGCAAAGGCAGCAGCGGCCAGCAATTGAAGATATACACCAATGCTCTTCATATTTGAGGAATGGAAGGAAGAAGAAGTGCAATGTTGCGAAGCATGTTGGTCGCGTGGAGCTCTATATTATATCATTCATGATATCAACCTCCTTGAAGTCGCATCGATAGCTGAGGCATATCAACACGGCTGATACGCGAGAGTTGATATGCATGTTAAACACGTTGTCAGGTACAATTCATGTTGATTGGAGCATCAGGCAAGTGCGAAGAGCTAGAAAGTCATGGCGAATGATGCCAAGCCTTGGCAGTCGTCGGGATTGGCAAACCTCGGCTATGCACAAGATGACGTGAGCGGAAATGGCCCATGCCGCGAGTTTGTCGCGGAAGGTCAACGAGCTTGGAGAAATTAAACATTACTATTATCCATACAGCTCTACATTACGATGCAAAAGTACATTGCAGTAAGCACAAACGCAAGAATCGACATGGATGTTCCCAAGGGCCAAGCGCTGTCCGAAGAAGCTCGACTTGTGTATGGCGTGGGGGTGTGAGATGAACTGGGAACAGTCGTCGCGTTGCCAGTTACGTTTGTAGGTACCGACAAGTTGAACTTCTGACAGACATCGTCAAACAGCCTCTCAAAGGCTGCATTGATCAGTAAGAGTGATCTCAGAACAGGCGTAGTACATACTCAATAGATCTGCAGTGCCATTCACGCAGGTTGAGTTGTGTAGGACACAGGGCACGATGTTGTCGTAGATGGTTTTGTATCTTATGCAGTGGCAGTATTGGTCTGCCGATGTGCAGTTGGATGCTATGATTGCTTGAGTATCGCAGGCTCTTATGCAGTTGGGTATCGACGCGTTCTGGGGCCCTGTTTGCGAAAGGGCTATTCCTGACCACAAAGCCAAGGGTAAAACAACAAGACTTGTCGACGTCAACATGGTGCTTACGTTGAAACGAGTGGACGCAAAAATGCAGGATACCTCGCAGAAACCGACGGGTGCGCACTCCAATTATATATGTCTTCGGACAATGGTTTGGGACCCGATAAGCTGCAGCCGTATGTGGTGAGGCTTGCTGAACCGCGCGGCTTCCTTGCTTTTTCTATCCCTATCCTTGTTGGATATTGCCGCATCGCAACTTCGAACGAGAAGTCGTTGCAGCTTCATACAAAACCCTCAGATCTATGGCGCCTCTAATGCAACAACACATTATTGAAACATACCCCATGGGTTCTCCATCGTTAACGAAGCTTGTTAGAAGATGCGACCGTGCGACGTTTGGATAGAGAATCGTGACTTTTTGATAAGGAATGAGCCGAGCCCTACGTGCCCGTTTATATAAATCTAACCGCTACAACGCCTCGCTGAAGAACAGGTATGTACAAGATAAAAGAGAGACATGACTTTTTCGCGATTAGCAACAGGTTAGGATGATACGACTTGGCGCGTAGTGTCAACGCTGATGATCTGCGTGTATGCAGCTCTCCACCCCATGTTCTGGGGGCCGACGTCTCCCGCGTGGAAAATCATGTGCTTGCCATCGGCAGCCACTGACTGACCGCCAGGCGAGTACAAGTTGTCGGTGCCGGTCACCATCATAGGGCCAAGCTTAACGTAAGGTCCGTTAATGTTGTCAGCGAATGCATAAGTAACGTCGTAGTTCGAAGTCGCAAAGCAGTTGCTGCTGAAGAATAGCACGTATTTGCCGTTGGAGGTACGCATGAGAGATGGCGCCTCGATCAGAGGGCCATCAAGGTCGCCGCGGTCCAAAAGCTTGACAGGACTGCCTACAGGAGTAATACCGTCGCCTGCGAGTTTCTGAAGCATGATGGGTGTGTTTTGGATGGGAGCGACAGTGTTGCCACATACACCGCCGTGGCCAATCGAATTTCCGTCGATCTTGTATACAACATACTGCGTACCATCGACATCCATGAAGTTGTCGGAATCAATTGCGCCGCCCTGGTTAAGTGGACAGACGAGGGGAGTGGCTTGTGGTGTGTAGGGACCTTGAGGTTGAGTAGCCAACGCAGCGCCAATACAGTGCTTGCCAGGAGATCCTTTGACAGCAGCCGAGTAGGTCATAACGTATTGACCGTTCTTGTTTTGGCTGACGCTCGGTGCCCAAACAGCTGCACCTTGATTTCCAGCGTTGGGGTCGACCCAGGCACCAACCGTAGGCAATGCATCAGATCCTGTCACTGTCCACGAGTTGAAGTCCGGAGATTGAGCGATTTGAACATTGATCAAACTGCCGCCGACTTTGGCAATAGTCTTGTGGTTGTTGCTAGCAAAAGCCCACCATTGAGTGCCGACTTGCAGAAGATCAGGATCGGCGAAGTCGACAGAGATGATTTGTGTTGGGGTAGCACTACCCGTCGTTCTCATAGGAGCCGCAATGGCAAGAGGGAGAAGTCCGAGCAGTACAGACGTGGTGCAAGACCTGACCATGATGATATACGAAGATGTGTAGTTAAGAATATAGGGTAATGATGCTGATTGAACAACTGTATGATGAGCAAGAGATGTGTTTTTCGAACAGGGTATGGACAAGAGCGAGGGCTGAATATCGTGCTTCCTACCTTGCAAGAGAGCGCACTCATCTTATACCATACCTTCCGGCCGGGCAGTATGACTCTCTCCAAGCTCCAGCTCTTTTTTGGAGCTATTTGAGCAGAGTCAGATCTGGGTCAGCCAAAACCTTCATGGCTCCATGGAAGTAGTAAACGTGCTTTTACACGAGCCTCTAGTGGACAGACAGCGCATCAGAGTGTGGTCGTCGGTCTTGTCCGCATACCACTTATCCTAATGGGTACAAAGGGCCGTCATCAAGGCTTGAGCCCACACGATCTACCGCAAAACCGCTCGAACGGAGGCCAACCTTATTGGAGTTCGACGCGGAAATAGGTGTTCTTCGAGCGCATGTCTTTGAAAAAATGGCGTGCGCACGTGTTTTCGGAGGATCGAGGCTCTGAAGAAGAAAGTCAAATGCAACGTCTGGTGCGGGCCGCAAAACGAGGCTCTATTTTCATCCTCGCATTGAAGCGAAGATGACCACAGAGGGTGTATGTTCAGAAGCTCAGAGTTAGTGATTATGTGGAGGTGACCTATAGCGAGCCCACAACCGGTGCGGCTGCATGACATTATCGAATTTCTCGCGAAGGAGCGCACGAGGCAGAGTAAGAAGTGGATGGAAGAAGCAAGCGCACTTGGATCTTGGCGGATCCCAATATGTCGCACGTGATACTGGTGGAATTTTGGTTGGACTGTTGAACACTTTTTCGGCACGCCCGGTCGCCAAAATGTGGGTGCGGTCAACGTCCTTGCATCTCTTCACATTTTTTATTTGACGAAGATTGCTGCCGCGCTGTGTTATCACGATGAGCTGACTGCGGTCTGACACTCAGCGGAGAAAGCGAGTGATTAATTGTCATGATTGCAGGAAGCGTAGAGTTGGAACTTGGAGTCGATCAGCTCGCTACAACACGCACCGAGGTCTTTGCCAGAATTCGATCTGAGTCTGGACCCACCAGCGGACGTTCGCTAAATCAAGCTCAAGCACCGTGTCGGTGACTCGGAACCACCGAGCGCCATGACTCTTCTCGTTCCCTATTTGTCTCACAAAACAATTAACCCTAGGGCAACGACACGAGCAGTGACTGCATATCGCAAGCGCGTTATTCTACAGTACACGACTGTCTGATCATGGGAACACAGGCCTGATCTCCACCATTCATCCCCGCAGTAATATCGGATTTTGCACATCACATTGCCCGTATGTCATGGACCGGTCAAATCCACCTATAGTTTTCTACAACCCTGCAGGTGTTCGCAAAAAGCCTACGAATCAAACGCATCGCGTGGCCATCAGATGGATTCAAGAGTTTCCAAATCAGGGTCCGGCAGCGTCTCGCGCAGACACGGGCAGCCGGGTTATAGACCAGGAATCTGCAGAAGTTCGCGAATCCAGGATATATCGAAGAACAGCGACTGGTGAAAGACAACTCAGAGCGCCTCTTCTAAACGCTTTTCTTCTTGCTGATGCGCCGCTTCGATTAAACATTGGTTCTCAACGCGACCCATTTTCTACCTTGCCAGTTCCTTGGAAGCCTCCATATGGCATCATCACGAGCTACTGTAAGATCACAAATCCCGCTTCAGAATTATCAGCTGGTTGCTGACCATGTTAAGTCAAATATGCTATAGCTCCAGCCATTGTAGCCGAGAGCTTCGAGCCAGAAGGCAAGACGCGACAGGAAGCTCTTGAAGACATTGAATGGCCAATGGCACTGTCCGTACAGACAAATGATCCTGCATTGTTCTTTGCTGCTCTCGCCATGTCTTGTGTGCATCTTCCTGAAACGCATGAATTCAGTCCTCAGAGCAATCCCTTTTTCTTCCGCTGGCTATCATCTAAATGCGTCGAGTTTCTAAACAAATCACTGTCGAACCCTTCACGCGCATGCAGTGACGGAACCCTGGTTGCGGTGACCTTCATCTCTTTCTGTGAGAGCATGGCTGGGAATCACCGCATCGCCGCTACCGTTCATCAACCAGGCTTGCGACAAATGGTCAACGCGCGCGGCGGTCTGGACTCAATCTCCAAAGCATCTGCTGTTGGCGAGAGAGTCACCAAAGCAATGACTGCTTTGGACATAGTTGTGGCTTCCAAGTTTGGATGCACTCCGATATTCGATGACTCATACCTCCTCGCTCTACAAGACGTAGAGATGACAGATATTGTGTCAAGAATCAAGAAGACCGCAGAAGGCCGTCTTGATCCTGCTTCTCCAATGCCTCGTACAGTCATCCTGACACAGCGACTCAAAGACCACGATATCTTCAAGTCACCTAGTCCGAGCAGCTCTGTCCCCGCAGAAACCAAGAACCTAGTCTCACAGGGTTTTGATGGAAGTTATGATCCCCAAGATCCGTTCTGATTGAAGCCCACCACTCTAAGGAGTTATATGCATGTACATACGCAGAGCACGTCTACTGCTCCACGAACTCTCGAAATCGTTCGCGGTTGCAGAGCAGCCGCAATGAGCGATGCGGACAACCAGCGAACATTGGGACGCGGTCTCAACCTCATCAAGTGCAACAGAGAATTCGTGAGAGCAACCAATCATCTTTGGTTACATGTGGGTGTCTGATGTCGACAGGCTTATCAGTGGGGTTATCATATCGGATTTTCACCCCGCTGCGACACCAAGACCGCCAAGCAAAAGCCATACAATCGATATACATGGCGAGCCGTCGACTGGCCATTTACCTTCCAGTATGCCGATACATGATAAGGCAGCATGCACGATACAAGGTGTAAATTGTCTATGAGGGTCTTGGTACATATGCAGAACTCGCTATCGCATGCACCTCCGCCTATCTCCTCCGACAACATCCTTGGACACAAGATTAGCTCCAGGTGTTGGTGGTGAACTATCCTATCAATCCGCCAGTTTGGTGGCGGCCAGACACGAGACAATCCTAGGCCTATCAGGAAACGATAAACATGCGTCGAGAGCTCAATGCGCCACAAAAAACTTTGTGCTACTTATCATTTGGTGGTACTGGCCTATATAAGGCCGTGTTAGATGCCTCGAGCCGTTTCCTTGGTGGTCTTCACCGTTTACATCAACTCAACCTCCATCATGTCGACCGAAGAAGTTCAGGCTGAGGCAAAGAAGTTTCCCAGCATCGAGATGGTGGCTATGGAGAAACAAAGCTCTGTTGAAGTCGGTGAAGTCTCAGTCATCAGCGAGGAAGACATTGGTGAGTGCATCTGGTCGTGCTTCAAAACCAGACACAAACCTAACAAGACCAGTCGCTGCCGAAAGCGAGTATTCTGAAGAACAATACAAACACCTTCGAAGGAAGATCGATCGTTACTTGCTACCACTCATGTGGTTATGCTACGGAATACAGCAGAGCGACAAGACCGCACTTGGTACACAAGCTGTCTTCGGCCTACGTCAGGACACTGGTCTCCACGGTCAGCAGTATAGCTGGCTGACTACCATCTTCTGTACGTTTCTCCGTCTCTTGGAAGTATATGTTATCTGATGTCTTACAGATCTCATCTATATGATCTTCGAATTCCCCAGTAACATTCTTTTGCAACGTTACAAGATGGGTAAAATTCTGTCGTGCTACATGATCTGCTGGGGTGTCGTAGTGCTTTGCATCGGATTTGGTAAGCAATGAGTTGAACTGAAATGCTTCACAATCCTGATAATTCCAGCTCAAAACTTCACGCACCTCATCGTTCTACGCGCTCTGCAAGGATTCTTCGAATGTTGCATCTCACCAGGCTTCATATTGGTTGTCGGTAGCTGGTACAAGACCAGAGAGCATGCTTCGAGGTCCCTCGTGTTCCAGTCTGCCAATGCTGGCTTCGGCATCATCTCAAGCTTGGCACTGTATGGTATCGGCAAACGTGGCGAAAAGGATCCGAATGCTGAACCTTGAAGATGGATGAGCTACTTTCTCGGTACCCTGACCATTCTTGTCGGCTGCATTTGCTTGTTCCTCCTTGGCACGCCTTCCGAAGTGAAGTGGCTTACGCCAGAGGAAAAGCGCATGGCAAATGCACGAATTGTCAGCAATAATACTGGACACGACCGTACTGGCGTCAAGAAGTGGCAATGGAAGCAAGTCAGAGAGTGTCTGATTGACCCTTGCTTCTGGTTTGCAGGCTTCAATGCCTTCTTATCAAGTCTACCCAATGGAGGCCTCACTACCTTCTCGTCTATCATAAATACCTCTTTTGGCTTCACCAGTTTACAGGTAATTCTTCTCGATATCCCACGCAGCGCCTTCTCTGTGCTGTATTTCATCGCGATCGGCATTATCACGAGTAAACGCTCTGGTCTGCGTCTGTACTTCATGATCTTCTCTACTATCCCGCCTTTCATTGGCTTCCTCGGTATGGCTCTTATCCCTAACAAACCCTCGAACAAGTGGACGAAATGGGGCATGTACTTCATGACAGTGCCCTACGTTATCTCCCTCTTCCTCGCCTGGTCCCTCATCCCTTCGAACACAGCCGGCCGTACCAAACGCACTCTCACCTCTTCATGGACGTTCGTAGGATACTGTGTGGGAAACATGGCCGGCTCTCAGATCTTCAAGGCCAAAGACGCGCCTTACTATATCCCTGGTGTGGTGGGCTGTGCTGTCTGCTTTGGCCTCGAGTTTGCGGTGCTAGTAGCTTGGAGAGTTGTCCTGGTGCTCAGAAATCGACGACTGGACAGAGCCATTGCAAATGATGGGTTGAGTGAGGAGGAAAGAGCGTTGAGAGCGAAGAAGATGGGCGAAGAAGATAAGACGGACTTTGAGAACCCCTACTTCCGTTATACACTATAAACGTTTTTCTGATCGCATGGATGGAAGGAAGACGATGATTGGTAGGATCTTGAGAGTTCACATTTGTTCGAGCAGTTGCGTTGGTAGAAATCGATTTTGAAGAATGGAAAGTGCCATCAGCGAACGGATTGCTTCGAGAGGCGGTTCAACCATGGACCATAAGTTTTGGTGAAAAGTGCGATTGTTGCAGTGTTGGAAGCCATCATCAAGCGGTATCTTCTCGGCTCGACCGTGGCCATTCAATGCGACCAATGGTAGGGGTGACCCCGCCAGTCAGGGTGGCGTTTCGCGCTCAAACTGCTCGGGTACAGCGCGGAGCTGAACACAGCTCCAGCTGATGTACTCTTACCGTTTTAAGCCTACCCCAACTACGTTACCATCCCCTGACTCCCACCTTAAGCGTACACGCCACCTTTAAGATGGCGCTGGATCCCAGTCTGGCGATTTGGATTGCGATAAAATGCTTTCACCAGTCTGGATCGCTGTGCTTCTCTCCGGCGGCTTCTTGCTCCTGCTGTTCGGGGTGAACGTCCCCCATGAATACTTATCGCAACCGACAAAGCCTATAACTCATATCGATGATTCTCATCCAAACACAGGTGGTGTAGCCGACCTTGTCTTGTACACTTACCACGAAACGGATGAGGCCTCCAAAAATCTTGATTTCTTCCTGAAGCATGCGCTTCACGACAAGGCCGACTTTGTCTTTATTATGAATGGGGAATACTCCATCAGTATACCGGATCTATCAAATGTCAAGGTCATTGATCGCCCGAATACGTGTTACGACCTCGGTGCTTATGGAGAAGTCTTGCGAGCGGATGACTCGCTTCTCGCAACCAAATACTCACGCTTCATTATGATCAATGCTTCTCTACGTGGACCTTTCTTCCCTTCATGGGCTAACAACTGCTGGTCCGACACATACCTGAGCAAGCTCTCCGATCGCGTCAAACTGGTCGGCATGACCTACAACTGCGCGCGGGGTGAGGGCTACCTCCCTCATCTGCAGTCAATGATCATGGCAACCGATAAACTGGGTATGGCTGCCATTCTGCCGAATCTCAAGTGCTTCGAGAATATGGGATCGGCTGTTGCAGACGGGGAAACACAAATCAGCCGCTGGATCCAAGAGGCAGGTTACGGAATCTATGCCATGATGTCGAGTTTCACGGCGTATGGCGGCGAAGAGAGTGAGAAGGTGTATTTGGAAGCCTGCTCTGGCTCTGACGCCTTGTATTCTGGGAATCACAATGGAACCTCTTTGCATCCGTACGACACGATGTAAGTTGCTGTCCAGGTTGTGTGCTAATGTTTGACTGACAAGTATCTGTCCCAGCTTCTCCAAAACGAATCGACCCTGGAACGAGTACGACAGGAAAGTGATTGATCAGCTCACCGAGTACGCGCACTTGTCCGGCTACTCGAGCTACGACAAATGTTAGGTCATTCTCTTGTATGATATGCTGGCTTTTGCAATCGGAACAGGCTTTCTATACATACGTATCAGGACAATTCTCGAACTTTTGTCTAGGTCGCAGTGGTTGCGCACGAAAATTTCAAATCGCCTCGATTGGTTATCGAGGTGATTCATATTGACAGCTTCGCCCATAGTGAGTGAGTGAACACCAAACGCAATCATTCTGTGGTCTTTGAAGTAATCTTTATTCTACTTCTCATCAGTATAGCTCGTGGCTGCCAGACTTAGCTGTTCTCTTAGACTGAGATTACGCACAGCGAAGGAGAAATTGGATAGGTGATACCACATCAAAACTGCCTCGTCATAATCATAAACCACAGCAACAAAATTCCCAGACCCAGATTCATGCATGAGGTCTCATGAAAAGCTTTCATGATAACATAGACCGCAGAACACCTCAATAGAAGCGTCATGGCGCGAATGAGATTTTGGATCTCATCGTGGTAGGTATCGAGACGAGGTGTGGTTCGCTCTTCTTCGGGACGTTCTTGGCGTGCTCTTTTGTCTTCGTCGTTCATGGTCTTTAGATACAGCGGTCGTGTTAGACAAGGATTGAGAGGGACGGAAGGGATGATCGGTGGTTTACCATTGTGCTTAGCGATAAACTATAGTAGCACTGTGGCTTCGATTTGTAAGTGGTTGTAAATGGAGTTGAGACGTCGGTGAGATCTGTTCTCTTGCGATAATTTTGGCCAAGACACTAACAGATCGAATCGGCCTCACCACGGCAGCGAAAGGTGATATTATCAGAAAAAGACACAAAGAAAGGAGTGAGTATCAAAAAGCTTGTCTAGAAGCCTACAGCCTAGCCTGAGGTCCGCCAATACCAACATCCTCAAGATCCTTGACCTCATCGCCAGGTCTTCCACTGTCAAGATGCTGACGATTTCCATACTTCCACTCTTTCTTGAAGTCTCCCTCTAGCGCATTGGCAATGTACTTACCAATGATGGGCATCATCTTGAACGCATGTCCACTATCTCCCGTCGCTAACAATAACTCTCCGCCAGGGTACTTGGGATGCGTGTCAATCAGATAATGCGCGTCCGGTGAATCTGTACACCAACACACTTTGGCACCCTTGATCTCTCTGCCTTCGAACTGTGGAATTACGGTGCGGATGAAGTGCTTTATGGCGTTCATTGCTTCTTCCGGGATGCCGTCTTTGGGATACTCGGATGCGTAGCGTGGAATAGAGTACTTCTTTGTTTCCCCTGTGACAGGATCCGTGTATTCTCCTTTTTGCCATTGGTAACCAGGAAACTCGTTGCAGATCTTGATCAAGCGGCCTTCAGTGCTAGGCTCAAAGAAGAAACCTAGTTCATGGTTGAGGACCACAGGCATATCCTTAAACTGAGCAGCTTCTTCTTCGGTCAACTCCAATAGTCCGTAGGTCCAGCATTTGCTCCATAATTCGGTAGAGAGTTCCGGGAGAAGAGCGGGAGAGGCAGCACCAGTAGACAAGATGTATCTGTCTGCGGTGTAGATCTCGCCAGACTTGACTTTTACTCCTGTGACTTTGTCGCCTGATGTCTTGAGGGACACCATCTCGCCTGCAGCTCCGGAGATAAAGCGAACACCCATCTTGCCTGCCTCATCGGCAATCTTCTTGATAGCATTTGCCGCATGCGCCCAACCTGCCTGCTTGTTCCAAAGACCTCTCCAGTTGTCGATGTCACGAGCATTCTTTAACTGTGGCACATACTTTGCAATCTCATCTTTACCTTTGACGAAATCAATATTGTGAGCTTGACCTTTGTCCTTGAGGTTCTTGTATGATTTTTCAAGATGAGCTACGGCTTTCGGATCACCGAGAGTGGTCAGGATCCAACCAGTCTCGTGGAAAATATCCTTGTAAAGAGGATCCCGCCATGCTTGGATGGCCTCCAGAGCCATTTCTGCATAGAGAGGTTCATCATATTCTGTTCTGATGATTTTGTTCTGAATAGCAAGAGGACATGTTAGTGGGTTTTAGTGGGAAGATCACAAGACTGTACCTACGATGTCATAACCAGCAGAATCGAGACTAGGATATGGCCATTTGTCGATGCAGGTAATATTCGTGTAGCCACGCTTTGCTAGATGATACGCTGTTGAGGCACCGAACGTGCCGGTACCGATGATCAGGATCTTCTGGTCTTTCTGCGTTGACATTGTGAAAGATGTGGATACTTCAAAAAATGAGATTGGGATTCAATAGTGGTCGTCAGGATGTTCTGCCTATATACAAACCTCATCGCCGCTTGCTCGCCCCGGGCGGATCTGCGCTACGCTTGTACCTTCCTCCCACGCGGAAGCAACGGCTGAGATTGGAGCATGCCGAACAAAACCTCAACAGCCTACTGATATCACCCGAGGTGATCTGTTCCCAAGTTGGCTGAGCCGACGCACTTATCTCATGTTCCGAATGTTCATACGAGCATTATGGCCGCTGTTGAAGTTCGTTGGAAGGTCGAAGAGAGAGTTGTCCGAGCTAACTCTCACGCCGACTTCGGCTCGAAGCATGCCGTTATCGGAGCACTGACGACCATTGCGACTTACCATCGGACAGATACATTCATGAAAGATCTTGTGCAATATATCAAGATTGCCATACATGCCATATCAGGAACCACATTGAGCTCAGTAGCTTGCGCTTTAGCATCATGTGCTCAACGCATCCCACTATCGATCACCAGCGGTCGGTGAAATTTGGATATTGCGAGAGTCGAATAGCAACCTCATGCGCCAGGTGTCAATGTTAGCGGACGAATTCTCATCTCTGTGCGGGTCTTGTCAGACAAGAACAAACGACCTCTGCTGCCCTCTTTGACCGTTCGTTGCCGATCGATCTTGCGTGACGAATCTGAAGCAGGAGGGCAGGTCGCCTTAAAAGTCCTGTGGTTTCCGTGAACCATGTCAAACCACAAAACTACAGAAGTTTGCAGTACGTGCCTGGACTTTGGTCGTTCCTTCCTTCTTCCGAGGCGAGTCGTGAACCGTCAGAACCCGACTGTTGGAAACATCAACACCAGTGCACAGACAGTCCTCGAAACACTCTTGTGTCCATTCGTCATCCAATCCTGGTATTCTTCTGGAGGTTCGTGTATCAGGTGCTTGAGCCCACCGGTGTCTTATATTAGCGTCTGGAATGACTGCTTGTTTTCTGGCCGTGAACTGTCGAAGGATTGAGAACCAAACACACTGACGACATCGTTCCGGCTACGAATGTCTCCATCCTGGTACGCTACCTTGAATTTCAAACACATGACACTTCAGGACATGGATCATTACATGTAGAACTTGGCGGGAAACCTCAAACTTGTCCTCCATTAATGGTAGGTCTCTTCACTAGTAGCTATGGGGCTTGTGGTGCATATTCACACCTCTTCTCTCCTTCCTCTTCATCGCAAGTCATAACAACACAATATGGCTTCTGATACGTTAGAAGGCCAGTGCCTCACGCTCTTCGCAATTACCATGTTCTTTTGTATCGTCTGCTTTGTGATGGTCACATTACGATGCTGTACTAGGATATCGATCAAAGGATTTGGCTCAGATGATTGGCTCATGCTAATCGGCACGGTATCTAGCGTCTTGCACTCTCGATATGTTGGTCTCAGCTGATGGTGCCTCAGGTGTTCGGTATCATAACATTCATCACCGTCTTGTGTGGATGTAAAGCAGGTTTGGGTCAACATGACTATGACCTCGTGAAAGGCGATTATTCAAAGATCAAGCGTGTACGGATTCTCGTTATATCGGATAGTGATGTTGGCTGACCTCTTAGGCTCTCATGACATTTCAAATAGTCTATTGCGCCAGTCTCATCTTCATCAAGAGCAGTATCTGCGTAGCTCTCATCCGCCTCGTTATTTCCAAACGTTTGTTATACACACTCTACGCCATCTTAGCACTCAGCGCTAGCTATGGCTTCATCGCCATGATGACAGTGCTGCTGCAATGCAAACCTCTGAAAGCAACATGGGACCCCACTGCAGGCACTTGCTCCAATCAAGCTATCATCGTACACATCTCGTACTTTGTCACTGCATGCTCTATCACAACCGACTTTGCCTGCGCCGTTATGCCGTTCATCATTCTGTGGAAGTTGCAGATGAGAAAAAGACTCAAGTTCACGGTTGCTGCAATGTTGAGTCTTGGATTTTTGTATGTGTCCTGACCTTATTGGGAGGATCTGGCTGACTGGTTTGCAGAGCAAGTGCCGCCACTATCGTCCGTATCAAGTACCTAGATTCGTACTTTGCGACTCATGATCTTGCTTGTCAGTCGTCTCATCAAACACTGGACAAAAACCAGCTGACGTATCCTACAGACAAAGTTTCCAACGTCGTCCTCTGGTCCATAATCGAAACCGGCATCGCCATCATCGTCGGCTCCATCCCTTCGCTCAAACCCCTCGTCAAGTCCATTCCCTTCTTCGGGTCTCACCATTCTCGCTCCGAAAGAAAAAGTCTCAATCTCCGCAGCGGTATTCAATCTTATGCACTTCGATCGACAGCGCCTCAAGGTCATAGAACGCATATCTCATGCCCAAGTGCAAAAGACCGCGATAAGGAGGATGGCGAAAGTATGAAGGACTCGTTGATCAGTGATCCGGGGATTATACTTGTGCGGTCTGAAGTGCAGGTTGAAGAGGGCTCTAGGCCGAATACTGGATATCGAAGTCTCAAGAGCTTTACATTCTGATCGACATGCCAGCTTATATAGTAATGCGAGATGTCAGAGGGCAGGAACCATGGGACGACACAAGATTCTCTGCCTCCTCGGAGTCGATTCACATGCTCTTCCCGGACGGAACTCAATTCTCACAGCAAATTGCGCCTTCGACAAGACTACGAGAATTTCTTAACTGGCAAAAAAAGAGAATTCAGCTCGACGCCGCCGAGGCTCTTCGCGAAGACACACCATGACTTTCGCGTATCTTCAACGAGCAGAAAATCACTCGATTAAAGAGCATTGTCTAGGCCAGAGCTCGACGTGTCAGTTGCCCACAATTTATGTCACAGAAAAATCAGATGTCCGCTCAGAGGGCTTCGGACTCCACGACGCACCAGGGCACAATATCCACGACTTTTTGAAACGCTCCTGGATGTCAAGATACACAACCACGAACACGTCTACGGCGCGAGATGAAATTCTACCACTACCATTCGGTCATTCAGATAACATGGTGTATACAGCGTCCAGGCACCAGGGCCATCTTCATGATTAGGAGTGTGAAGCTCATCGCACGCCACATGGGAGTCATCAATGCAGTACCAAGGCCTCTTGCTGAACAAGTGGAGGGGGGAAGGAGGGCAAAGCGATAGAGCTAAAAGATCATCCTGATTCGACTGTGACGAGAAGTGTCATGTGCCGCCGCACGAGGAAGAAAAGTCACAATAGAGGCAAAATCAATGGGGAGTGCCATACCTTCGTTTGACAACGTAACACATTCATCCTCCCATATACTCATAATTATGAAACAGTCCGTCATACTGGCATTCGGAACTGGTTCTTTGCGGATGCTTATCTCTCGAGAGCCTCGATAATCTACTAAACCATGCTTGATCTCGTCCCCTATCCACACTGAAACTCCAGCTTTTGTCCTATTAGAGAAGCACTGACTGAAGCAGTGATCAAGCAAAACATAAAGAAGCACATCAAGGCCCGTTGTCGACCTATATCAAAGACAGGGTTGCCCCCCTTAATGCACCCCTAAAATCTACCGTAAGTAATCATACCAGAATCAAAAGAAAGGCCTTTGCACATCTTAACAAACACTTTATCCGCAGTCCATACTCACCGAGCTACTATACCACTACTAAATTACCCATCACAACATCCTCATCAACTCAAATATATACATCCCCCCATCTACAGATCAACCGCATCCCAGCCGGCACAAGGTAGAGAGATCTACTGCAATCTCGATGTAGATAATGGTCGGATCGTGCATTGCATAGGTACTAGCTCGGTTTCAGCCATGAGACCATGTGTGCAAGCATGTACGCATTGAAGTGGCAGCTGTCATAGGTAGCGAAGTATGCACCCAAGTATGCATACACTGCATGCATGCGAACCCAGAAAACAAGGCGGAAAGATTGCATAAGGCTGGAGTTCAGCGGCTAAACGTGAGAGCCTCATTACGACTCTCAGCGGAAGAGGGGCACAAAAAGATACGGGCGTGGAAATCACAGTATCTTGAATACCTGGACTTTGTTCACGAAAAGATAGGGTGTGTTATGCCTCTTCGGAAGTAGAAAAAACGCCCATGAAAGATCCCCGCTAATGCTCTCAACCCATGAAAACGCCTAGCAAAATGCAATAACATCGTTTTGTTCGTTCTAAGCGCCCATCTTCAGTTCGTAGAACTCGGGGTGGGTTGTCTGGATCATGGTCGTAACACGTTCGACCTCCTCAGCCAAGCCCTGCACATTGGCATCCCACATCCTTAATTCTTTGGTACCGATACTAGAACCAGCCGTCTTTGCACCGTCGCCACTGCTTGACTCGTTGCTGAAGTGGATCAAGCCGTCAATCTGATCGATGTAACCAGAGAGACGTCCTTGCTCAATCATCTGTGCGGCGTAAGCTTCGGCACGGTCTGCATCAACGCCCAACATGGCTCCGAGATTGGTCACGGGGATATTGGAGTACAGCCTTGAGACTCCGAGGAGGTTGTGTTCGAGGACTGCCTTGTCAAGGACAGTGCTGCCATCGGCAGTCTTTGCCATTTGGTGAGGCTGTAACTTCTCGGCAAAAGCCTTGACTTCTGCAGGCGAGAGGACGCGGTCCAAGAAGATGTTTTCGAGAATGGCAAACTCGTCACACTGTGGTGTACGGTCATCCTTGTACAGGCGTGCGAGTTGGCGTGCACGCTTAGGACCTGCGGGAGCCAGGACGGCGCAGATGATGGCGGCGGACAAAGCTTGTAGACGTTCCTCCTCATCAATTACGGGTTCGAGCGAAAGGTTCAGGTAACTGTTGGAAGCGTCGAGGAAGTTGCGTTGCGAGTCGGAGATGCGAGCTTGGGAGAGCTGGAATTGGAGTTTTGTGGGCTGGTCTTGGACGTTGTAGATGACATTCTTGACTCTGTTGAGGTATGACAGGGCGTTTGTAGGATCGTCTTCTTCGAGATAGCAGCGAGTGATGCGGATCCAGATCTTTGCCTTGTCGTCGTCGGTGACGTGGCGTTGAGACGAGTCGAGAGTGATTTGCTGCAAGACTTTTGCCGAGGCGGTGAAGTCTTCATTCTGTTCGTAGCTGTCGGCCAGGATGAGTTTGATGGCGGTGTCTTGTTCCTCGAAAGAGACGACTTTGGGAGCGATAGCATCGATTGCTTGAGTGCCGACGGCGATCTTTATGTCGGCATCTGAGAGAGAGGCGAGTCTGTCGACGAAAGATGCAAGCAGAGGGCGTGAGGTGACGATACCGACTGAGTCACTGAGGATTGACTGGACGTAGGCGATGAGATTGTTGGGCAAGTTCTCGGACTGGGATAGGATCTTGTCGAGCAAGTCGTTGTAGCCCTGGACCTTCTTGTTTGCTTGGGCGTCTTCCAGGGCGAGGAGAGCGTCCGTCACCTGGGATGAGTCCATTCTGATGGCAGCTGTGGTGATTTGAGGGGCGTGAGGACAGCAAGGCGTGTGAAGACGGCGCAAGGCGTGTGGGTTGTCTGGTAGTGAAAGAGCAAGTGTTGATTGACGGTTGATTGGCCGACGTCACAGCGTCCCCGCGTCTCTCGGACTGTCACAGGCGTAGCTATGCAAGAGCACAATACTGCTCGAAGTGTCGAACTGATGACGAAAGAAGGTTATTTCAGAGTGTTCGCTGGTCAAGTTCCTGCTTGAAAAACGACAGTGCAGTCCTTATGCTTACAATGTCACTGCATGTGGCCGCGGGAGAGGATCGTGACTGCCTTTCGCAGCAAGTGAGAAAGTCCGGGGATCTCCAAGGTCTGTGCGTCAACAATCGATAGGAATGAACATGCGCATAGGAAGGCATCAGCGAGCGCACCTTCCTTGTTCCTGTCGCGCATCGTCACATCATGTCGTCGTCCAACGGAATCAAAGCAGAAGATGGCGCCTACGTCAAACCGGAGATTGAGGCCGACGAGTTTGAAGACACGGGCGAGTGTCAGATGCCGCGCTCCGAGGACGACCAACAGGCCTGGCTCTGCAGACTGCCCAAGTGGCTATGGACAGCCTGGGCTGATATGGCTGACGACGAAGAGATTGAGATTGGCAAAGTCCGCGTCTACAACCAGCCAAATCCCGACGGCTCCCAGAAGATCCAGATGAAGCTGCACGACCTGCCCAAGCACAAAGATGTCCCCAAACTCTACGACCTGACTAGTTCTCGTGGCCAGTACAACAACACCGTCGTCTTCTCCGAGCGCGATCAGCCTGGCTTCAAGGCTTGGAACCCAAACCGTGTGAGGAAGGACACAAGAAACCTGAACTACAAAATCAACAAGAACAAGCCCTACACCTCGTCCATTCCCAGTAAGTCTGCCATGACGCTTTCATCAAGACCATGCTGACCCAAGCAGAACAAACCGCCCTCGCAGGCTTCATCAAGGCCGAGATGGCCGTCACCGCCGTCGAGAACGAAGAATACCGCCGTCTGACCGATCGCCGCTTTATGGAAATGTTCCAACCCAAACGTACCACTCGCTTCGAGTCCGGCGCCGATGCCACCGTCCACTCCAACACTCAAGCCAACCAAGCATTCAGTAGCTTCATCAAGGCCACCCAGGCCAAGAAGCCAGTCAAGAAGCAACAAGAAAAGGCTGTCCGTGTCAGCCAAGAAGAACTCTTCGATCTCCTTACAGACTGCTTCAAGCAATACCGTTACTGGTCGCTCAAGGCGCTCAAACAGCGCTTACACCAGCCTGAAGCTTTCATCAAGCAGAACGTTGAAAAGATTGCCACTCTCATGCGTAGTGGTAAGTTTGCCATGAATTACAGGCTAAACCCTGAGTACGAGAGAACCGTCAACATCGACCCTGCCAACGTCAAGGAAGAGGTTGCCGATGAGGTTGAAGACGATGACGAAGACGACGACGATGAAGACGATGAGGACGGTTACGAGGATGTCAAGATGGAAGACTCTTGATCGACTCTTTTTCTCTTCTTTTCCTACCTTTTCTCATGACATGCCTTCTCTTCTTGCATCTTTGGCGTTCTTTTGGCTTTTTTTTTCTGAAACTTGCATGCACTTGGGCGTTTCGGTCTAGACGACCCTGCTCGTTCTGCCAAAGGCACATAAAACAGGTCAAATGGATTTCTTTTCCCTTTCGTTCTTCTTCATTCAATACCCATCATATCGTACAATTTAGCTTACTCACTCTATGATCCGATCAAGACTTCTTCCAGATTCCGGCAGACACGAGCTTAGTCACAGTCCTTCATCTCTGTGCCTCCCTCCCCATCCCTCTTTCCATATCCCGTACGGCCTTCCATGTCGCATGATGGTTACCCTTATCATATTTTCCGCTCTCTGTGCTACCGTCCTGTCAACTGTCAATCATGTTCAGTGTCGTGACGTTAGCTATGTCGCTTCCCGACGGCCAGAGGTCCCCGCGACCTATCTGCTTCCTCTGGATGGGATGCGACATCTTGGTACGCCTGTTGCGCTTCGGGTGAAGTCTCCGAGGTCCAAGGTGGTACCTCTTTTTATGAGTCGAAAGTGTTTGCAACAGTCTCCACAGGACACTCAAGATGAGAAACGTGAGAAGCGAAGTCCGATCCTAGTGACTGCCGCAACCAGTGTGGCACCAGAACAGAAACATTCTTCTTGTTTGTCGACATTTGACAGCTTGGGTGTACAAAGTCCATGGGCATGCGTGGTAACGTGATGATTGGGTGCCGTGTCACCTGAATCATGTGCCTGATCATCTGGGCTCGCACTTGAACAACGTCCAAGACTTCCGGATGGATGAGTGAGCTGAACAGCAGCCCAACCAAACTTGCCTGAAAATGGCGAATCCTTGTGCCGCGTGGACAAGAAGCGAATCGAAAAAGGCAACAAAGCAAGGAAAACAAACAAATAGCAAAGGATTATATTCATAGGCTTGGGCTTGAAGGGGGACCGAGATCTCTGGATCACAGGAACTTGTTAGCTTACCAGATAGTTGATGCACCCCTTTCGTTTCACAAAGAAGCTGAAAGTCGCGAGAGCAAAAGTATCCACAAAAGAAAGGAAACCCCATTTTCAATAGCAGTAACCAATCAGTGTATCGCTATCCAAAACACAACACGGAGGTAACATTGCGATTGGTCGTAGAGCAGGTCATGCACAAGATTCGGAAGGATGGAGGGCATGCTTGCGTCGTGATAAGAAACTCCGAAGTCATCTGAATGAGTCTTGGGCATCAAGAGAGGAGGGAAACTCGAAGGATGGCCAAGCGACAAAGAGGCTTGGATATATTTCCAGGGAAAAAAAGGTCTCTCGTCAGCATTACAGGGACAAGGGGGTCGAAAGTTGCGAAACTCAAGGTTTCGGGCGGGAAGGGAAGGGAGGAGCGGCCCATTCCATCCTCATCCAGCCAAAGATCGAAAAAAACGGTTGTTTTCTCCTTTTCTCCTTCTCCAGACGTGTGACAACGATATGCCCCACGTATCGAATTAATTCTCCTGCTGCAAATGAAAAAGCTGTACGCACTCGACGCGATGTGCACTGATCGTGGCTTAAAAGTACGAAGTGCACCTCGGAGACACCGACAAGACGGGAAGATGGCCATATTCTGATTTGAAGCGGGTCTTTTTGTCCTTGCATCCGAACGCGGTTGAATTTGAGAGACTGAGTCTTGTCTGCGGTTTGGTTCTTGTCACTACTGCCCAACTCACTCGCTTACTGTGCGCGGCTAAACAAGTTCGTCCAACTCGAAGCAGCCGCCGTGTCAGGGTCAGGTGGTTGAATTGAGGACATCCTTCAAGAATTAGAGGTGCAGCAAGAGGTCTTGCATGATGTCTGGAAGACGCGATCGTCGGGACTCATGGCAGAATATGCAGGTGGTTGTTGCCTGCGCGTTCTCAGCATGCGACTGGAAGCCGACGTCTTCGATCAGATTGTCTCAACACGCCTGGACAATACTCGTCATCCTTGCCAACTCTCGCCTGGGATGAGAATCCTTCGAAAGGGTAAAAGGAAATGCACAGTGGACGAATGGCATGCATGCGAAACTCGTGATCTCGGTTGAAGACCTTGTTTCTCGGCATCAGTTCAACATGAAGTGGCTGGTCGCTTTGACCTGCTGCGAACCTGCTCCGACCAATCGACAGCCAGCCCGCACCGCCTCTTCTCATGCAAACATGCCCGACTCACGAGGTGCACTACGCATGCCCGCATTACTCAATACCTCCGTGATCTGGTGAGGACAGGGTCTGTTATGCCTATGGATGATACTCGCGCCACGGCCTGGATGAGCCTGTGTGAGGCCTCGTCTCCTAAGCAGTCACAGGTATATCGCATCCCGCGTGCCGTGTCACGATCCTGAAAAGGCCTGATGGATGCGGCGGCTCGGCCAGGTAAGGTAGTATCATCATTGTTGTTGCGATCGCACGAACCGGCACGCTCCCGTCTCGGTGTGTGCGTCGTCCCAAGTCTGCACGACAATACCCATCTTCTTGAGCTCCCGACCCCTTGAGGCTTGGGGTGCCAGGCTTCTTTCGCTCTCCCAATAATCGCATGCGCCCTTGAGCAGATAATCTGAGATTTTTCCTGGCTACGTGGGGCAGCAACGACAAGCAAAGTACGCAGGCACACTGATCGGGCTATGACAGCCTTATCGTCTTTTGCATAATAGTTACCTACTTATTCATCCTGCTCTTCATATGCCGATAACCTCTCTACCCTTTTGACGCGGTCATTCACCACATGAAAGTATTCTTATGAAAGCACGCTCTTTTCTCTTGACGACAAAACACACAATAAATACACCACGCTCTGCAGATATTCTTCTACTTACAGCACCTACCCACTCTTCTGTCTCGGCGTCCCTGCCTCTCGGAAACAGCAATATCATCACACCCCAAGCTCGATCCTCACCGCTTCTTTCCTGAACAAGGTTCGCGTCTGCAACGAATATTAACAGGATCGCCCCACAATGGCTTTTCAATCTTCGCATCCTCACCCTTTTGGTTATGATCTGAATGCGAATCACCTAAATTACGACACGCCTCAACAATCAAATCAACCCTCGGATTACTATCAAGACAACAAACTCAGCGCAGATCAACCCATCAACAATGCTGGCATGATGGCGACCAGCTCTTCAAGTCATAACTTCCGCAGAGATTCTGTTGCGACGAATTCTGGCCCTCTCAATGATGCTCCGTCATGGGATCACAAGCAGTTGTATCCTGGTGCTGGCTTCGATCCGTCACATGCGTACCATCATGGCGACAACAGTGTTTACATTCAGCATGACCATTCGCAAGTCTATACTCAAGGTTGGATGATGTCGCCGACAACTTCCTCAGATACGACGGGCTTCGAAGGCTACCCTGGAGCGAAGTACGAAAACTCGCCCTTTCCTGGTAGTCTACCATCAGATCAAGCCTTGTTTCCACCTCACTCCCTCGCACAAGCGCATCACGTATCAACACCACAAGCGTCTTTGTCACCACCGACACACGCCGACTGGATGGACATGACTGGACCAAACAAGCCACTTAAGTCGGCAGATGTCAAACCCATCAAGCCCCGTCATCAACCTCTTCTCAGACGTGATACTCGTGATGGCATTCGCAAGAAGAACGCGAAGATACCTATTCCTTCCGAAATCACTTTGGAGAACATCGATGATTTGATTGAAGGTTGCACTGATGAGGACGAGATGAAGCAATTGAAGGCGCAGAAGCGACTTCTCCGGAACAGGGAAGCAGCGTAAGTCATCTAAGCCCCTATCAAACACACCAAGCTGACTCGATCATAGTCTCGCGTCCCGACAACGAAAGAAGAAGCACACAGAGAACCTCGAGCAGAAAGAAAAGCACCTCGAGACCAAGCTCTTATCTCTCCATCAGCAGATTGACCAGTTACGTCTGCAAGTTGAAACAGCTGAAAGTCAGAAGCAGTTCTTCATATCGGAACACAGCAAAGCACATACCAGAATCCAAGCCATGCAGCTGGAGAAAGAAGAGTTGATCTGCAACCACACAAAAGAGACTTCTCGCTTGCGTGGTCAGATAAACTGGTATCGTGAACAGATCGAGGCAACGAGTCCGCTAGCCCCAGCCATGAGTGCTGCACCCAGCAGTACTGGCTTCACCGACTTCAACCTGGAGATGGATCATCTGGCCATTGGAGATCAACGATGGGATCAACCTATCAATGTGCATGATGTCGACAACCTGGACTATCTTGGCGATACGGCTGAATCTTTTGCCACAATCCGGCCGGCGAAACGACCCGGTCAGCAACAAGAACAAGATTCTTCTGTCAAATCCAGTACAGAGCAGCCGATTGCTTCCGGGATCTTGTTCATGTTGCTACTCTGCGGTGCCTTTGTCGCCTCTAGATCATCTTCAACAGCAAAAGACACCGCACAAAGCAATCTCATTCCAAAGATGCCCGAAGAAGTCAGAGCTGCGAGCACCGAGGTACTCAACAACCTACTGAGAGAAAACCCGAATCAAGCATCACTGTTCCTGCCTGATCTCGCTTCTTCACACCGCTGTCAACAGTCCGGCAGTTCAGCATGGCCACAGCCTTCCAACACTGCCAACTCGCACAAACACTTGACCTCTCCGACGGCAATGCAAGAAGCAGAGCAGACTTTTGCAATGACACCTGAGCAGTACAATGCCTTGACCACATACCAACACATGGATACCATGGCCTCTGCACCTCCCTCCCAAAGTCTGCGCCCAAATCTCGCCGAGACACTGGGAAGAATGCGCGAAGCCAGAGGACCGAGTGCGGCAGATGTTTATACCAGAAGTCTGCTTTGGGACACCATACCAGAAGATGTGGTGAAGGCCTTTAAGCGGGCGGTCGCACAAAGACAAGAAGATGACGAGCACATGAACGACAACATTGATGGACTATGAGCAAGTATGCTTTGATACGACAGCAAAAGAAATTGGCATAACAGCTGCCACGAGTTGATGAGTTATGATGACGATAATAACGACCTGATGGGAGTGTTTTTTCATTTCTCTCCATTTGTACTTTTTTCTCCTTTTTGTTGGTCTTTTTATCTTGTTCGAATGACTGATGGATATGAATTTTATGGAGATATGGCCTTGAATGAAAGACAACACGAAACCCGGCAGATATGGGCAACTGAGAAAGCTCATTTGCAACGAACTTCACGACACATGAAACACACGAACCACACCATAAACACGAAATCAACGATGCAACTAAGGGTCTACAAGATCTTGAGTTCTTTACACGCTCTCAACGAATGACACGAGTCACAGACAAACAACAATTCTCTCCTTTGCTTTCCTTTGACTTTCTTTTCTATCCCTTCTTGACTTTTTTCCCTTTTGTATTCTCCTTCTGTTTCCCTTTCTTTTGGTTCCCTTACGGGCAAACTCGAAACGGCGCAGTTTGGATGGCAAGATCGAGGCACCCCTGTCTCACGACTTTTGTTTCTTTTCCTTTGTGCCAACTGTTGTCCTCGTGTATTTCAAGGCAGAGTAGTCTCTATGATATTGATGGCTAGGGAATTCGTAATGCTGAAGTTCTTTGATCTGAGTATCATGGTGCTATACGTGCCCACTGAGTTGGGAGTATGTGATTGCTGACAAGGCGTCAGATTTGGAGAAGGCAAAAAAAAAAAAAAGAAAAAATGCAGTCTTCGCAAGGGAAATTTTGATTGAAGATGTATCAAGGACGCTTTTTGGAATTTGTTCGCTTCCAGACAGAAGGAAGTATGTGAAAGTTGCACTTTCCGGAGTTGCAGCTGTTACAACTTGTAGCTTTTGGATTTGCGTACATGGATACACCACTACCAATATCATCATCGTTATCATTATTAACACATCCAGTATCAATCAAACAACCACAAAGCTTGATGGCTTAAGCAGTTCTACTAGCAGGAGATGGAAAGGTATGGACTATTCAAACACGGCAGATGCGACTATTGCCCGAGCTAGGGAAAAAGTGTACTTTTGGTGCTATGGAGGATTTGTTTATCAGTATCGTATATGGCATGATGATAGATTATTTCAACGCAGCAGGATTGAGTCCTGGGATTTTGAGATTGAGACAGCGGCATACTGACTCTCAGTTGCAGCGTTTCCGTACAGGGTCACTATAGCGACTAGAACAAAAACTCCATATATTAATATCGTCTTTGTTTGCAATTAATTACGAATGTCATGCGATGTACACAGCGTCTTGGATTTGCAGACTGAACTCGATGTGTGTTTGTAGAGTTATGTGAGCGGTCTGGAAGAGAGAGTGGATTTTTGATGTTTGTACGCGAAGAAGCCTAGGGAGACGCATATCGTGTGGAACTCTTTGGAATGTGACTGCCACACACTCATTTTATCAGATGACAATCCATGGTAAAGGCTAGTCTATGCTAGAGCCCAAACGCATCACAGATTGGATCAAGCTTCCCGAGCCACAGTTTGACAAGCTACAGACACGGTGGTTTGTTGTCAAAGGTGATGTAAGCCAGAAGGAACAGGCAGAATTCAGACAGCTCCTCGACGAGGTAGACACTGAGTCTTTGCTAAGCCTTTCAAGAATGCATGAATGAGGGAACTGGTTAATCACATAACTAACACTGTATCGTCTCAGCTAAGATGCCTAATGCTTCTTGCCTTTCGAAAGCTTCTGATCTTGCTTATGCATGTATTTGCTTTTATGGACTGGTCAGGACATGACGTTGATCTACGTTCTTCATTGTCAAGGTTTTGTCGGAACAGGAAGACCTCTTTGAGCTTGTTTGCTAATAATTCGTGTTGGGGCAGGAATGAGCTGTCTAGACACATATTAACCTACAAAGTTGCATACCAGGTCAGTCTAGCCGCGCAAGTTTAGCCTTATGTGGCAGAGAGGTTGACATAAAGTTACAGTGGAAGGAGATTGCACCGAGACATAGTCAAGGTTCACGCGAAAGACACACGAAATCTTCGGCGAAGCTGCATGATCACGTGAATCACATCATCATACACGAGGGTTCTTCGTAGTGACGGAACAAAGATATCCCGACTAGGGCTTCTCCTTGCCGAAGACTTCCGCCTATGTAAACGTCCAACGTCTCTTCCTGAGCTACCGTCCAGCGTTTTGTTGAAGAGGCTCTACTTTTTATCACGATGCCCTCTCAGAAACAGTAGGAAAACGTCATTCCGTGTGACTCAACGACAGTACTATTGCGATTTCCTGAAGGGGCAGTTTGGATATGCTTGCCATCGATCTCTCCATCACAATCGACATCTGCAGCTAGATCTTGGGGAGGATGTGCAACGGTCATCTACAAGTCAATCTCGATTTTGCGTCGCGATATCTCATCCCACGGATCCGATCTCTTGGTGATACCTATTTGCATCATGATGATATAAGTGGTCCTGCTGTCTATGGAAAACCTCAAACATGGCTACACGAGCGAGAAGGATCCAAGACACAACTATCCTATACTGTACTATGGACCCAGGACCTGAAGAGTCCACGTTGAAACGTTTTCTCGGCATGCAGATCCAAATGGAACCTGCTTCTTTGAACGAATCTATCTCCAACTATCTGCAATGCTCCACCTTACCGATCGACGGATATCTGACCCCACAACCTCTTTGATGACTCGGAATGTACAACAACAGATCCTTGACACAATAATTTTACGACTCATGGAGTGTGTCCCCCACGCACGATTGTCGCGCTGATGCCACGGATAGCTTCATCATGACCCAGAGGTTAGGAAGCCAAGAAGAATCTATCAAAGAGCGTTGGTGGCTGGTCTGCAAATTATTACCATTAGAACCGGCCCTCAACCATACAGAAGGATCTGTGCCATAACGGATTCGCTCATTCTAGCGAGTGTGCCCTTGGGATCAGTTTCTTGTGCAGTCAGCGGCATGGGAGATTCACGTGCTTTGCATCGATGATTGGAACGAAGTAACGGTCGCAAGCTATAGATGACTTCCAAAATGATCTACCTGCCTATCTAGGCCTGCCAAGACCCTGCTCAGACTCGGAGTGGTTTGGATCAGAAAAGAAGCATGGCACGCGCTACTAAACACGACAGGTAGCCCATCTATTTCTCCGCTCTGATGCGACTCAGCGCTTCTCATCGGATGGTGCCATAGGGTCAAAAGCAAGCCCCGCAACGCCATCTGACAGTAGTGCCGTTGGGAGCCTAAGCATATAGTTAACCTTGTCTGGCAGATCATCATTCGGAGTATCTCGTGTCACAGCATCTTCTCGTATGTCTAAGGGGAGATATCCTAGGAATAGGATGTCTCCGATGTGGGGTGGTTTGAGACGACATGCAAGATCACGTCGATGGCTAAGGGATCGTGTCATACCAGTGGAAGACCCACGGCGGATGCAACCTCTTACGGTCAGTAGTTCATCAAATTGTTTCTGTCTAGCCTTGTTTGTTCTTTGGGCATGTTGCAAGTTGTTCCTCTATGGTGAGCATATGGTTTTACTGCTGATGTACGTGGTAGTAGCATGGAGTGTAGATGTCTTATGGCAAACCTTGGATCGCTGAATGATCTGATTGACGGGTTGCTATGAAGTGCCCTCGAGGATTTGGGCTCAGTGATGAAAAGGAAGGATCTAAGCCGTCATCGCCAAGTCTGCTGTATCTCCTGATATTCAGGTAAAGTCAGTGAAGATCTTGTAACGGATACTGAGCCGGGTTCCTGCAAGTCTCATCCTTCAATTGATCTTCCTCTTAGCTATAACGTTATGATGGTTGCATTTTCTTGTTCTGAAACCACCCATGGACAAGCAATATACATATATCTTCGAAGATGCGACCCTACGGTTGTCCCAACAAACACCGATGAAAGAGGAATCCATCTCGCCTTGACTTTCTCTTCGTTAGTGCATCAACATCATGCGGTTCTTGACCGTAACTTCGTTGACTGCTTTGGCGGCGACCACCATCGCTGCCCCTGCAGGACCATACGATTCACCAGTCGAGGACCACGAACAACAACACCTCGAAAAGCGTGCCCTGATTGGAGGCACTTCTGGAACGACCCTCTTGGGTCTCCTTGGAATTGGCATTGCACAGAGCTCTGCTCTCCTATCCATTGGACTTGGAGGCGCTGGTGCGTCGTCGACCTCTGCCGCCAGTACTAGCCGTGCATCGTCTGCTGCGGCAACTTCTGCCAGTATTGCACCGTCTGCTGTGACCTCTGCGACTATCGCATCGTCTGCTGTGGCCTCTGCGACTATTGCCTCGTCTGCTGGAACCTCTGCAAGTACTAGTCGTTCATCTTCTTCCACGCAGCCTCTAGCTTCGGCCAGTGTGTCCGCCGGACTCTCGGTCAGCATCGCGCCCATTGGACTGTCCTCTGTTGTCTCCGACGTCAGTGCTCGGACTTCCAGTGCGGTATCCTTGATATCGTCCATTCTTGCGAACCCAGTGGAAACGAGCAACACTCAGGCAGTCTCCTCACTGAACTCAGTCATATCTCAAGCAACCGCATTGCCTACCAGCCTTGGTGCCCAGGTATCTGTTGCTCTGAACGGTGTCACAGGCCCCAGTTCGAATATCGCCGCTATCCAGACACTGCTTACTGCTTCGTCAATTCGTACAGATCCTACTGCAGTAGCGTCTCTGGCATCCCACGTGTCGGTCATTGCTGCTGATCCCAGTCAAACAGCTCAGTCATCTTTGTCATCTTTGGCTTCCGTTCTGTCTAATGCAGCTGTCATTCCTGGCAATGTCGCCTCAATCGTCTCCTCGATGGCCTCTTCCATGACTTCGGGAACTTCAAGTATTTCGGGTCATGCAAACTCCATCGTTTCCTCATTCGCAGCAGTTGCATCGACCACCTCAACACCTGTGGCGTCTTCAACTGCAACATGCTCAGACCTTCTTTGCTTGAATGCTCAAGTTGGTGGTCTAGGACTCGGTGTCGGAGCTTTGCCATCGAGTGGCGGACTTTTGAGTCTGTCTCTTGGTCTCGGCGGTAGTCAGACGTCTAGCACACTGTCCGCACCAATCGTTATATCGACAGGTGGAGCTCAGACTACCTGTACTGATTTGGCATGTGTAAATGTTGCGGCAACAGGGCTACTGAGTGCTAGTCTTGGTGTGATTCCGACTGCCTCTGTCACTCCATCTGCCACTACATTGGCTACGCCCGTGACCATCTCTGCCAGCAATGGGGGCCCTACTTCAACCTGTACTGATGTGATTTGCCTTTCGGTCGCGGCATCGAACCTCCTCTCGGTTTCTGTCGGACTCATTCCTACCTCTGTACTTGGTGGAAACGTCCTGAGCACTCTTTCTCTTGGTGTGACTGCCACACCTACAGTGTACAGCCTTTCCCTTGGTGGTGTGACTACCGCACCTACAGCAACTAGCCTTTCAGAACATGTCACCGTGATTGCTACAGATGGCGCGACAACTACTGTATGCACAGATGTGATGTGTGTTCATGATGCGGCATCGTCCCTCCTGGGCATCAATGCTGGGCAGATCCCCTCATCAGTGCTTGGGAACGACCTGGGTACGCTCATGGTCCCTTCACAGACTGGGCTTGCGCAGCCTGTAACCATCACAGCTACGGATGGCTCCGCCACCACTACATGCTCAGATGTGTTCTGCTTACACACTGCTGCAACTTCGTATTTGGGTCTCAGTAGTGCTGGAGCTCTGCCTACTTCGCTATTGGGTAGCAACAATATTGGATCGCTGGCATTGGGTGCCAGTCTGGCTGGCTCCCCCACGGCAACAAGCCTTGCTCAGCCTATAACTATCACGGCTACTGATGGAGGTGCCACGACAACATGTTCAGATGTGCTCTGCTTGAATGTTGCTGCGACCAGTCTTCTCGGCGTCAACGTCGGCCTCCTTCCTTCGTCTGTGATTGGAAGCAATGACCTCGCTACCCTGTCTTTGGCACATGGAGCTACTGCAAAACCTGGTGAGACGACCCTTGCGGCTCCGGTCATCGTCACAGGCGGCAACGGGGCTCAAACAACCTGTACAGATGTCCTTTGCTTAGGAATCGCCGCAACTGGATTGCTGTCGGCCGACGTCGGTCTTATCCCAACGTCAGTGCTAGGAAGTAATCCAGCAAGCGCAACAGGAGCCCTTCAGGTCCCAAGCGGTACAATCGGTAACGTCCTGTCATCGCTTGTTGCGTCAAACACAGGGCTTCCGAGCGAAGCTGTGTCTCTCGTCTCCTCAATTTTGGCAGCTCCTACTCAGGCAACTATCTTGCCATCGGCGTCATTACTGTTGTCGTCCTTGGCTCAAAACTCCGCTTTGCCCAGTGACGCCTCATCAGCTGTTTCTGAATTGCTCGGAGGAGTTACCAATATCGGATTCCTCGGCACCGCGACTCCAACAGGTGCTGTGCAAATCCCTAGTGGTGCGGCTGGCTCTGTCCTGTCCTCACTTGTTGTATCTGGCACAGGCCTGCCGAGTGATGCCCTATCCCTTGTCTCTTCAATCCTCGCAGCTCCTTCCCAGGCCACTATCTTGCCACAAGCCTCAGCGCAACTGTCATCTTTGATTGAGAATCCAGCTCTGCCAAGTGACGCTTCGTCAGCCGTATCCAACTTACTCGGAGCGATCACAAACATTCCATCGGTCACATTGTCTCTGATTCCCTCCACTACTCTGGTGGCAGTACCTATCGCCACCGGTGCTCCTATCTCAGCCATTTCGTCGTTGCTAGGCGAGGGAACTCTTCCTGAATCGGCGTCATCTATCATATCATCCCTGATCGCGGTCCCGACTCAGATCTCCTTGTTACCTTCAATCTCATCTGTTATTGCTGATATTGCAACGGACAACCCAGATCTCGCTTCTTCGGTTGCCGGAGTTGTGTCTTCTGTTGTGGCGCAAGCTTCTCAGGTATCACTAGTTCCCTCCACAACCTTGCTTGCCGTTCCAGTACAAACCTCGATTCTGCCTATCGTGGGATCTGCCATTTCTGCCATCGGCGACCAAGCTAGGGAACAAGTGACTTCCGCCGCTTCCGTATTGAGCTCCGTGCTTGTGGATGCTACTGCGCTGCCCACTGCCGAGATATCATCTTTGCTTGCTGTGGGCAATCTTCCTATCCCTGCTTCGTCCGCGTTGTCTTCTCTGCTTGCAAACCCTAGCCAAACAAATGCTCTGCCTGCAGTCTCGTCAGTAATCTCAGCTATTGACAACCAGGCCGGTGTAGTCACCTCGGCTGCCTCGGTACTTTCTTCAGCTCTGCTTGATGCGACAGCACTCCCTACTGCCGAGATCTCGTCTCTGCTCGCTGGAGGAAACCTTCCCGTATCAGCATCTTCTGCTCTGTCTTCCTTGCTCGCTGCTCCTAGTCAGAGTGATGTCTTATCTGCGATCTCCTCTGTGGTGGCCGCTATTGGGAATGGAGCAACAGGAGCGGTCCCTTCGGCTCTTACTCAATTGTCATCAGCTCTTGTGGATGCTACAGTGGTACCTACCGCGGCAATTTCCTCCTTGCTTGCTGTTGGAAGTATCCCTGAATCGGCATCTGCTGCTCTGTCATCATTGATTGCTGTACCCACCAGCGCAGATATACTGCCTGCTGTGTCGTCGATCATTGGGGATCTAAACAGTGACGGCTCGGGTGCCGCTACATCGGCTGCCTTGGTTCTGTCATCTTTGATTCAGGCTCCTACTCAGACTGCAGTCCCTGCAGGAGTTGTTGCGGTGATCTCTTCGTTGGTTGACCAGGGTGCTCTTCCCACTTCTGCTAATGCTGAATTGTCATCTTTGCTGGCCGACCCAACTCAATCAAACTTCCTGCCCGCAGTCTCGTCTATCATCTCGACCGTTGGGAACGAGGTCTCCGGAGACGCTACTTCCGCCGTATCAGCATTGTCTTCTTTGATTCAAGCTCCTGCACCAACCGAGGCACCTGTCGAAGTGGTTTCAGCAATCTCCTCCTTGCTCAGTGATGGTGCTCTTCCAACCTCTGCAAATGCGGTTCTGTCATCCTTGATTGCATCTCCCACGGGCGCGTCGTTCCTCCCAGCAGTCTCTTCAGTTCTTTCTCAAGTCAATGCACAAGCGACAGGTTCCCTTCCTACGGCTATCTCTGTGCTTTCGTCTTTGATTGCCAATCCTACGCAAACTGATGTACCTCAGGATGCCGTCTCGGCTATCTCGTCGCTTTTGGCGGATCCTAACCTTAGCGCAAGCTTGGGTGCTACAGTTGAGCTTCCCCAACCAACGAGTGATATTCTTGGAGGACTGACGGCCATTCTCCCTGAGCCGGCTACACAAGCTCTCGGAGGACTTACATCGCTACTACCGGAACCATCTACTCAGATCATTGGCGATCTTACGTCTCTCCTTCCAGAGCCAACTAGTCAAGTCCTTGGAGGCCTCACATCGTTGCTTCCCGAGCCTACCACTCAGATACTTGGAGGACTGACAGAATTGCTCCCTGAGCCGACTACCCAGATCCTCGGAGGACTCACGTCCCTTCTCCCTGAGACCACGAACATTATCGCTGATTTGACTTCAGGCTTGCCCGCTCCTACAGCTACGGTTGACCCTATTCTTGTTATCTCTTCCTTGCTATCTCAAGCATCGACCCTTCCAGCTGAAGTTCAAGCCACTGCTCTACCGGCATTATCATCTTTGCTATCCGAAGCATCGAACGTTGCGACTAACGTAGTTGACCCTGTGGCAACCTCGGCTATCAATTCGGTTCTTGTCGAAGCCACTGGCATTCCTGGGCTTGCTTCACTCATTGCCAACCCGGTGACTGAGGCTCCCGTGCCTGCACTCTCCTCGCTGTTCTCAGCGGCATCAGAGCTTCCTGCTGATGTTCTCAGTACTGTGCAACCGGCTTTGTCTTCATTGCTTTCTGTCGCAACCCAGATTGAAGCTACCGCAACAGCCGGCGACCTAGGTGCTAGTTCAGCTCTTTCTTCGATCCTCGTTGAAGCTACTGGCATTCCAGGAATTACGTCTCTCGTTGCCAACCCAGCGATAGCGGACCCGATTTCTGCCATCTCATCTCTTCTGTCCCAGGCCTCGAACTTGCCAGCAGATGTCCAGAGCAATGTAAATCCCGCTTTGTCCTCGTTGCTATCAGTCGCTTCTGGCTTGGATGCCTCTGCAACCGGTACGATCGATCCTCTAGTCACCTCCGCCGTCTCATCCATCTTGAACGTGGCCGCTGGTCTTCCCGGACTTGGTTCTGTTGTACCCACCGCACTTGTTCCTGCAGACCCCGTCCAGGCTGTTTCGTCATTGTTGTCTCAGGCTACTCAGCTACCTGGAGACATTCAAACCTCTATCCAGCCTGCTATTGCATCCCTTGTTTCGCAGGTTACAGAGGCCGCTGCAACTGGAACTGTTGATCCCACGCTCGTTGCTGGACTTTCATCAGTACTCTCCGAGGCTACTAATGCTGCTGGTGATGCATTGTCCACCCCTGCACTGATTGTGGACCCTGTCCAAGCGGTTTCCTCGTTACTTTCTGAGGCTGCCCAGCTTCCCAGCGATATCCAGACTTCGATTCAACCTGATGTGTCATCTCTAGTGTCGCAAGTCACAGGGGCCGCCGCAACCGGAGTTGTCGATCCGGCTCTAGTCTCTAGCCTTTCGTCAATTCTGAATGACGCGACTTCTGTTGCGGGAGACTCGATTTCGACCCTAGCAATCAGCTTGGACCCAGTTCAAGCAGTCACCTCGCTGCTCGCCCAAGCTACACAACTTCCTGGCGATATTCAGAGCTCTGTGCAACCAGCCGTATCTTCATTGGTTTCGCAAATCAATGACGGAGCCTCCACTGGTGCTGTTGATCCGAACCTGGTTTCTAGCCTCTCATCGGTCCTTGCTGACGCTACCTCTGCTGCCGGCGATTCGCTGTCAACACCAGCCTTGACCGCAGACCCTCTTCAAGCCGTCACTTCCTTGCTCTCTGAAGCCACACAACTACCTGGAAGCATTCAGACCTCTGTTCAACCAGTTGTCGCCTCTCTGGTTTCACAAGTCAATAATGCAGCTGCCACGGGAATTGTTGATCCAGGTTTAATCTCGAGCCTCTCATCCGTGCTCGCCGATGCGACCAGCGCCGCCGGAGGGGTTTCTTTTGATCCCTTGCAAGCAGTAACGTCTCTTCTGTCTGAGGCTACTAGGTTGCCTAGTGATATCCAGACCTCCGTCCTGCCTGAAATTTCTTCTCTAGTTGCCCAAGTATCGGATGCTGCTGCTGCGACCAGCGCTGTTGACCCATCCTTAATCTCTGGACTTTCATCCATTCTTGCTGATGCGACCAGTGCCGCCGGAGGAATTACTGCACTTCCCTCTGTGACTGTCGATCCTCTTCAGGCCGTGACCAGCTTGCTCTCCGAAGCTACACAATTGCCCGGAGACATTCAGACCTCTGTACAGCCGATTGTAGCCTCTTTGGTTTCACAAGTCAACAGTGCAGCTATCACAGGCGTTGTTGACCAAGGTTTGGTTTCGAGCCTCTCATCAGTGCTTGCAGATGCGAGTAGCGCAGCCAACGCCGCTGCTTCGCTCGCTACACCGGTAACATCAGATGATCCTATACAGATCATCTCATCGCTTTTGTCTGGAGCTTCTGACCTTCCACTCAGTGCTCAGACATCTCTACAACCTGTACTGTCCCAGTTGTTCTCTCAAGTTACTGGAATTGGCGCCACTATCACAGGAGCTCCCTTGGTCTCAGCAGTGTCATCAATTCTTGCGGACGCGACCTCCGCCGCTAACACGCTTGGAAATGCAGTAGTGGTTCCTACTTTCCCTGCAGGCGTAGAGCCAGGAATTTCATCCTTGTTGAACGACCCTGCTGCATCAATCGTGCAACCAGCACTTTCAAGTCTTTTGAGCCAGGTTTCCGAAATTGGTGCTTCCGCTTCTGGTATCCAACCCAGTGTTTCTTCATTGCTATCTGGAGTTTCGGATGCAGTGCCTATTGAGACTGGCGTTGCAAACTCACTCCTTGGTCAAGTTTTCGATCTTGGTGCTTCGGCGACTGCGCTGCAACCCGCGTTAAGCTCTTTGGCTGCTCAGATTACCCAATTGCCTGAGTCTCTTCAGCCTGCCCTCTCCTCTATCATCTCAGATGTCAATGGAGTCGGGGCTTCTGTAGGTGCTGGTGTTTCTGTTGGAGCTGCTGTGAGCGCGACTGGCGTTGTGCCAGCCCTTTCCTCACTTCTGTCTCGTGTCTCCGACCTTGCGGCTTCTGCTACTAGTGGCGTTTTGCCTGCCGTATCTTCCCTGGCTTCAGACGTTACGCAGTTGCCAACCACCATTCAGCCAGCAGTATCTTCGCTATTGTCGCAGATTGCGGATCCTCTTGTCACCAACGTTGATCCAGCCCTATCTTCTCTGGCAGCACAGATCACTGAATTGCCAGCGACTGCCCAGCCGGTCCTATCCAGCATTTTGGGTCAGGCTTCTGACCTGGCAGCCTCAGCTACTCCCGCACTCACCTCGTTGGCTTCAGACGTGACTCAACTACCTGCATTTATTCAGCCAGCAGTCCAATCTTTGATCTCTCAGGTCGCAGACCCTGCCGTGACTAACATTGATCCTGTACTCTCTTCGCTGGCATCCCAGGCCACTGAGCTTCCTGCCTCTGCTCAACCGATTCTCTCTAGTATCTTAGGTCAAGCATCCAGCATTGCTGCATTAGCAACCCCTGCACTTACTTCTCTCGCAGCAGATGTTACCCAGTTACCTGCATCTATTCAGCCAGCGGTACAATCTCTGATCTCTCAGGTTGCAGACCCTGCCATCACTAACGTCAATCCTGCACTCTCATCGTTGGCATCACAAATTACCCAGCTACCAGCTTCTGCTCAGCCAATTCTTTCAAGCATCTTGGGACAGGCGTCTAGTATTGCTGCATCCGCCACCCCAGTCCTTTCATCTTTGGCTTCGGATGTCACTCAGTTACCTGAGTCCATTCAGCCGGCTGTATCATCTCTGTTGACACAGATCGCAGACCCTCTAGCTACTGGTGCTAACTTCGCACTTAGCTCGTTAGCATCGCAAGTTGCCGAGCTACCAGCGTCTGCTCAGCCAATCCTGTCTAGCATACTGTCCCAAGCTTCGGGCATTGTAGCCTCAGCGACAAATGACGTTCAGCCTGCTTTGACATCCCTAGCGTCCCATGTCACGCAACTCCCTGAGTCTCTGCAACCTGCTGTGTCATCTCTCCTGACCCAGATCGCCAACCCTATCGCCACGGGCGTCAACGTCGCTCTCTCGTCATTGGCATCGCAAGTTGCTGAGCTCCCAGCTTCTGCTCAACCAATCTTGTCGAGCATACTCTCTCAAGCTTCTGGCATCGCAGCTTCGGTGACCAACGACGTCCCACCCGCCTTGACATCCTTAGTATCTGATGTCACTCAGCTTCCTGCGTCTGTTCAGCCGGCAGTATCTTCCTTGTTGTCTCAAATCGCTGACCCTATTGCCACTGGTGTTGATCCAGCACTGTCCTCCTTGACCGCTCAGATCACCGGACTACCAGCCGATGCTCAACCAGTGTTATCAAGCATCTTGTCGCAAGCCTCCAGTATCGCTGCCTCGGGCACCAATGACGTCCAACCTCTTCTGTCCTCTTTGGCATCACAGGCCACACAGCTTCCTGGGTCTGTTCAACCTGCTGTTTCATCTCTCTTGTCACAAGTTTCGAACCCATTAGCAACTGGCGTTGATTCTGCTTTGTCATCTTTGGCTGCTCAAGTTACTGCATTGCCAGCATCTGTACAACCTGTGCTTGCTAGTATCGTGTCGCAAGCTTCTGAAGTTGCTGCCTCGGTCACTAGTGGTGTCAACCCTATTCTGCCCTCTTTGGCAGCGGATGTGACCCAATTGCCACAGTCTATTCAACCTGCAGTTTCATCACTTCTATCCGCCGCTGCTAGTCCAGTGGCTACCGGGCTTGATCCTGCTTTGTCTTCGCTGGCCGCACAAGTTGCCGCACTGCCGACATCAGCACAACCCATACTAGGAGGCATTCTATCTCAAGTATCAGGTATCGCCGCCTCGGCCACTGCTGGAGCTGGTCTGAATGTCAACGTTGCACCAATTTTGACTTCCTTGACCTCTCAAGCCTCGGCACTCCCGGTATCACTTCAGCCCGCTCTCTCGTCTCTGATCTCTGACATCTCGGTGTCTGGTCCTCTCGCAACAGGTGTCGACCCCGCCTTGTCATCGTTGGCTTCTCAGATCACCGAGCTTCCTGTGTCTGCTCAGCCCGCTCTGTCATCAATTTTGTCACAAGCATCCGGACTAGTCAGCTCTGCTGCTCAGGTCACTTCGCCAATTGACGTCGGCCCTGCCCTTACTTCCCTGGCGGCTCAAGCCACTGGACTTCCTGCATCGATTCAGCCTGCTGTTTCCTCCCTGATTTCCCAGATTTCTGTATCAGGACCTGCCGCAAGTGGTATCGACTCTGCTCTTTCCTCTTTGGCCTCTCAAGTCACCGAGTTGCCTGCCACTGCACAGCCGGCTCTCTCGTCCATTGTTGCGCAGGCATCGAGTCTTGTTAGCTCTGCAGTATCTCAAGCCACTTCTGGAGTGGAGGTTGGAGCCGTACTTACCTCTTTGGCATCACAGGCTACTGCACTCCCCGTCTCGATTCAATCTGGCGTTTCGAGCTTGATCTCACAAATCTCCGCTGCCGGACCAGCCGCAAGTGGTGTTGATGCCGCAATTTCTTCATTGGCTTCTCAGATCACTGAGTTGCCCGTAACAGCACAGCCGGCGCTATCCGCCATTGTTTCTCAAGCTTCTGGATTGCTCAACTCAGCTGTGCCTCAAGTTACAGCTAGCATCACCGCTGGGCTTACAATTGACCCTGCACTGACCTTGCCACTTCCAACCTCGGTTGCCGTTCCTGTGTCTTCCCTCTTGTCGCAGATCTCGGCTTCTGGGGTAGTAGCCTCTAATGTCCAGCCAGTATTGTCATCTTTGGCTTCTCAAATCACAGAGCTACCTCAATCGGCTCAACCAGGACTTGCTTCTCTGATTTCTCAGATCTCTGGCTTGGCCCCCATCACCTCTGCTGTCCCAACTATTGGAGGTGTCGTCGTTGATCCCGCATTGACTATAGGGCTCCCAAGCTCAATCTTGCCTGCTGTCTCTTCGCTCTTGTCGCAGGTCTCGGCTTCCGGCCCAGCAGCAACTGGGGTCCAACCTGCGTTGTCGTCTTTGGCCTCTCAAGTTACACAATTGCCTTCGTCAGCTCAGCCAGCTCTTTCCTCGTTGATTGCTGGCATCTCTGGCTTGGCTCCTGTCACTTCTGCAGCTCCTACTATTGGCGCTGTGAAAATCAACCCATCTTTGACCGCTCAGCTTCTAAGCTCTCTCCAACCTGCTTTGTCATCGCTCATCTCGCAGATTTCCGCAGCAGGACCTACAGCTCCTGCCGTCCAGACTGCGTTGTCATCTTTGGCTTCTCAGATTAGTCAGCTACCTTCTTCAGCCCAGCCAGCCTTGTCCTCGTTGATATTTCAAGTGTCGGGTCTGCCAGCCACTCCCGTAACTGGCGTTGGTTCAATCAACCCAGCTCTGACCTCCCAGCTTCCAAGCTCTATCCGCCCCGCAGTATCTTCGCTTCTCTCGCAAGTTTCGGCTATTGGCGCTACCAACCCTGCAGTACAGACCGCACTGTCGTCGTTGGCTTCTCAAATTAGCCAATTGCCATCTTCCGCCAGACCAGCACTTTCCTCGCTGATTTCTCAAGTGTCAAACTTGCCAGTAAATTCTGCAGTGCCTACAGTCGGTGCTGGGGCCGCCGGATCGGCACTCTCCTCATTGGCTTCTCAAGCTTCGAACTTGCCCAGCTCAGTACGTCCTGCACTCTCATCGCTCCTGTCGCAAGTCTCTGCCGTTGGCCCATCCGGTACCCTGGCTCCTAGTGTCTCTTCAGCAGTCTCATCTTTGTTGGCTGGCGCCACTTCGCGTGCTCCAACAGTTGGCGGCAATGCCGCTGGAGCTGGCGCGATTCTTTCGTCAATCAGATCTCAGGCATCGCTACTTCCTGTTTCTGTCCAGCCTGTTTTGTCTTCGCTTCTGTCTCAAGTTTCGGCAGTTGGACCTTCGGGTACAGTGGCACCTAGTGTCTCGGCAGCCGTCACGTCTCTTGCTGGTGCTGTGGGCAACACTCGCAACTCCGTGTCTGAGACTATCGCAGCCGGCTCTGCTCTCTCGTCTATTGCATCCCAAGCATCTAAGCTTCCTGCCTCTCTGCAAACAGCTGTTGCTTCAATACTCAGCCAGGTTTCTGCTGCCGGCCCTTCGGCCACTTTGGATCCTCGCATCTCTTCGGCTGTTTCTTCGTTGTTGTCTGCCGCCTCCCCTAGCGCAAGTGCCAGCATCTCGGCTGGTGGAAACGTTATTGTCGGTCCAGCTTTGTCTTCTCTGGCATCCCAGATCTCGCAGTTGCCCTCGTCTGTTCGCCCGGTTGTCAGTTCCTTGCTCTCGCAAGTTTCTGCAACCCCGACTGCGACTCTTGACCCTAGAGTCTCCTCGGCGGTCTCCTCTCTCGTATCTGCCGTTGCTCCCTCCAGAGCTCCGACTGGTGGAAATGTGATTGTTGGCCCAGCTCTATCGTCATTGGCTTCTCAATTCTCTCAGTTGCCATCTTCAATTCGTCCTGAGCTGTCTTCTCTTCTGTCACTGGTGTCAGCCACGCCATCTGCTACTTCGGATCCCAGAGTCTCTTCCGCGGTTTCGTCAATCGTGGCTGGAGTTGATCTTCCCACCTCAAGACCAGTTGAAGTTGCACCGGCACTCTCGTCTCTGGCGTCTCAAATCTCCCAACTTCCTAGCTCGATTCGTCCTGCGGTCTCTTCATTACTCTCGCAGGTCTCCGCTGTGCCTTCTTTGACTTCTGATCCTCGCGTATCCTCGGCTGTGTCGTCTATTGTGGCTGGCATCAGTGTTCCAACTCAAGGTTCGGTTGAGATCGGTCCCGCTCTCACGTCTTTGGCATCCCAGATCTCGCAACTTCCTTCCCCAGTTCGCCCTGTTGTGTCATCCCTGCTTTCTCAGATCTCGGCCACTCCTACCGCGGTCAACGGCCCTAGAGTTTCATCAGCAGTCTCATCCATCGTGGCAGGAGTCAGTGTTCCCACTTTGAATCCAGTCGCAGTCGGCCCTGCTCTCTCGTCGCTGGCATCTAGGCTTCCTTCTCTCCCGACCACCGTACAGCCTATTGTTTCCTCTCTGTTGTCCCGCATCTCCGCAACACCTTCGGCGACCCTCGATGCCGGAGTTTCGTCAGCTGTCGCCTCGATTGTGGCTGGTGTGACCCCTGCACCTACCCTGATTGCTGCCGGTCCAGCTCTTTCTTCCTTGGCCTCTCAGATCTCTCAAGTGCCTGCTTCCCTGCGTCCTGCAGTTTCTTCCCTGTTGTCTAGAGTGTCGGCCAACCCCTCGGCCACTCTTGAGCCTGCTGTTTCGGCGGCGGTGTCTTCGATCGTTGCTGGAATCACTCCAGCACCTGTTGTTAGTGGATCTGTTGGCGGTTCCGTCGCTGTCGGTGCTGCTCTCCAGTCACTCTCTTCGCTGTCAGCATACGTTCCTGCCTCTGCTCAACCAGCTCTTGCTTCACTTCTCTCTCAGGTATCCGCCGCTGGTCCTCAGGCGACCACTAACCCTGCTATCCAATCGGCCATCTCCTCGATCTATGGCCAAGCATCTTCGGCATTGTCCAGTGCGGCAAGCTACAAGTCTAGTACTTCCGCCAATTCTCTGATTGCGTCTTTGCTTTCTAGCGGTGCTAGACCTGCCAGCACTGCCGTCACATCCAATGTTGCGGCCGTCTCATCTGCTCTTGCTGTTGTCGGGCCAAAAGCCACGATCGACCCTATCTTGTCGACTGCAGTCTCTAACCTGCTTGTTGGCGCTACAGGTGCCGTTGGAGGTGTGGTCGTTGCCCAGCAATCTGCTCTCTCGGCGGCCATGGCGAGCGTCACTGTAAGTCCCGCTCAAGCAAGTGCTAGGGCTCAATCCGCTCTCCAGGGTGCTCAATCCTCGATCTGGGCTCCAATCCTTTCTGGTGCGTCGTCTGTTGGTGCTCAAGCCAGCAGTCTCGGATCTTCCAGAGTAGCAAGCGCCATCTCGACACTTGCGGCTGACATCAACTCTGCTGTCTCTTTCAACTTGCCCATTCAGAGCTCCGTTGCAGGCTACGTGGCTTCGTACCTCAACCCTGCTGTACCCACCACTACTCCAGTCGTTTTCGGTGGACCTTCTGGTTTCCTGACATCTTACCGTCCTACCGCTACCGTTAGAGGCTCTGCCAGTAGTTCTGCAAGTGCGGCACCTACAGGATTGAACTTGCTTCCTCCCTCTGAGGGCGTGAACGCATCCACCGTCGCCGATTCAGTCAATACCATCGAGTTCTGCGAGGCTATCTTGACTTGCCATGATGGAGTGGTTTCTTCCGTGAATGTCGCCGTCAATTCTGTAGTTGACACACTTGTTATTGACGAGCTGACTGAGATCAACTTCTGCGGCACTACCTTGCGCTGCGGAGACGATGGAGTCTCTCAGAGCAGACAATCATTGTCAGTCGTTGCCTCCGCTAATGTGGATGTTGAGGTCCAGGATGACAACGATGCTTGAGAATGATCCCTGGTCATGATATTTCTTTTGTTGTCGTTCAATGATTTCCTTTGTTCAAAGACACTCCTTCTTGATGAGGTCGAAGTATTGTAACTTTAATTGTCGATGTCCGCCTACCGATGGAATGACCTTTATGTTGTATAGTAAGCACACGTCTTATGTAGTAATAATACTTGCCTTTAAACAATGCTTTATTTTGCGAGTGGACGCTGTGAACAGAGAACACTAGAGTGCGGAAAGGTGCTCATGTGGGCACTAAGAATGTCTGAAAACATTGTGGCATTCATGCTTCGATGATACAAGTCCGGGCAAATGTGTAAGTAGAATCGGAGATATATCGCAATGTAATAGCGATGCAGGTAAGGTGGCCCAGGATGGCAAAACGGAGATTGGGTTGAGTTCAGGAGGTGAAAATAGTGATAGGGTCCAGATAACATCCTGGTTGACTTTGGCGTCGATCGTGTCTGGAAATCAGACGAGCGAAAGACTTCAGTGCACTTGAAGCATTGCAGGACAACAAGAAGAGCATACAATAATGGAAGCTGCAGGTTGTGGCGCAGACGCAGCGCGTGTGCCTTTACTACCTCCCCGTGTGCAAAAGTCTGTAACTTCCTTCGTACTCCCACTACAGTAAAGAGCAAAGTATATACTACAAAAAGACACGAATGTATTCGGGAATGGAGGTGTGGCCACAGAGAGCCGATAAATCGCCGCCTCTCAATGGGCAACTGTCCTAATCCCTATAGTACTATGCATTGTTATAGCTGCGTGCGTTACATACTTTAGCACACGTGGAGGTATCTTTAGTCTGCTTCGACCTCTGAGGAAGGCGCAACTCAGACAGTCACTACCTTTCAAAATCTAATGCAGGTACCTACTGCTCAACTCATAGTTCCCTCATCAAACCATCTCGATCGCACCCATTTCTACCTCTCTAGTCTGCAATCTTGCCGTTTGCTACTCTTCCCCGAATGGAAAGTTGAACTTCAACAGACCATTCAGACCACCAACCCAATGATCATGGCCTTCAGCGCCGTTGGTTCCTCCAGTGCGCACAATGGAGGGCACACCACCACCGCCCCAAGTCCTTTCTTCGCTCCTGACTTCCTCTCCGACAACTCTTACTTCCATACCTCTTGTCAAGCCCTTCTCCCTGCGCACTCCATCGACAGACAACTCGATCTCATCGCTGCGATTTTTGGGTGACAGACGAAGCGTTATAGGTGTATTCGAGGGTAGTACAAGGGGACGGAAGGAGAGACTTCGAGGACAGATAGGAGTGAGAAGGAGGGAAGAGACAAGTGGGTGGACGATACTGCCCCCTGAAGATAAAGAGTAAGCTGTTGAGCCAGTTGGTGTGCTAATCAACAGGCCATCGGCTACTGCTTCAGTCAAGAAGCGACCACCGACATAGATGTTTATGATACTGAGATGAGGCGTTCGACCGCGGTGGAGCAGGACCTCGTTCATGGCGAAGACATCACAGTTGTTGTTGGCCTCGCAGTCGGAAGAGCACATGGGTGCCGAAGGGTCGGCATGGGTGATGGGGGTGCCATCTGCGGCGAAGACACCAACCTTCAGTCTGTTCCTGAGAAGCACGCGAGAGGAGCGTGAAGGGCCCATGGACATGCCACGGACAGAACTCCAGCCTGACAGGACGTCCTTTTGCTGTCCAGACTCTGTTTCCAGAAGAGCACTGCCGTAGCCTGCGGTTGCGCCTGACATGTAGACTTCGCGAAGAGCGCGCTTGTAGTCGGAGAACTTCCACTCTCCAAGGAAACCAAGGGTACCCATGCTGAAGGAAAGAATGGGAGGGACATTCCGAGCGTTTGCGAAGAGAGACGAGGCATGGAGGATTGTGCCGTCACCGCCGAGAGTGGAGGTCAGGTCGACCTTGTCCTGCAGACGAGCATCCTTTGACTCACCCGTAGTGGTGTAGATGGGGAAGGAGAAGTCGGTATGTAGGGCTTTTGCGACTTTGGGCTCGAAGATGAGAGAGACGTCAGGGTAGGTCGAGTGGATGTGGTTGGCGTATTCGTGGACGGCTTCAGCGACGACGTCAGAGCCACTCTTGTGGACGATCAGGATATTGCGAGGCGGCTGAGGCCATTGTAGCGATAAGAGATCCTGGTGTTTTGTCTCTGAGAGGGTTCTGTCAGCATCATAATAGTTCGGCACGTGCGTGATGGACGAAAAGTACCTTGATACGAAGGGCGGATGCGGTCTGGCAGAGCAGCAATGTCGCGAAGCTCACGGCGGGCGTGCGACTGGGAGAAGCATCTTCCGGCGACGTGTCGCAACAGAGGCAGACATGGCCGTGTCATTTGTTCATGTCACAGGATGGAAGCCACAAAAAGGCAGTCGCATTGTGACGCTTGCTGCATGGTGGGGCTGCGAAGCTCCAAGTGACGCGATGGATCAGGAACATCTGCTAGCACAAGACGTTCTTTGTTCGTGCCTTCCATTCTTATCGTCGCTGCCTTGGATGCTTTCCCGACTTTCCTAGTCGCACCTGCCCCTGTCGCACCCAGAGACATGTCGCGCATCAACACCGAGGGCATTCGCCAGCGCCCTATACCCAAACCCGAGTCTGCCGTGGAACCCGAGATCAACCTTACTTCGACAAATGACAACCTCGCCGACGACCACCACCCCGCCGGTCCGGTCAAGCATGGCCGTCCTATGCAATACTTCCGCATCGTCTGCTTCGCCCTCTTCTTCACCATAGCTGCTTTAGCCATCCACTCGGCTCAGCTTCTTGGTGCTCCGCTCTACTTCTACAACAAAGACTACTTCTATGCCTGGCAGGCCGTCTGCAAGCAGTATTTTGCCCTTGTTCTCATCACCGGCACCTATCTCTGGGCTCCCACCGTCATCCGCATTTCCGGCGATGCATCAGTCACCGGTCAACTTAGACAGTTTCCCGATGGCCGTCTCGAATGCGACTTTCCTGAACGCCTTGTCTTGATCGCAAACCACCAGATCTATACCGACTGGACCTACCTGTGGTGGGTCAGCTACACTGCAGCAGTGCACGGTCATATCTACATCATCTTGAAAGAGAGCTTGAAGTATATTCCCGTCATTGGCCCTGGCATGATGTTCTACAACTTCATCTTTATGAGCAGGAAATGGGCAAAGGATCAACCGCGTCTGAAACACCGTCTACAGAAGCTTTCCACCAAACACACCGGTCCTGTCTTGGGACGTAAAGACAAGAGTGGCTTGGATCCTGCATGGCTACTCATCTTCCCTGAAGGCACCAATCTTAGTCCCAACACTCGCAACTCGTCCGCAAGATGGAGCGAAAAGACTGGCATACCGGATATGAAGCACCAACTTCTGCCCCGCAGTACCGGTCTTCACTTCTGTTTAGAAGAGCTGAAGGACGGCGTGGATTGGCTCTATGACTGCACCATTGCCTACGAAGGCGTTCCTCGCGGCTCCTACGGCGGCCAACTCTACACCCTCCGATCCGTCTATTTCCAAGGTCGCGCCCCCAAATCTGTAAACATGCACTGGCGCCGCTTCGCCGTTGCCGACATTCCTCTTCACTCCAAGGAAGAAACTGAGAAGTGGCTCTTGGAGAGGTGGAGGGAGAAGGATGATTTGATCGAGTACTATCTCGACCACGGAAGGTTTCCTGCTGATGCTGCTGCTGTGGATGCTGTCGAGATGCCTGAGGAAGAGAGGAAACACGCAAAATACATCGAGACAGAGGTCAGACCCAAGTCTGCCTGGGAGCCTTTGCAGTTGTTCGCACCAGTTCTTTCTGTCTACTTGTTGTGTAATATCCTGATAAAGTTGATTAATTTGGTCTTGACAGGGAGGCTGGGAGGCTGAGGTCCCAGATGGCTCTTCTAGAAGGAGGTACATGGACATGATAAACGAAGGCTTTGGTCACTGGCGTTGGATGGGACTGAACATCATGAGCAGGCAATTCGACATGCGATCTGCATTGTCTGACATTATATGAGATTGCCGTTGGAGGAGGATGACTTTTACATATACCCACTCTCTGCTCAGAACGCAACATACATAGTACCCCTGATTTGACCGCTCAAATCATGAATAACGCCCTTCGAAATGCAAGTAAACAGAACAGTACGCTCTTACAGAGCGAATCTTGTCCTAACCTTCTCGTCACCAGCCTTCCATTCCCATTCTTGTCCACTCCTTCTTTGAATACCCTTGTCGATTCTTCTCAACTTGAGAGTGAATCTCGGTCCTAACTCTTGCAATCCAGCTCTGATGTCCTCGACACCTTCCACCAATTTTCCATCAGGACCCACGATGCTCTTTTCGGTTGCGCGCTTGTCACGGAACACGTATCTGTGTCTTCTGACGAAAATGTAATCGCGCTGGTTGTGTAGTGTTACAACCTGACGTCCCTGAATTTGCGGTTGCGGAGGGAAGATTTGGCGGAACAGATGAGCGGTCAACAAACCCAGTGGAGTGCGGAAGTTATTAAGGATGAGTTCGGGATCGTGCGAAGTAGGGTTTCCGTGACCGGGAAGTTTTGCACCTTCCACCCAGTTGGAGATGGAAAAGTGGAACATGGGGCCATGAGGCAAGTGTACGATATCCAGGCCCGCAGGCTTCTTTTGATCTTCGTTGAGAATGACGACGTGGGTGTAGTTTCTGTTTGCAGCGAAAGAGGAGATTTCGCTGACGGAGTATTTGTGGGCGTGGAAGTGGGCTGTGCGTTTGATGTAGACTGAGTTTGGGAACAGAGATGTGAGGAGAGAGGCTTCTTCATGCAAGAAACTGTTGATGCTGGTTGTGACCAGGACTTTGGGGTCTTTGTCGCTTTGCTCGAAGAGAGAAGGGAATTTTGCAGCCAGGCCTTCGGGCGTGAGGGAGAGGTTTGTCGCTGCTGTTGAGGGTGTTGGTGAGGGTGCGCGAGCTTTCTTTGCTGCTGCGGCTTCGTCTTTCTTTTGTTGCTTTGCGGCTTTTGTGTCCTCGTCGTCGTCGTCTTCGTCCTCGTCAAAGTCGATCATCGAGTCTGCATCACTGTCCTTCTCTTGCTCTTCGTCCTCTTCCTGTTCTGCCTCATCCTCTTCATCCTCAACCTTCCTCCTCTTGATCGCATTCAAATCAACACTCAAGCCCAATTTGTCGCTCTCCTCGCCATCGCCCGCAGTATCCCAAGTTCTTTTTCTGTCGATGGTCTGAGGAATGTTCTTTGCTCTGCGCGCTTCTCTCAGGGCAGGGTTCTTGTCTTCTGTGCGTCTGCGGCGGAGTCTGTCGTCGCGCTTTTCATTTTCTTTGGCTCTCTTTGCTTTGACGTGTTGTTCTTTGCGCTTGATCTTGTTGCCGATCTTGGTCGGATTGCGAGAGACCATTGTGGCGGTAGGATTGTGTGTATGTTTGAGGTTGGGTAGATGGCTGCTTTGCGAACAAAAATTCTTGGAGACCCTGGGAGAATTTCTGGAGGAGTTAGTAACGAACACTGAGGCTTTTTTAATCCGACAGAGAGGCTCTCTGATTGCCAATGTCTTTTAGCATCTACTATCAGAATGCACGATGTTTTCGAGGAGTGGAAAGACTCTGGGAGAGTGTTCAATTGAATCGGTCTCTATGCATACATTTCTAGTCCCTGATCAGATTGTGCATTTCTACAGCCTGTAGTATCGTCGTACTTTCGTTCGAGATGCAAGCGTCACATAACCAAGCTCGGGCCACCTACACTTTTTCGAAGCCCAGCCAGACACCGCATCGATGAGCAATCGGCTGGCATATCAGACTACCATTCACCACTCGCCGACTCACGGCATATTCTTTTCATTTGACAAGTCTTTGTTTGTCAATTTATGTTCAAGTACCTGCGCCAGGTCATCAATAGGCAAATCACTTCCACAAGGCAAACCAGAGCCTTTTCGTCAACACCCCTCACTTGTCGTGCTGTCGTACAGACTCGCACGCGAAACATACCAACCATGTCGACTGACTACGTTACCCAAAAAGGCCAGCCTTTCGACAGAGCTGCCTTTGAATCTTTGTTGCGCCGCAAGGTCTTCTTGTGGCAGAGTTTCGAGCCTTATGGCTCCGTCAAGGGTCTTTTCGATTATGGCCCTCCGCTTGAGCAGCTTGAGAGTCAGGTCATCCAGATCTGGCGTGACCACTTCATTCGCTCTGAGAAGATGATGGCTCTCAAGTGTTCTATGCTTACCCCTTACGAGGTCTTGAAGACTTCTGGTCACGTGTGAGTATTTTCTATCTTAAACATCGGCAATTACTCAAGATTGTCAAATGTTGTATATACCAGAATTACTGACTTTCATTCAGTGACCGTTTTGCCGATTACATGTGTATGAACTGGATTTATCGAAAGAAAGCTTTTTCTGTCAAACTGACATTTTACAGGCAAGGATCCCAAGACTGGTGAAATTCTTCGTTCAGACCACTTGATTGGTGATGTGCTCGAGGCTCGTCTCAAGTCTGACAAGGAAGCTCGTGGTGAGAAGGTCGAGGAGAAGGAAGAGGACCCCAAGAAGAAGAAGAAGCAATCAAAGGCTGCCAAGGGTGCCGTCAAGCTCGATGATGCTGTTCGCCAGGAGTACGAGCACGTTCTTGCCATGCTCGATGACTACACTGGTGAGGGTATGGGTGAGCTGATCAAGAAGTACGACATCCGCAACCCCTCTTCCGGTAACGAGGTTGAACCTCCTGTTTCGGTCAACCTCATGTTCCAGACTCAGATTGGTGCTTCCTCCAACTCTCCTGCTTTCCTCAGACCCGAGACTGCTCAGGGTCAATTCCTCTCATTCCAGAAGCTCCTTGAGTACAGCGACGGCCAGCTTCCTTTCGCCTCTGCCTCCATCGGTTACTCTTTCAGAAACGAGGTACGCGCAATATATTCACCAATGACAGACGTATACTAACATGTCATAGCTTTCTCCTCGCGCTGGTCTTCTCCGTGTCAGAGAATTCTTGATGGCCGAGATCGAGCACTTTGTTGACCCTGAGGGCGGCAAGGCTCACCCCAAGTTCCACACTGTTGCTGATGTCAAGCTTCCTCTTCTCGACCGCGACACTCAGACTTCTGGCAGCACTAAGCCCACATTGGTCGCTATTGGTGAGGCTGTCAAGACCAAGCTGGTCGACAACGAGACTCTTGGTTACTTCCTTGTTCGTATCTACCAATTCATGCAGAAGATTGGTATCGACATGAACAAGCTCCGCTTCCGTCAGCACATGGCCAACGAGATGGCTCACTACGCTTCTGACTGCTGGGACTGTGAGTTGCTCAACAGCTACGGCTGGACCGAATGTGTTGGCTGTGCCGACCGTTCTGCTTACGATTTGTCTGTTCACGAGAAGGCCACTGGCACTGTTCTCCGTGCCCGTGAGCAGCTCAAGAACCCTGAGACTATCGAGGAGTGGGTTCCTGTCATTGACAAGAAGAAGGCCGGTCCCAAGTTCAAGAAGGATGCCAAGGCTATCGAGAACGCTCTCGAGGCTCTGTCGCAGGAGATGAAGGAGAAGCTCCAGATCACCATGGAGTCTGAGGGCAAGGCTGAGGTTCCTGTTGAGGAGATCGCTGCCGGCAAGGTCGAGATTGACACTTCCATTGTCAAGTTCGAGAAGCAAAAGAAGACCATCACTTTCCGCGAGTTTGTGCCCAATGTTATCGAGCCATCCTTCGGTATTGGTCGCATCCTTTACTCTCTCATGGAGCACAGCTACTGGACTCGTGAGAACGATGAGGCCCGCTCCGTTCTTTCCTTCTCGCCTGTCGTCGCTCCCATCAAGGTCCTTGTCTGCCCTCTTCAGAAGGACCCCAAGTTCGCTCCCCTCATTGCCAAGCTCGAGGAGGCTCTTGACAACAAGTCTATCTCATTCAAGATTGACCAAACTGGTGTCAGTATCGGCAAGCGTTACTCTCGCAACGACGAGCTCGGTATTCCGTTCGGTATTACCATCGACTACGAAGCTCTTGACGATGGCAGCCTCACTCTCAGAGATCGTGACTCGACCAAGCAGGTGCGCGCTAGCCAAGCTGACATTATCAAGGCGGTTAGCCGTATGGTGAAGGGCAAGGAGACATGGGCTGATGTCGTTGCTCGCCTACCAGCCTACGAGGGCCAGAAGGAGGCTGCTGAGTAGGAAGCATCTCTCGGTCCTGTGCATTTTTATAGCTAAAAGTCGTTCGGGCTGTCTGGTGGGGATCTAGATAGGTCAACAAATACATTTCTCTGATTAAAAAAGGCGTAAGTTGTATCTATTTCTTTCTTGCGTTCCTTCTGTAAATTGCGTCGTCGCTTCCACTGGCCAATGATTTTCTTGGCTCGTGATCAGCCTTTGGGACTCCCGTTACACAAAGCGCATGAGATGTACCTTCTTTGCCAACACTCTCGCCTTTCGCTATGACCACAATAATATTCGCAGGCATTTGTACTGTATGAACATCAATGCGGCTTCCTTGATTCATCAGCACATTTCCTCATTCTGACACGTGGTCCGTGAAATCTGCCCAACACGTCACATTGACGAACAAGCGTTTGTACTATATCAGCTGTGGCCTGATACCTTGGCTTCAGTCAACAACCTCTCTCCACACAACATTGATGTAAGTACCTGTTACATCTTTCAATACCTCAATTTATCTTATCGCGTCAGACTAACAGAATAACTCTAGCATTTTTGGTGCTACTAAATTTGATGCATGTCAATTCAGGGATCGCATGTCGAGTTCTGGAGTCCTGGGTTTTCGCGATTGATAACAGGCTTCTGCAAGACTACACGTTCTTGGTCACCGAGAAATAGTGGCCAAACCTATCTATATGGCCCAACTCATCCAGACAATATGGACTGACTTCCTGAGATCGTCCTCACCACACAAGATTGAACTGGTCGGTACATTTGGCATCCAGTTGATCGCCTTCTGGCTTCCATCCCTCTTATTGCTCGGCGTTGACCAGTTCCTGCCCTCCTTCTCCTTGCGACACAAAATCCAGTCGCGACCAACACCAACTCATGTTCAGATCTGGCATTGCATTGATGTGGTCATTCTCAATCAGTTGTTGATGGTAGCAGCAAAGATACTCGAGCTCGGGGTCCTTCATCTCGCAGGCCGTCCATCTTTCTACCGCTTCGACCATGCCATACCGGCTACATCTGAAGTTGTGCGCGACCTCGTCATCTGCGTCCTTGGCTGCGAAATCATCTTCTACTACTCTCATCGTCTCTTGCACGTCAAGTCTTTCTATCAGCGCATACACAACCAACACCATCAGTTCAAGGCTCCCATCGCTCTTGCTGCTCAATACGCACATCCACTGGAGTACCTTGTGTCTACCATCTTCCCATTTTGGCTACCTCCACAAATTCTGGGCTGTCATATCCTTACATGTTTTTTGTTCTGGTTTGCGGCTACTTTGGAGACGGTGATTGCACATAGTGGGTATGACTTCTTCACAGTCCTCGCTAAGAAACACGACCTGCATCATGAGAAGTCGAGGGTCAACTTTGGCACTTTGGGTTTTTTGGATTGGATACACGGTACTGGCGCATAACGACTCTATAGCTCAACGGGAATAGGGACCAAGAGGAGAAAAGAAAAGAACTCAGCATTATTGTGTGTACGAAAGAAGCAAAAAGAACTTGGGTGTTCTTGCGAATTTCTCTGCCCTGGAACAGAGTCACCTGGGCGCCGGTCCCTTCAGTAAAGACCCTGAGTTGTGTTGGGATGTCTCGGACAGGTCAAGCGAATGCCAGACGCTGTTCGTGCTTCTCCTTGGCTTTCCAGAACTTGTTGGCCATCTCGCCCAGTATAACATGGAACTCTAACATCTCATCAAAGCGTGATCCGTAAAACCCAACGACCATCTTGTCCAAGAACCTGTTCATGCGTTGATACTCCTCACCCGAAGCACACATCTCTTGGTTCACGGCCTTGTAAGCCATCAGTTGGCATCTCATCTCAGTCTGCATGGCGTTCTTTGCTGCGCTAGAGGCGCTTCCATCAGATAGCGTCACCATCGCCGACACACTGTCGAAGTCATAGTCCCAGAACGTTGCCGGAAGATCTTGAAACTTCTTAGGCGGGTGATTGACGTAGTATTCCTCCAGCGCTACCCACCATCACGGGTCCCAATAGTCGATGTTGATGTAGATGTTTTTCCGAGGGCACACCAAAGTTTTCGTGGATGTCCCATAAGCGTGGTTGCAGTCTGCCAGGAAGCTCTTTGATTGCACCCCACTGATGGGTGTAAGTCCGATAAGAAGGTCGGGCCTCGGAAGTTTGAACAGCACTCCTCGGTGAGCAGATCAATATCGCGAACACAAGGGTCTCGAGTTGAAAAAGTCTCTCCTGCCTCTCCTATTTCAAAACATAGCATTGACTGGATAACAAGCGGCACAACGATTCGTCCGTATGTGAGTCGTTATAAACTGATATAGCACGCTAGTCCCAGAAGAGTAATGCTTGCGAGGCTTCTAGAAGCATGCTTCGTCAACGCTGCAACGTTGGTTACCAAGCAGTAACGTGAGAAATGGTATAAGATGTTCGATGTCGCAGGGAGTGAAGGTGTACAACACCATCCATTGAACGAGAAACATAGCCACAGACACAATGACCGAAGTTGGGCAAGTGGCAGAACGCTTAACTCTGCCTTCAGGGCTGGTCTTACAGAACAGGCTGGTTAAGGCGGCCATGGCTGAGAAGCTTGCAAAGAATGGACAAGTCACTGAGCAGCTCGAAATACCATACCAGCACTGGGGACGAGGCGGATGGGGAGCGATCATGACCGGTAAGTACCTATATGCTATGCTATGCATAGCGCAAACTGACAACAACACTTAGGAAACGTGATGGTCGATGAAAGATACATGGGTTCACCACAAGACGCCGCTGTCCACCTCGGAACCACCGCAGAGACTGAGAAGTGGCGAAGAATTGCCAGCGCCATCAAAGCTCAAGGTGCACTCGCTATCATGCAGATCAACCACCCAGGACGTCAATCTCCAACTGGTGCAGGATCCCGTGGGCTCTTTGATAAGAACGTAGCCCCTAGTGCAGTACCACTCAACTTCGGGAAAAGTGTTGTCGTGAAGACACTGGTGAAGCTGCTATTTGGAACCCCTGCCGAGATGTCTACTGCACAGATCCAGACATTGATCAATCAATTCGTGGATGCTGCCAAGCTTGCTCAGCAGACTGGATTCGATGGTGTTACCATTCATGCAGCACACGGATACCTTCTCAGCGATTTTCTCTCGCCCAAATCAAACACCAGGATGGATGCTTACGGTGGTACACCGGAGAAAAGAGCAAAGATCATCGTGGACATCATCAGGGCCATTCGAGAGACTTTAGGGGCGAAGTTCAGCATCAGTGTCAAGATGAACTCGTCCGATCAACAGTACGATGTCGAGTCTGATGCAGTTATGAGACAGGTTGACGTGCTGGTCGCTCAGGATATCGATTTCCTCGAGATCAGTGGAGGATCGTACGCGAACCCAAGAGTAAGCCATACCTATAGTCCTTGTAAAGATACAGAACTGACAAGAGTAGATGATTGGGGGTGATGAGCTACCAGCCAAATCAGAACGGACACAAAGGCGAGAAGCCTTCTTTCTCGATTTCGCACTTGCAGTCCGCAAAAGACACCCTACGCTTTGTCTCATGCTTACGGGCGGATTCCGCACGCGAGCCGGCATGAACTTCGCACTGGATTCGAAGGGTTGCGATTTGATTGGCATTGGAAGACCAGCTGTTTCAGTCCCGGACTTTCCTCGCTCGGTGGTTGGCATTGGTGCCAGTAAGGAGATCAGTGAAGCAGAAGCTGGTTTACAACTTCAAAAAGTCGAGGAGCCTTGGCTCTTAAAGTATCTGCCGTTCCCCCAATTGCAAAGGACTTTGGTAGGAGGTGCTGAGACAGGTCACTATAGTCAACAAATCGGACAGATGGGCAGGGCATAGATCAATGTCATCAAGGAGTTTTACATACGAGATCAAGCAAGGGTAGCTTTGACTGGCAGCACGCAGATTATCCCATGCTTTTGCACGACGTCTTAGATCTATCTCGGCATCATCGAGTCGTTGACGGCTGTACTTTCATGATGTAGCAGCAACACGGTTGTCCGAGAGCAATTGTGTCGGCTCAAAGAAGTGCAGCCCGGCTGGAATGAGCTTCACAATGAGCTTCGCGTCACTCGCGAAGCGGGGCGGCGGATGTGCCGAATTTTCTCCTTCCTCCCTTCAAACACGATCAATCTCGCTAGACACATCATGTCCGCCTGCTCAACCCTAACTCTGATTGATGCTGGGTCTGCTGCTGCAAAGCGCTCGATGTTACTGAAGGCGGCCTGAGGCTGTATGCCTGGACAAACCGCTCTCTGGGTGAATCGCGCGTTTGACTCGGCAGCCAAGCTTGTCTTTGTTGTCGTCGCGTTTCACTATGACCAATCTTGACTCATATTAACAGCTCTAGGCTAGTGAGCGAAGCAGGATCTTCAAGCTAGTATGGCGAATGGCTATACCACCGTAGGTCCTTCAGAGGTAAGATTGGTTGACACGCGGCGTCGTCCAAGTATCGGCGCAGCCTTTTGTCGATCATACCTCGCCATTCTGCACTTGGCTTGTTGTCATCTCTTAACCTCAAACATTCGAGAAACACCCTTGGCTTGCGAAATCTGGAGTGTTGACGCATGCTTGACTGAAATGAAGTGTAGCACGTTCCAACCATGACTTGACACAGCCCTCCTTGCTCTGGTCTTAAAGCTTTAGGCATTTCCAGCCACAGTCTCTGATCAGCCTGGTCGCTCCTGCCATACTCAACACACTCCTTTTCTTCTGGGCCAAGCCAATCCATTCGTTTGACCAAAATGCAATATAAGAACTTGATCGCTCTTTCATCGCTTCTGTCGCTGGCGACAGCTGCCCCCAAAGGCTTTCTCTCCAAACGCATCGACCAAGATGAAATTACCTGGGGACCCCTGATAGGTCTTGGGCCTACTGTTGATAATGTCGAAATTGTAGGCGTTGTCGCCACGATCTACCCCGGAAACATGCCCAAGACACAAGCTGGCGGTCTTTACAATTGGATCGGAATCAACAACGAGACCGAGACGGGAGATTTGGTTCAAGGTATTGTCGGCTCATATACCCACGGCGAAAGCGAATGCAAGGGTGCGAAAGCAGACTCATTATGGTATGAAGTTCCGAGACCCTAGAGTGGTGCGAAGTACTAAACGAACGTCGTAGGTGCATCTCAGCAGAAGTCTACGGATGGGACACTGAATTGAACGATTGGAACCAATATGTTGGCGATGAACGTACGCTGGCCGCAACTCCTGAGGACGGAATCACTTTCAACTACACTCTGATCAACCAGAAGATCGGATTGTGGTACCAAACTGCTCGCAATGCCCGCACTGGAGCACTGTACGCCGAATACAACAAGACTTCGCCAACCATGACGATGGTCAACACTGCCGTCGAGTGCCAGTCGTGCACGCCTCCAATTGATGTTCAGTACTGGAAAGATATCACCATCAAACTATCTGGGGCCGACAAGAACTTTGGCAGTACGCTCTACCAATCGAACAATGCAACCAACACGAAGCCATACACCAACGATAACGGCAAGATTTGGAGAATACAGAATGTCACCATTCCGGTCGTCCCTCCGGTCGCCGACGTCGTCGGATAGAGCTGTGGTATGCAAGCTAGAATGACATCTTCTATATATAGATTCTACTGTTCCCGGATCCTAGTAGAGTTTACTAAATTACCACATAAGATAAAAAGTGTTTTCGAATCTAATCTAGTCTTTCGGTCGACATTCAAGTAATACGAATCGACACCCTCTGGAAGTTTGGCCATCTGATCTTCTATACGATTGCCAGAAGAAAGTATGCGAGTATCGTGATGGCTTATAATGTGCTTGGGATTGTTTGAGAGGCGACAGAATCGGGCAGGAGTGATGGACGACCCCGCAGCGGGACCGACTCACCCGGCGCAAGCTGATAACCAAGCCCTAATCTCTCCTTGGCCTCGCCGACCTTCTTGATCGATATCGTTCGGCCAGACAAACGAGAGATATGGGTGGACCAGAGCGTCTCATTACTCACCGGAGGAGGACTATCGAAAATTTATAACTTTCGTGTGATAGAAGTTGCTCTCCGCTCTTGTATATCGAGATACGCTACTGGAAGAAAGTGGCGAGATGGCGCTCATACTACCAATTTTCGCATTAGTTCTTGTCGTCCTTCTGATCTTTAGATTCTGGTCTCGTCCTGAAGAACAACGTGGTGAGACCAAAAGCGATGGTAAGGCATCATGAAGGAGTAGCGCTTTATGCACGACATCGTTGACAAGCTAGCAGAACCCACTACAATCGATCTCTCAGGTGTTCAACCATACGCGGCTGACTTCGACTGGCGGAGAAGCGTACCAATCGCTTATAGACCGTGGCATAATGGTCCATACCATGTCACTATGGGTAAGAGAAGCCTCAACTACCACCCAAGCTGGCACGAAATTGATCGAATCTATCAGGCATCAAGCGCACTGCCATCCAAGACTGGATCGAAATCGACGACACATATCTGGAGAAAATAGCTTCGAAAAGAGAGCTGTTTGAGAAGCAAAGAGATGTCGTAACACAAGTTTTACCGGGATGTGAAGAAGCGGCATTCGAAAGTTTGTATCTGCTTGCTGAGTACCTTCCACGCCGGTATCCTACCATGTTCAAGTTGACGGAGAAACGAACCATTGAAAACTTGGTGACCAAAGAAAGATGGGACTTGACCAGAGATGCTTCAACGTGGAACTGCTATCATCCTCTTGAAGTCATGGCATTGCTTGCACCAGAAGACTTTGTCATCATGCAAACGGATCCGGCAACAGGCGTTTCTTCGTTGAAGGCTGGAGCAGTCTGCTTTCCAGGCAAGTGAATCATGTAAACGGATCCAACAACATCTGACTTTGAGCCAGCCGGATGGAAAATGCAAGATCGAATTGGACACAGTTTGTGGCAGATCCATGCGGGCAGGGTGCCTCAATACGAAGCCAAACTCGCTAAATCGATGGATCGTTTCTTCGTGCGTATGCGGGTTGGCTCTGCGATCACAAGGTTCAACTACGCGATCGACGACTCGGACGAACTCTTTCACCCACACTCACATCATAATCTTGAGGCAGATAAGAAGGTACGCCTGGGGGACTTACATCTCCGAGTGGAAAGACAATTCCTTCAACGTCTGCCCAAAACAAGAGCTTTACTCTTCTCTATCCGGACATACATCACACCCATTACCGAGGTGACAAAAGACAAAGAAGTTGCGGCCGCTCTGCGGACTAGTGTCGGAAGCTTTACAGAGGATGTGGCTGGTTACAAGAACAAGGCACTGTGGAACTCGGTCTTGTGTGAACATCTCGAGCAGGTTTTGGAGGGCGAGCAGTGAGTGTCTCATCGTGATACTCGACTACTCGGACACTACCAACATCGTTTATCAGATTGTCAGAACTCACATGGTGAAAGATATAAGAAAGGAGTTTGGTTAATGCCATTTGAGAGTTCCCTGGTTGTTGACTATATATATCAAGCATGGCAGGGTGACGATCTCAACAAACATGATCTAATTCAATGGAGCTGAGGGTGTGGAAGGTCGAAGCAACTCGAGATCCGTTTGGCAGCGAGTGTCCCCCTCACAACATACTTGCAGGAAAGAGTGTGGTGTGATAAAGCTCGGTCGCAGTTATATTGAATGATCAATCTGCACGAACTTCACGCGTGACGACGCGTCTTTCGAAAGTGTAGTTCATCTATGTTGCCTATCGCGACAAGGGCTTGCGAAAAGTGCTCAGAAACCACTTGATTTCTGATAGCTCACTCAGAGCCAGTCTGCGTTCTAATGCATTCAGAATTGGGAGGTTTCTTGATCTAGAACGCCAGCTGTCTGACAATCCTTCTCGTTTCCGTCATGTCCAAAAAGAAAGGCTCGAAGCAGCAACCTGCAGCCAACGGCCACCAGGTGCCTGGACCAAAGAACGAGCCTTCCTCTGGACAGAACAACGCGCTACCACAAAGGCCAAAAAACATGCCACCCGCTGGGCCAAAGAACAAAGCTTTGGACCGAGGGACAATCAACCCTTTAGACCACAAAACAATCAACCCTTCAGGCCACAGAATAATCTACCTTTTAGACCACAAAACAACCAGCCTTTCAGATCGCACAACAACCAAAACTTTGGCCCGAACGGCCATCAAGGCTTTCATCCAAACAGTCAAGCTTTCAAATAAAGGAACAATCAGTCTTTCGACTCGAAGGTCAATAACAACAACAACTGGCAGAAGCCAGATCCCGCTGCTATCAACAAGCTTGTCCAAGCACATCAGTCGAAAGCAACACAAGGTCCACAACAAGCTCCTGTGGCCACTTCAAAACTTCAACATGCCGAGGGAGGCGCGATTCAAGATGCCGCGGCAACAGATTTTCCACAACCAGACTCAGCACTAGCTGAAGCAGAGCAAGCGCAAGAACTTCCTGCAGATGTCCCTTCAACTCTAGCAGAGCAATCCGTCCCTGCGGCTCCTACCAATCTTCCGGCCTCCGTCGCCCCAGTCGCGGCTTCTAGCGAGAAACTTCAAGAGGGACGGCAGAGTGGCATTAACAATACTTCTGGCAACCCTTCATCAACTCAACTTCTCTACGCCATGTGGGAAGCCCAGCTGACAGAACTGAAGAACAAATGGCTAGACCAAATGAAAGACGACTTTCAAAATCTGTTAGGTCCCTTCGAGCCCTTGCAAGACCACACACCCAGTTCAAAGGGTTTGGACATCGATCTCGACTATCAAAAATGGGAATCTGCCTACCGAAAGGAGAACGGTCAATCGCAGTTAGACTTCTCCACGGATACCATTACCCTAGAAGAGGCCCAGGATGCATTGAGAGAGCTTCAAGCTGAGAAAACAGCAAAGAAACAGATGCATAATGTTCTGCAGATGTATGCTCGCGCGGAGGCTTCATTCTTGGAAGATACTCGAGCCAGATTCGCGGACTTTGGGTCGCGTACGTTGGCGCTGCATGATGGGTTTGTGCAGAATGAGGCAGCACTGAAGGAACGCGTGACTAGATTCATGGATGCTTGAAATGACCTATCGAGGAGATCACCATCTATTATATGTGTTGACTCAAATCTATCGTTTAGATACGTGCATTTGTCAATACGGTTGACCAGAAACGAAATTGAGTGTTGGTGATAAAATCTGTCGTGTGCAGTGTACCCAGATCTATAGAGGCCCCTAGCCAATGATTATCGATACCATTCAAGGCAAGTACATACAGAACCTTTTGCACTTGCACTTGCACTAAAACTGCTATCACACAAAAGCTAATCAAAGACTCTATTCTTCTGCAGACTATCAACATGTCCGACCAAAAGAAAACCACGCTACGTCTAATCATGATCGACACTTAGTGACATTCACACTAGCTCTTGATCACATTCTCCACAAGTTTGGCTGCTCTCAAGACATCCTCATCGTGGAAATGCTTGCCTGCAAGCTGAAGAGTGATTGGGAAACCATCGAAGAGCTCGGGATCATCTATGATTTTACGTTAGCATTGACCCACTCAGCCATTCTGTCGCCAACTTACAAGCTTCGAACTCAGCCTCGTCCTTCTCGTTCAAGGGCGAGTAACCCTCCTCTATGGTATCGATATTCTTGTCGACAGCCATACCTGTTGGGAATACCACGGCCGGTTGGTCGAGGATATTCCACAAACTTGTGTATCCCCAATACTTTGCTCCATGCTGTTTGACACCTGCGCCCACGTACGCAGGACACAAGATAACATCCACATTTCTCTTCTTCATCAAAGCATGGTACTCGCGTCTATAGTTCTCACGCATCACATTGAGATCCCAATTCTCAGAGATGGAGATTGCTTTGGAGTAGTTCAAGGCATGGCGTGTGAGCGGTAGCATGGGCTCGCCAGAAGCTGCAAGAGCATCTTCGATACGTTTGCCGCCATCGGGGAAGTATAGAGCTGAGACAATATCCCAAGCATGGTCATGCTTGTAGTTTTCCCAGTCAACAACTTTGACTCCCGCGGCCTGGAGCTTGGACTTGGCAGTTTCCAGGGCGCGAATGATAGGAGGGTGAGGTTTGACTACCCCGTCGGTCATCATGATGCCGACGGTGATGTCCTTGGGTGCCTCTAGCTCACCTCTCCATGGCACAGGAGCCAACGTGGTATCAATGTCATGAGGATTGAGGTCGATCAATGCTTTCTGGAATAGCCAAAGATCGTCAATGCTCTGACCAAGAGGGCCGATCACGCCCTTTATACTCTCCTGTCCGCCGAGTACACCATGGAGACCAAGACCAGAATTGCGGAGAGTGGTGGGTCGGAGTCCATAAGAGTTGTTGAATGCAGCAGGTGCGCGAATACTGCCACCAATATCTGTGCCGACACCAAGTACAGCACATTTGAAGCCCATTGATGCTCCTTCTCCACCGGATGACCCACCCGGAGACAGGTTTAAATTGAAGGGATTGAAAGTTGTTCCAGTGATATTGTTCTCACAGTCTAAGTGCATCAAGGATTGCGGCTGGTTGGTCCTCACTGTGCATACCGCACCTGCCTTCTTGAGTAGTTGAACAAGCAAGGCATCTTCCTTGGCTACGTTGTCAATCTCACTCACGAAGCCAGCGTGAGTGATCTTGCCACCATACGAAACATGTTCCTTGACACTGATAGGAATGCCATGGAGTGGACCAATGAGTTTGCCTGTGGATTCGAAATGCTTGTCTAGGGCCTTTGCGGTTTCCAACGCTTCTTCGATGAGGAATTCAGTAGCAAAGTTGAGCTGTTTGTTTTAGACCACAATTTGCAATGTTGAGAAAGCTAGCGAACTTACAAGTTGATGTCCGATGGTAGCTCGTTTGAGAAATGCAATGGTGACATCCTCGACCTTCCATGTACCAGACTGATATTTGCTCAAAAGTCCAGCAGCAGTTTGTTCAGTCATGTCAAGCTCCTCAGCAGAAAGAATGCCACATGTGTAGGGGACTTTGGTGACATTGAGCTGTTGCTTCGTCGGAAGCTTATCTGCTGGAAGAAGCCATTGCTTGGAGATTGAGTTCTCAAGAATATCACGGCAAATTTGAGCCTTTCTTTCCCAGTCTTTTGCTGCAGGCATACTGTATGATGTGTGATAGTGTTATTGAGCAAAATTTCAGACAACTGTGATTCTGATATGCTAGAGAAAGAGAGGAGGAAAGAAGAGTGGGAAAGATAACTGACCACGAGTAGTGTATTATCAGGGCTGGCCGTCCATATCAGGCAAGTTGATGCGGACAGCTCGGATGATAAGCTCTACTCCACTCACATTCTGAGGCATGCATATCGTACGTGATAGCCGTCTTAAGATAGGCCTGTGCACGGCCAACTCTACTACAGGGTTCCAGTTGACGATATGATGATAAGAGTGTAGATCGAGCGAAGGAGAGGGGGCGGAGGTTGGTCAATGTGTGGGCCCGGTTCTTGGCGTCGGCGTTCGACTTCTTACGGCGACGATCAGAGGTCTTAACGAGGAAAGGGCCTCCGTCTGCTGTCCATCAAGGAAAGAGCATAGTAGTGACGGACAACAGTAAGACTGCATAGGGATGGGTGTTATCAGATCTCTATTGCACCGTTGTGTCTTGGCAGCTGCACATCTGGCGTCGGCCTATCTTGCTTAAGAAGCAAAAGGTGAATGCTGCATTGAGACATGATAGGCATACATGGGTAGGTCCTTGTCTCCGTGTTGAAGCATGAGATATGAAAAGGTCGTCGAAATCCTTGAGTCTGTCTGCTGTCCGAACATCGTTTGACCTCCAACATCCAAGATGTCCAGCAATATCCACGACGATAATATTGCACCAGGTACTGTCAGGCTTATCGATGTCAATGGCGAACTCAACGTCAAGCACTCCGTGGGCCATGGCGACATTGTCCTTGTGCCGACACCATCTGGTCAGCAATCTACTCCTTGATTCTATTGTACCTGAAGCTTACTTCCTGGGCAGAGGATCCAGAAGACCCACTCAACTGGACAAAGAAGCGCAAGCTTTTACAAACTGCCTGTATGGTTGTGTATACCGTGATGATGGTGTTTCCATCTGCCGCCGTTTATTCGGTCGCCAAGCCCATCTCTACCTCTACTGGCATCTCCATCACGACGATCAACAGAGGCACTGGTGTCATGTTCCTTTTATACGGATGGTCGACAGTCTTTTGGCAAGCAGTTGCGTTGCAATACGGGAAGCGGCCAATTTATCTGTTCTCTTCTGCTGCATCAGTCGTAGTCATGGCGGTTGCACCAATGTGTCGTTCTTCTGGAACATATCTGGCAATCAGAATCCTCCAGGTGATTTATCTCCTTCTCTGACCGAGAACATGTTGTACTGATTAGCCAAGGGGTTCTTTGGAGGACCGGTTGAGAGTCTTTGTGAGATCAGCATGACCGACATCGTAAGTGTGATTGACATCATGGTCGTACCAAAAAGTCATGACTAACAGGTTACAGTGGTTCGCTCACGAGCGACCCCTCTACATCGCTCTCTACGGTGTTTCCCTTGGCGCCTCTGGCAAGCTAGCCCCTGTTTTTAGTGCATTCATCAACAGTGGCATGGGGTGGGAATGGACCTTGGTTAGTGTCTACCCGTGATGAACTCGTATTGCCTACCGCTGATAAAATACAGTGGTGGTGTGCTATAGGTATCGGCATTGCCTTTGTTTTCTGCCTTCTGTTCATGGAAGAGACAAATTACGACAGGCATACCACACAGTCGTCATCCTCTAATTCACAAGCTGTTTTTGAGGGCACTGGCGAGCCTGCGCTATCTGAATCTGAGAAGAACACCGCCAAAGACGTTGTTCAAGTCAGCGACTCATCTCTCTCAAACGACGAAAAATCTTCCGAAGATCAACATCCTCCCAACGTGGTAGCTGCAGAGTTGGGGCATATCGCGTACCCACGAAAAACATACTGGCAAAAACTGAGCGTCATTGACAAAAAACGACCGAACCGCATGCTGGATATCATGTGGGCACCTTTCAAATTCTTTACTTTTCCAGTTGTTGTCTGGGCAGGTTTCATGTGAGTAATCAGAGGACAGATAGCTCGAGTCGACAGGCACCAGATGGCGTTTCGACCCCTCCGAGAGGCTCGAGGTCTAATCCTCACCTTGCCGAGTTATCCAAGCAGTCTCGAATAGTACTTGCAACGTGGTCAGGAAGCCATTGGTGTCTGTTGCGACTGGTTACAGTGCATCGTTACTCGCACAAGAAATATGCTAACTGTACTCTTATCTCATAGGTATGGTCTCCAGGGACTAGTGTATCCAGGAATCTTGAACGCCACAGCCAGCGTCATCTATACCAACAACTACTACCATTTTTCGAGCGACGCAGTAGGCTTTGCTTACTTTGCGGCCGTTGTCGGCATGATCCTAGGTTCTCTTTGGGTAACGCTTCTAGGCCCATGGCTAGTCATCAGGCTGGCTCGTCGCAGAGGTGGCGTATCCGAGCCTGAAGACATCTTGTGGCTTTTCCTAGCCTCAGCCGTCGTTGTGCCATTTGCACTGATCCTGTGGGGAGTTGGGAGTCAGCACCACGTACATTGGTTCGGGCTTGTTTTTGCTCAAGCAATTCTAGCCATCTCTAGTACGCTTTGCTTATCCACGGCCATTCAGTATGCCACAAGTGCCTATAGAGATCTGAGTGGCGAGTTGATTACAACCATCATCCTTATACGGAATACCCTGAGGTAAGCATCTTTGTTTCACACGTATAGGATGGAGGCTTACACAAGGGTCCAAGTTTCGCCATCAATTATGGAATCAACCCATGGATCGACGCCATGGGAACACAAAACACTTTTATTACGGCAGCGATAATAGCGTTTGTGTTAAACAGCACCATGTTCATTGTGATCCGCTTTGGTCGCCGGCTCCGCGAACATAGCGCAAGAAGATACTGGACATATGTTGAACAGGCAAGAGCTAAAGGGCTAGGTCATTAGATAATGCGTAACTCGGTCATACCTACTTGTACCATCTGTAGATTTCTTCAAGCTCATTCGAAAGACTTCGGTCCGTCACGTCTTTGTTGATCCACGGCTTTGTTGATCGCGGGGACGGACATGGCGGAGGTATACCAATCGTTTACTCTTGACAGTAAGCCATGAAGACGGTGACACAATCTTCAAAAAGACGCATGACGGCGGAGGCAGCTCCTACGATTTTGAAAAAGACGCATGACTGCGGAAGCAGTTCCTCCGAGCTGCGCGAACTAGGATGGTCATGGTTGCCGATGTCTTCGCATGGAACATTAGCAGGGTTTCGTGATGATCGGCAGCGTCAACAGCTCTGTAGACTGTACGAGCCGCAAGCTTCACAACTTGTGTGACACTTACTACCTAATGCACCACTATCTGTTTTTTCCCGTCTGACGCCATCGACTGCCAACAAATATTCCCTCGCCTACAAGAGACAATGCGTTGGAGTTTTGAGTTCGCCATGCACAACAGCAGTTGCAGTCGCAAGTTGCGGTGGAGCAAAACGAACAAAGACGATCATGCGCTGATGAAGACAGTTTGTCGATCCTTCCAAGGACCCCTCATTGTCACCCACATTGACACAAACTCTAAACAGCTAGTGGAACGAGGATAGGTATCTGGGCTGCCTCGGCGCGCTCAGAAATTATAAGTAGGGAGTCATAGAGCCCTCTGAACTTCAGGGCTGTCGGTCCCGTTTGCTATCGAGCTCGGACAAGCTTCACGACTGTTCTGTTGTCACTAATATTATCTCCAACCATCACAACCCAACTTCACGTATACGCTACAGTTCACCAATCACAACACCCCATTCTTGCAAAGCAATCATGCATATCGATCAGATCATGTTCGGCACAGCCACAAACACGAAACCCACCGTCATTTTTGTGACAGGAGCGTGGCACAAGCCCAATCTCTACACAGGCCTTCTCGAGGGTCTCAGGAAGATCAGCTTCCCTGTTATAGCACCCTCCCTTCCGTCTGTCGGCGGCACTTGTGACAATTTCAATGACGATGTCCACGTCGTCCGCAAAGCCATCGCCGACGAAGTATCTCAGGGGCACGAGATTGTTATGCTCATGCACTCCTACGGTGGCCTAGTGGGCAGCGCAGCAGTCCAAGGATATTCGAAGCAAGAGGTCCCCAGAGGAGGCGGTGTGGTCCATATGATCTACATGGCTGCGTTTGCGCTCGACGTAGGACTCAGTTTGATGGACGCATTGAACAACATACCGTTACCGTGGTGGCAATCGGCGAATCAGAAACAATGGCAAGCCATGGACTCGAACTACGTCTTCTACAACGATGTGGATCCCCAGTTGGCGGAGGCGTGCGTTGGTCAGCTGGACCTGCAGGCAAAAGGAAGCTTCGAAAGCAAGCAGACGTATGCTGCATGGAAGTACATCGATTCGACGTACATTGTCTGCTCACGCGACAATGCGATCCCGAAGCAGACGCAGATTGCCATGGCGAATCAACCTGGAGGCAGGTTTACAATCGAGTATCTGGATTCTGGCCACAGTCCGTTCTTATCAGTACCGTATCAAACGGTCGAAATGGTTCGCAAGACCGTCTGGGAGCCGGGGACCCGCTGATAGGTCAGAATGCTTATTGGTTATTTTTGACATATGCAGTATGTAGAAGGGTATTCTCACGTTGTCGATGGTCATAGACACTCCTGTCCAAGCATGCAGTGCATTCGCGTCTCTCCTGCCGACCGAAGTCGATACCTAACGTACAGCTGCTGTCTGCCGATGATGCGGAGCGACGTTTGCAGCGTCTAAGTCCGTAGCTGGGTCTCGATCAAGGATAGGTCCGAGGCATGCTGTCAGTCACGACGACGAGCCTGCGGATGGCACCATGTTTGTGAGACACAAAATGTACTAGTACAGTAAAGCTCGTCGACCATATATTCCAGTGTAGGAGAGTGGATGGAATGGCAAGAGAGGTTGTTGTAGATGGGGGACTCACGGGAAGTGACGGCGGGAGCGGGAAGTGGGGCACGATTGTGGTGGAGAAGGAGCCAACAAGGGCAAGCACATGGTCATGTTTCGGGCGACCGGACTGCACTTCGGACATCTTGACTTGCAATCCACTGGTCCTCGGGCGGAGGATTGACTTGCATATGCCGTACCTCTGCAAGTCTCTACCAAATTCTTCCTCTTCCACATCCAAATCTCGCAATTAACAGCAAACCATGTCGACCAGCATTGTCACCCCTCCTGAGCCACGGACTTTGTTCCCACCCCTGCTGGCATGTCTTCCTACCGCTTTCATGTCGCCGCGCCCTCCGCCGGCACTGCTTCCTCTCCTCTCGCCCATCTTGCGCCAACGAGTCAACCTCCTCGCCGGCAACACTTCCTCAGGCCAAGGCGGCTGGCTGAATCTGCTCTCTTGGTCCTCGTCCCGCTCCTCGAAACTCGGCGCTAAGGTCGAGAACCTGCAATTGGAAGCTCACCCTGTATCCGGCGAGCTCGAACTCGAAGACATCGACAGCATCAGCTACAGAAGAGTCGACGAAGAAACACTACAATGCTGCTTGCAAGTTGAAGAGTTTGGACTGTTGCCCGTCTACGTCTGGTGCGAGAACGATGCAGATGGTGGACAGGTCGGTGGAGCATCAGGTTGGCGATTGGCCGAGTTGCGCGCTCTTGAAGACCTGAGCGACGATGTCGCCCAATGGACAAACTCCATCGCCGCCGCAAACGACGCTTTCGAGAGCCAATCTCACCCCAACGCTCCTTCCTCTACCATTCCTCAACAAGCGACGGCAGAAGACGACGATGACGATGATGACTATTGGGCCAGCTACGACAGAACACCCAACAACAGAACTCCTGCCCGCACGCCTGCCAAACGCGCTAGTCCCGCTCCTGGCGCTGCTTCCTCAAACCTCGCTCCCACAAACGATGAACTCGAGTATTTTGCTCGCTACGCCGCCGAAGTCCAGCCCGCACTCGACGACCACGATCCCGACGAGGAGCACCCAGAGACCGCAGACTCTACCCTGCGCGGCGGCGAGTTGAGCACAAAACAAATCGGAGAGCCAAACACCAATCCTGCACCGCCAATGTTCGCTGCCGAAGGCAACGAAATTAACAACACATTCCAAGCACCAGCCCAAGAGCTGGAGGCGCCAAGGCCCACATCTCCAGGCAGCAGTGTCGATGTTCTCGAACGTGGTGCTGAGGACATGACGAGAGCCGAGATTGGTGTTAAACAGTTCATCAGCACAGAGATGAAGAGCATGTTCCGTCTTGCCCGCAGCGTGGGCATGGGAAGAGAAGAGTTTGAAAGGATCATCAAGACCGAGATTGACGTTTTGAGCATGCTCGAAGCCGACGACTAAGGAGAAAGAGACACCTCGATCTTTGAAAATGTGCATTTTTCTGTTGTTCATAGCGGGAGTTCTTTGCGGGTCAAAGGGCATGCATGCATTCCGGACACGAGATGGCATTGAACATTGTGCAAGAATTGTTTTTGTTCTATTCTTCTTTAGGATACCACTTTTTCGTTTAGACTTTTAGGAAAGCAATATTCTCTTCCGATCACCTTTCACTCATCACCCCTCAGATCAACAACCTGACTTCAACCCCCTTCTTGCCTCCGTATAGCAGTTTCGCATCGTCTATCCAATGGAAAAGACAACTGCCACATCCGCTGTTCACTCCAAACGGATTCACCTCTACCAGCTGCACATGCCCACTCCTCTTGACCACAATATCAAACGTGAACCCCCAAGTCTTGAGTTCACCGAGAATATCCTGATCGGTCGCTGTGATCAAGATCTGTTTCAGGATTTCCTCGGTAGAAGTAAGAGCAACGTCAATAGTTTCCCTAGGTTCGAACGCAGCAATGGGAAACGACTTGTGCCAGTGATATTGACTCATGGCTACCATCTTTGAGTTGGCATTGTCGAGATGCGCAGTAGGCGGTACAAAGCAGCGAAACTCTACACCCTGTGCCATCTCTCTATCCCAAGCATGGAGATAAATTTGAACTCGTCTGTTCTCCATAACATGTGCTTCGAAGTCTCCTCTTGCGCGGTTCGACGTAAGCAGACAGATGACCAGCTGGCGAAGGGAGGAAATAGGCATTTTTGCGCTTTCAGAGTCTTTTGGTGAGCAGTCGTTCAGTCTCACAAAGTAGTACTTGTTGTTATCAAGAATGCCGGGGTGCATAAGAGGAGAAAGAGCCTCTTCAATGTCTTGGATGGCAGTCTCGCTAACGACTCCAGTAATGTGGTAAGAGTTCTGATGGAAGAGCATGTCCACAGCAAGCCAGAGAGGTAGCTTGACCGTGTGTTGATCTTCACTCCCAATGTACTGGTTTTGCCGCACCAAGGCGGCAAAGTAAGAGAAAGAGTAGATACCGCGAGGTGGTGCTGTCAGTGGTGTGGCAGACGGCATGATCTTATATAGATTGGCTATTTCTTCGACAGTGGCGGATACAGAGTTGTACCTTCCATGTGAACTTCCAGATTCTAGGACGCAGGCAGGCAATATCGTGATGGTTTTGTCGTTGGCGCAATAGACGGTGAAGATTGCTTCCATGTTGCAAGGTCAAAATGACTATAGATCTTTCTGTTGCATGTATTGGATCAGAAGGCTTGACACGGAGCAGTCGAGTTTGGCAAGCAAATACCAACCAAGATGGCATCGCGACGGTGCACAAAATTTTAATGGCAGCGAAAGTGAGTCACCTTGAACTAACTCATCATTCTGAGAAAACGTGCCAACCATGTGGCCACGAAGAATGGAGGCCTTCAAAATGTCTTTTCTGTCTTAACGAAGGCACAGGTGGCATCATACTACAAGGTCGTGACCTGCTCCATGATTTTGATCGCAGCGAGCATCTTAGATGACTGGGACGTATCGTTTTGGTGGAGAGAATCGGAGCATTAAAGGTGTATGTCGCTATGTACGAAAGGGAGGTTCTGAAAGTTCATGTGTATCGTTCATGTGCTAAAAAAGAAAAAAAAAGTACTAGGCAGATGCGTCTGACATAGGAGCGTCATGTTCGCTCGAGTGTTTCGATGGCTTCTCAACCATCTGGACACCATTTCGAGCGATGACGCGATTGATCAGAGCACCAGGGTGTAGGATGTTGAAAGCGATGACAAGGGCAGCCATAGGTGCACCATCAAGGGCGATGAAGTATCTCTCAGTCTCGATGACACGTCCGGTCCAACCGCCAGCGAGTTCAATCGTACGATAGATGCTTCTCATGATGATGAGAAGAATTGAGAACGATGTGACGAGGACGAGAAATTTCATGTTCCTGTCATTCTTGAAGGCGGGAAGTCTCAGCTTGAGGGCTGCTCTGTAGAGGAAGAGGAAGAAGAGAATGCTGAAGACGATGACCGATGCCAGTTGGAAGTCGATACCAGCTACCATGATGTCGGTCCCGACCTTGGTGTTGCCACGAGGTGTCGAGTTGAATGCGACAGCAGCTGAACCACCACCAACAGCTTGGATGACAAGAGATATGACATCGACAGTACAGAAGATCCAGAGGTACCAGACAGGTCCGATGGGTGAGACTCCAGGCCCAGCAATGGCGATCATGCGTCCGAGGATGACATATATTCCAGCAGTGAAGAAGGTGGGTGCTATCCCGATCAGTATGGTGTCGAGAGGTCAGATCAGTCGTGGCAACATACCAATGATCAGGGTACAAATCTGCATCAGGAAGGCGTTTGCATTGTAGGGACATTCGCTCGACCAGGTTCGGGCAGCCCAGCCCAGTATTTCAGCTGTGGGAGTCAATCAGCATGCTGGAACATGATGGCAGGAGGACATGAATAGTCTTTGACATACTCAGACAGCCAACGGCAAAAACGAGGTTCCATAGTGCTCTTGTCTTGAAGGCCTGGAAGGTGTGTGCGATCATTGAGAGTCCAAAGAGGACGCAATAGACGATGCCAGCAGCCAGTGAAGGCACATATCCGTATGCTGTTCTTTGCGCCGGGTTGTACGCCACGCAGCCAGTCGATCCGATGGCCATGACAGCGCTGTTCTTGGTCAAATGTTTATTCCTGCAGGGAACCGATGACGCTGGCAATGGTGGAAATTCGATGTGGCGGAAGAGCAGTGTCTATTGCTGTGGGAAGTAATGACGATGGGCTTGTGAGAGAGGAACAACAGGAATTATCACGGTGGCCAACTTACATTTGCCATGGCACTTGCCTGCTTTTCTATTATTTAGGGCCGGCTCCGTATTAATTGCTCCTTCTCCAAGAGTCATGGCATGGAAACGAGTGACGATTGCTCCGCCCTGACTGGCGGAATATTCAAAAAATGGCATCGCTTGCGAGACTAGGCCAGATTGGTGAATAGCGCCCGCTTCTGACACTTGACACCTTCCTTCGTACTTCGTACACTCGCTTTCGCATCTCTTAACATATATAAATTGATCCTTCTTATAGCTCAATGTGCTCACGGAGTTGTGCACCTATCGAACACACTACACTGCCTGCACTGCCTGTACTACTTGTATCATCAAGACGAGAAGCTTGTGTGTTCGGACAACATGATTGACGGGCCGATATCTCGTATCTGTGTTCCTGGAATCGATCCTTCTGTATCTATCTCGACCACTCGGCACAAAGACCGGCCGACAGGAAAAGCATAGCAGACCTCCTGCTGCGAAGCTCAGCCTTGAGGAACAATGTGACAATGGTGAAGGCTGATGCGATACAGCCGTTCTTGCGTTGTACCTGTCACATCGCATCGCCTCGAGGAAGACCTTGTCTGTGTATCTTGTCCAGGGCTGAGTAGGCACATGTACGCACTTCGCAAGTAATACCCTGTTTGCAATATCCGTTGACCTTGTTCGTTCAATGTGCCGTGAATGATCGGCGATGGCACTGAACTTCCGTACATATAGCAAAGCACGACGAAGCGATAAAACAGTCGAAGACGTACAGTCAAGTTGTTGATTTCTAATTACAGAAAGACTAATCGTCTCTTTTTTCGACGCCCATCTCTTTCCTAAGCTTTGTGATAGCCTCGCGGATCATGTCAGATTCCTTCTGGACGCGCTTGAGCTCCTCGAGATCCTTCTTGATCTGCGCATGAGGATCTTCGACCACTTTACCGGTAGTCATGTCGATGGCGCCAAGTCCTGGGTCCCGCAGAGCATCAGCAGCTTGTTGGGAGAGCATGTCCATCTCGGCACGAGCAACCTCGTTTTCGTGGTCGAAGTCATCGAGCAAGCGGCGGGCATGCTGGGGCTTTGATTGATTGTCAGGCTTCTGGGGCAGCCATTGTTGACCATTCGCCAGAGCCTTCAACTGTAGCCTTGTCTTTTGTGAGTCGGCAATGCACCAATCAAGCCGTGAGATTTCAAGGTAAGTCTGAGTGTGCAGGTGACCCATGAGCTCAGCGTCGACGCGACGCTGTTCCCTCTCCCAATCATCCTTGTCGGTAAGATAGAAGGCGTTCTGCTTGGAAGCAAGCTCGTAAAACAACATGGATGCTTCTTCTGCCAGGCGAGATCGCCTCTCCTTTAGTTTTTGGATATGCGAATCGATCTGCTGGACACCTTCGGAACCAGGCTGCCATTTGTAGTTCGGCTCGGGGAAGAAGACGCGCTCTCCCTCACGCATCTCACTGAAGTGTGGTTGTGGGTCTTGTTCGTCAGGGTCTTCCTCTTGAGCAACCTGAGCAGCCTTTTCGGCAGCGGCATGCATTTCCTTGATCATGGCATTGTGTGCACCACCAACGTTCTTGAGCATGTCGGCCATTGTGGTCATGCCAGGTTGTTGGACTGCATCAGGAGTGAGACCAGCGTCCTGGATGGCCTTGTTCTCGATGAAGCGCTTGACATCTTCCCTCCACATGTTGCGTTGTGATTGTTGTCTCGCGATGGTCTCGGCAATTGTGGCAGAAGTGTTGAAATGGTAGGCCTGGTTGAAGGATGCGCCAGCGAAAGCGCCACAGCTAAAGGCGCCTAGCCAGCGCTGCCAACCAGTGATGCCCCATGGCTTGCGCACAGAGGCGGCACAACCAATACCTATGAGACCACCGGCGAGAATGTAGTTGTCAGCATCGATGCTGAAGGGGCGATCGATGATTTTGGACTTGGGGACTTCGAGTCCCTTGCTCTCGAGGTAGGGTCTGGCGATGAGATGACCGGCGTAACGTTCGATACCGACGGAGGGGATGCCGAAGAGAAGGGTGGTCCAGGCGGCGGTCTTGAGACCTTGAGCAGGCGAGCGCTTTGTGAGTAGAGCGAGGCCAGCAGCAATGGCACCGGCACCACCAGCCCAGAAGGGGGCTTTTGTCAAGGCGGACTCATTGAAGGGGGCGGGTCTGCTGGGGTAGGCGGGATGGATCCCTTCCCAGTTGGGCGGTAGAATTCTCATGGGTTATGCTGAGACATGGAATGAGTGTCGACAAAAACAATTCGAGGCGGCATTTCGTCGTCGATGATGGAATCGCTGTTGCGCACTGACGCGCGCGTGAACGCACACGCCAAGCGCTTTTCACGTGGTATGCTTGGGCGACTGAGATATCCCTCTGAACGATTTGTTTCTAGAAGATATTGGGATATGGGCAAGCTCTTCGCTTTTGGGTGATAGTGTCGCAGATGTCTGGATCTGTGCGTGTGATGAACCTCTTCGCAACTGCTCAGGTATCGCCGAGAGGATCTAAGGGCGTTCGTCGATGCGGCTAGCGAGCGTTCTTGCCCTGTCGGATAGATCCGAGATGTAGATCAGTCGTGTCTCCAAGCTGGTGGCCTGTCGCATTCTTCGAAAAAGTTACCTCGACATCACCATTCTCACCACAACCATTCGTGCCAAATTGCAATCATGTCTGGGGACGGTCACAGTCGCGGTCAGAAGCGCAAGCTTGATCAGCAAGAAGGCAGAGAACTGCTCGGCACGGGCGCCATCCTAGCACGACTCAATGGCGACAGTGACCCCGACTCGATCAAGAACGCCGCCAACTCCCCTGCTGCCACGACACAAGGTGCCAGCGACGACGGTGGAGAGTGGACTACAGTCGATCGTAGCTCCAAACGCCAAAAGAAGACCAACCAGAACTATCCACAAATCATTCATGCTCCGACCGCTCGTCTTCAATCCTTCGTCAAAATCTCCGACTTGCAAAACCTCGTCCTCTATCTACTGGCCGATGGTAGTGGCCCTCAATGGATCAGTGTGCGCCACAAGAAAGATATTGAGCGTGTCGTCTGTCTCATGGTGCCTGGTCTTGAAGCAGACATGTTCAACGCCAACATCAGTCTAGATCCCAGTGAAGACACTGTCGCCAAAAGCGCTTCTCAACAGGCAACCCCCGGCGCAGAAAACACTCCTCCTTCGAAAAAGTTGAAGATTACACCCGACGACTACTACCCTGTCAAGCTCGTTGAACCAAAACTGCCTGCCCCATTACAGCCCTTCGCCGAAATGTTTCCCCACATCTGGCCGGTAAAGACTCCTGGAGAGTTCAACCGCATGCACTCTCCGCTACAAGCTCTGTTGACATCACCTTTGCCCAAAGCAAAAGACGAGAAGAAGACAAAGGGTCCCAAGCCCCCAAGAGAAGGCGCAAGATGGCAGAACCAGAGGACTCCCATAACTGAATTCCTAGCAACAAGAGAAGAATTGTCGGACAATGGATATGCTATACACCCTGCCTATCTGCGAACAGATGCCGAGCGCGCAGCCGAGAAGGCGAGACGTCACAAGTTCTGTCAATCTGAAGAGGACGGCTGGATAAACTTGCCCGAAATCACGTCTCTTGACGAAGGTATTGTGCCATCAGAAGAGATTGAGCAGGGCAGCATTCTACAAGGCCGTAATGTCTTGACGGTCGACTGTGAAATGATCTCCACATCAGAAGAGAAATTTGCGCTTGCTCGTGTTTCTTTCATAGACTGGGACGGCAACATTGTGCTTGATGAGCTCGTCAAGCCTCCCGGCACGGTAAAAGACTACTTGACACAGTACTCGGGTATTACCAAGGAGATGATGGAGCCAGTCGCACAAACCCTCGCCGAACTACAGGCAAAGCTTAAGGACGTGCTCACTCCTCGCACCATCTTGCTAGGCCACTCTCTAGACTCTGATCTTCGCGCCCTTCGAATCGCCTTCCCCTTCATCGTCGACACCACACTCATCTATCCTCATCCCAAAGGTCCTCCCCAAAAGTCATCTCTCAAATGGCTGTCCCAGAAATACCTCTCCCGCGAGATTCAGAATCGTGGTCCACAAGGTCATGACAGTGTCGAGGACGCGAAAGCATGTCTCGATCTTGTTAAGCAAAAGTGCGAGAAAGGCAAGACGTGGGGCACTTCTGAAGCAACGAGCGAAAGTATCTTCAAGCGTCTCGGTCGTGTCGGTGTAGAAGATGAGAAAGACGAAGGCGGCATGTTGTCTGAGGAGAAAGAGGAGCAGGCAAAGACTGGCCGCACAGGTGCTGTCGTGGATTGGGGCGACCCAAAGCGCGGGTTTGGTGCTGCTGCCACTTGCACCGTGGCCTGCGAGAGTGATGCAGATGTAGTTGCCGGTGTCCAGCGTGTTCTCTCGGGGCCTGAGACCACCGAAGAAGCCGACGCTCCTGGCCAACACATCCCCATCGGCGGCTGCGATTTCGTTTGGGCACGTCTTCGCGAGCTCGAAGCTCTACGTGGCTGGTGGACCCGCACAACCTCCGCCGACGCAGCTGCTCGTCTCGCCAACACTCTTGCCGACAACAACGCCTCCGAAGGTCAAGAGATCAGCACTTCTGCTCTTGCTGACGCTGTAACACGCACTACCGCATCCATCAAAGCCATCTATGACTCTCTACCGCCAAAGACTGCCTTCATCGTTTACTCGGGTGGCGGCGATCCAACTGAGATGCGTCGTCTTCAAACCATGCAACAACAACACAAACGCGATTTCCAGACCATGAAGTGGGATGAGTTGCCCATCAAGTGGACAGATGTCGAAGAGCAAGAGCTCAAGAAGGCAGCTATGAAGGCAAGATCTGGTGTTGGTTTCGTGGTGTGTAAATAGACTCAGACCTGTAATCAGCAGGAGGGAGTATATGCTTTGCGGAAACTGTTGTGCTTGTTGCTTTCACTGTCGAAGGAGATCAAGCAAGGCAAGCTTTGTACATAGCTAAATGAACGAAATGGGAGCTTCATTGCTCCGTTATGTGTCTTATCAGTATTCTCATGCCGGCTATCGATGACCATTGCAGACCAGAGTGACATGGGCATCCATAAGCCTCGGATACTCGAAGCTCTCCGTGATTCTTCTCGAAGAGGACTCTGTCTCACATCTGACCAGGGTCATCCCCAAAACAACAATCTTACATCTGCTCAAGGACTCTATCCAACCACAACTGGTGTTTCTTTCTCTTTGAATGCCAGAGTATGCATCTCAAAGTATGCGCTTTAGACCATAAGGTGTTTGGTAGCGCTAGGACGTTGACGCCATTGCAAGATGTAGATCACTTGATCTGGAGCGGTCGATGCACAGATGCAGCAGGCGATTCACGATATAGGCGATCGTAGATTGTCTCGGTCAGGTTTGTTGCGTGTCATGCTCTAGTAAGGAGATACGAAAGGGACTCACAAGTATAGAGATTTGAATATTTGTACATGTTCTCGGCATCGATCTGCAGTATAAGAACAGGTGTTGTGTCTACGTGGTGAAGGAACAACCTCTTCACGTACATCACATCAACAAGGCACTTGGGGACTGGTATGTTCGAAGAAATGATTGTACTCGTCTATCAAGATCATGAATAAATATCTTCAGAAACTACAAATCGTAAACCCGTTGTCTCAATCTCCCATTACAAAAAACAAATAACAAGGAGAGAGGTATCTAGTGAATGGAAAAGAACGCCGCACCCGAATTTTTATGGTTCCATACCCACCACACATGTTCGCTAAGATCGCTCAAGACAGAAAAAAGAAGATACAGAGTTAGAAAGTAAATGCTTTACTTCTTCTCGTTCAAGGCCTCATCGGACTCATCTTCTTCTCTGACTTGGCCGCGAATCATGGGGCTAGGCATGGGGCTTCTCTTGTCCATACCGCGCATCATGGGCGAAGGCAAGGTGCCCTCGTTACCACGAACCATGGGGGTGATGAGAGGTGACTGAGCACCGCGGGGACCGTTCTTGGTGCGAGCAAAGAAGCTGGAGATGTCGCTGTGCCAGTCCTCATCATCGAGAATTTCGGGGTCCATGTTGTTCTCCTTCTCGGCAGCCTTGGAGGCCATGGTCTGTTCCCACTCGTGACGCATCTCCTCAACACGCTGTTGGTAGTCGAGCTCGGCGTCGTAACCCTTGCCAACGCCACGGAAGCGCTCCCACACGGAAAGATGCTTGGGGTGAATGGCAACACCGTGGTACTCGTCACCCTTGCCGACACGAATGAATGCCCAGCGACGCTCCTGCTCCTTGAGATCGAGACCGGTGGTGTCGGGAAGGAAGAGCCAGGTAACGAGGGCACCAGCAAGACCGAACCAAGGAACGACGTAGAACTTCTGTTGGGTAGTAATGTAGTTGTAGAGGATAGCGGCGAGAAGAGCACCAAGCTTGCCGACGGCGGCACTGAAGCCGTGGGCGGTAGCACGAATAGGAGTAGGGTAGACCTCAGCAGCAACAAGGAAAGAGACCGAGTTGGGACCGAACTGGTTGAAGAAAGAGGACAAGAAGTACATGGCCTGGAAGGAGTGGACTCCAGATTTGCTGGTGTAGTGCTTGAAGTCGAAGGCGGGAATAACGAAGAGGATGAAGTCGAGCAGGAAACCGATAATCTGCATCCACTTGCGACCGTAAAGCTTGTTGTCAATCAAGAAAGAGGCGAGGTAGTAACCGCAAAGCGAGACACCAACGTTGACCAAGTTGTAAAGCCAGCCGACCATGACGGACTTGTTGCCAGGAAGCAGGACGGCGATGAACTCAGCCTGGAAAAGCTTGTTTCCGTAGAAGAAGACATCGTTGAAGAACCAGCCACCAGCAGTTGCGATAAGACGAGGACCGAAGTGGCTAAGAGTAAGCTTGAGCGACTCAGTGTCGTAGCCAGTAACGTTGGACTTCTTTTTGGCGGCAGCAAGAACCTTCGAAGCAGAGCGCATCTTGAAGGTACGGAAGTAGACAAGCCAGAGAGTTCCGACGGCGGGGATGGCGAAAGAGACGCGGTAGGTCCACTGGGTGGAGGTCTTACCGTAGGGAGGGTTTCCAGATCCGTGGAAGATGAGCAGGAGGATGATCAGAATGACCTGGTTGAAGAACTGACCCCAACCTTGCATCAGGAAAGCCGAAGTGACCTTGCGACCACGGTGGAGACGATCTTCCTTGGTCGAGACCTTTCCAGCCCCGACAGCGTTTTCCATACCAGAAGTGGCGGTCATGGGGTATTCACCACCAACACCGACACCGTAGAAGAAGAGAGACCAGACGTAGCAGATGACCCAGCCGTTCTGGGTAACACCCCAAGAGGCAGTGAGCATGAGAAGACCGACAAACATGATAGTGGCGTCCTGAATCAGACCCCAACGACGACCGAGCCAATCACCAATGATACCGACGAGAATTTGACCGCAAATAATACCGACAATCTCGAGGTAGTCGAGAGCATCAATCCAAGTCGGGTTGCAGATCTTGTGACTCTTCCAGCATCTAGGGAAAGCGGCTTGAAGAAGAGGCTTGACGTTTCCGATAGAGAAGAGGACGTAACCTTCGAGAAGCAGACCTGCACCAGGAATGACCATATTGCGGAAGTAGTAACCGATGGGGCTGAGAGGGTCTCTCTTGATCATGGCCCAGGTTGCGCTCAGCTCCTTCTTGGTTTCGGCGTTGTTGACCTTGTTGACGAACTTGATTCTCTGCATGATGGGCATATCGGCCCAGTAGGTGCCGTTCTCATCGTAGCTGTCGTCAGGCTTGAGGATGGTCTGGAAGACACCTTGCTCGTTCTGGCTCATGGCGTAGAGCTGCTCAGTAGCGACGTGGTGGCCGTCCATGTTGGGCCCGTGAGGGGCGGCAATGCCGTAGTTGCGTAACGACGACATTGTGGTGATGTCCTGGGGCTGTAGGACTGCAGTTGTGTGGATGTGCGGATGTTAAGTAGGTGAAGCGTCAAGGGCCTCCCTTAAAAAGGATATGGTTTGGGCTAGAGGATGGCGACTGATGACGGATGTGCAGGCGGCTGAGTTTCTTTTGCAAGGCCTGGGGAGGTTAGAGGGCGGATGGTTGTAGGGACCGGCTCTGCACGAGGTGCTTGTGGAAGAATCGACTGGAGTAGGATGCACGATGCCGTATTTGAAGAAAGCAGAGGTGGGTATGAATTTTGCGAGGTACCGGAATAGACGGAAGCCTCGAGAGAACGTGCAAAGCAACGGATCGTGAGTGGTCGAGAGGAAGAGAGAAAGCACGGCGCGGATCTACATTTGTAGCGAAAAGAGCTCATACATATCAGGCCGCGGCTGATGTCCATGCACCCTCAACCCGAGCTCCAATTTTTCTTCTTTGCGCCAGAACGCTCGCCTACCACCCACCACTGGTGCACACGCGAGCACTTGCCAACTTCAGCTGCCCAAAGCGCCTGTCTGGTGGGCCGAACAAGCGCCAAAAAAACCCAGCGACCATTGAAAAATCGGGGCATCCGAGGCCGTGGGGCAATCGCGTTGAATTCTAACCGACATAGTGGAAATCAAAAGTCAACTGCTGCTGCAAATCCATGTCGGCGTTTTGACTCGTCCAAACCCCGACTTTCTCTCTCACGTCAACCAACACTCGTCTTCGAGTGCTTTTTTTCATCGAAAATCACGATGCAGACAAGCGTTCACTACTGACGCCTCAAAGCTTTGCTCACGACGGAAACAAGAACGACCGACGCGCCATCCGCAAGCCTCAACTGCCAAGTGAGTTGAGAAAATCCCATTTCGACGTCTAAGGACAGAGGTCGACAACAGCCAATGAGAAGGCCTTGTTCCAACAACGTGCTCGAGTCCTTGGTCGGGAAGGCTTCCAGGCCTGTCACAGGCTAAGACTTCTCGGCCCTGCATGTGGGGTGGGGTCTGGGACAACGCCGATCGTTCGTCCGGAGACATCATCCCTACTTTTTTTTTGCTTCCAGACAGACGAGCAGCCATAGCCTTTATCGATCTCCACGGTCGTTTCCCTTCATATTGGCATATTTGTGTTCTGCAAATCTCGGCGTTTGCATCATGCCGTCTCTTTCGTCCGTGATCGAGCACACAACGTCGCTTTACACCCCAGAGGTCTGTCACAGCGAACACGCGAACGCATGGAGGAAGAACGCTCGGTCAGCTCCGCCTAATATCTGGTGTTCCCGGGGCCTCCCTAGTGAGATTGAGGGGGAACGAGTTGGTGTTCGGCAGCTCAAAACCTGAGCCTTCAGTGACATCCTCGGTCGGGCCCGACTTGCTCAGATTCGAAATTGATATTGTATCCACCTCACTGCAGAAACCGCTGATGGTTTTTTTTTTGGTTGAGTTTAAACCCTTCATCTCGTGTGTCGCAGACTCGGGGCAATAGCGACATGCTCAGACGAGCACTTTCCTGGCTGAAGCCTGAAGGATGAACTATTTGTTGGAGGTAAAGTGCCATCAGTTGGAACGGTCCGAAAACCCTTCTCAACAACAGCCCACGTGTTTGCACCAGAGGCTTATGGCGTGTCGTCTGCCATGGAGTCACGAACAGAATTTCCCTTTTGCAATAATCCTCCGGCAAGGACGGCATAGGCACCACAGAAAGTCGATATGCCCCTTATGGCAGATGAGTGAGGGCCCGAAAAGGTAGGCATCCTCATCTGGTTCGATCCCGCGAGGATCGGTTCGCAAATCGATCAACAAGCAGCTATGCGAGGAGTTGCTGAAGGGCCAGGGCTTTGCAAGAATCTGTTCGAATCATGCATCGGCTGATGCGTTGCAAGGTGTGAGTCTTTCTTCAGCATGATCTTCAAGTCCGGAACACTTGCACAACCCTCCTTCTGCTGTCCAAGTACTCCCAGCATACACGATACCGCGCCCATCTCGATGTACCAGAGATACACATCAAAATAAGACTTCATGACGTCCCGTAACCGCCGCGCAGGATGCATCCTCCTCGTTGCAGTAAGTCTCGAGGTATCTCGAACTGTCAGGTTGCAGCTCTTAAGCCCCGAAAGCCAATGACAAGCCAGGAAACGCCCACCTGGTCGGGCTGAACAACAAGGCTCGAAGGAAGCAACCTACACATTCTTCTTCGCAGGAGTCGTCAACACAAGGCTTGATGATTTATTGGCACAGCGCCGAGAAGCTTATCTTTGACCAGTCAATCGTCCTTTAGCCCTCCTTGGCGGAAGAGAAACAAGCAATGCGGCGCGTACAGCTGCTGTTGGTGGCGGTAAAAGGCGCCCGGTAGGCGGCAGAAGCGGCAATGTTGGTCATTCTGCTTGTCCGGCGCTTGTTTCGACTTCGTTCCCTGATCTGCCGTGTGCTAAACATCTTCGAACCTTCTTTGTTAGGTGGTTAGGTTCGATTTGTCAAGTTCGCTTATGCAGAGCTCAGGAGGAGTGCATACACGCAATCACAGACGTACTATTAGTGGTGTCAGCCGTGCTTATATACCGGGGTTCATGAATCGCTGGTCTAGCCTTGTTGTGATTGCCGGCTGACACATTCCATGCAAGCGTGGAACGTTCTTGGAATGAACAGCCTGCTTCACCACAATCGATTTCAAGCTGTCCGCGTCAGTAGGTAATGTTTGCCTCCTTTCTCGTGACATACGTCTCAGTGGACGATCAAATCAACCTCTTCTTGTCCATGCAATCGTCTTCTTTGCTATCCGACCTCGATCAGAGTGTCAGGCGCACCTGACGGTACCGAGTAAGAAAATAATGAGTATAGAATTTTCGTATCTCAATATTCTGCACTGTTTCACACATGCGCATAAAAAACACATGAACCATGACACATGCTCGAATTTGATCCTGCCTCATGAAAATTCTTTCTGATATCACGTGGAGCACGAGCATGTTGTGAAAATAGTCTCTTGAACAATGATGGTTCTTGATTTTCTTTTTCGATGCTTCTGTAATTCTGTGTCTCTTCTGTTCTCCTGTCTCGATTGCTCTTTAGACCGAACTGGGCGATAAGTTTTTGGTGAGAATGGATGCGCAACCGACATCCGATAAGCAGCAAGACTGGCATCTCGAACATCTAGGGAGACCTGTGCTCACATACCATGTCTTGAGCTACGCACAAGCTTCATCCTTAGCGAGATTGTCTCAACGCTGGTTTGGCACCTGCACCAAGGGAAGCATTGGAAGCTCCGACGGAAGCGACACTCTGGCTAGTATCATCTTTACTACCTCGACGCACACTCGATGCATCTCTGCCAGATTGTGAGCTCGTGTGTAATGGCCAATACCTGCCTCTATTTGAGCGTACACTGCCAGGCCTTGGACTTCTGCAATAAATGCTTGAATGAAAGCAGCATTGGGGAGTGGCTGCAGCGTCTGCGCAACTCAGAAATCGATAGACGTCTTCCGCCGGTTGTGCCATTTGACCAAGATGATGTTCTTTCACGATCACATGGTGAGGTTTGCCAAGAGGTGAAACGGAGGAAATAGTTGGTGTGGTGTTGCCAGGCAAGGCTTTGTTTACGCGCAAAGCAGGAACGACTAAAGCGACAAAACTACGAATCTTTATCGAACCTTCCGTGGTTTTCTTATGCTTGGCACAGCACTTTCTGGTTGATGCTTTCGTTCCTTCTGTTTACTTTTGAAGAAAGACGCACCGCACAATCATACACATCAGTACCAGCGTCATAGCCGGCATGTCTTCTGCGTCTCCAAACCTCCTTGAAAGTGTCGACATCGATGAAGATATTCTGCCTGCTACGGTACGTCGTCTGTTTTTCTTTATCTACGCATGCTGACCCCGTGTCTAGTTATGGGAGACTATCTATGCTTTCTGCGAACGTCCCGCAGAACCTGAGGACCGGACCGCTCGCCTTCAACATCTGATTCACAATATGAATTGGATCGCCAGCGTCATTTCCAAACAGCCAGATTTTGTAGAGAAGACACTTAGATCAGCGGTCTCCGAACCTCTGGTCGAGGCAGCAGATGAACTAGTCTGTCGTACAGTAACGCGCAAGCGCAAGGCGATCGATACTAGAGACCCAAAGCCCAAGAAGAATAAGAAGAACGGCGCAGCCTCCACCGTGAAGTCATCAGAACATGTGACGCACGCTGAACAGACACCATTGATGAGCGGCTCTAAGTGGTTTTCGGCGTGAGTACAGACAACTTTTGCGTATTTCGTCTCAATTGACGGCGTTCCCCAGGTTTGGCCAATTCAAGGCTACAACTTTGCGCCCTGTGCTTGAAGGGTTAATACAGCGTGGGCCTGCACCCAAAGCCATAGCTGAGTGTCTCTACCAGAACTTTTTCCAGTATGTGCAAGACCAAGATTCGCTGCATCGTGTTTCAGAGAGACCTCTGCTGGGGATGATTATCGAGTGAGAGGAGATTCACGTTTACAGTAATGGAACTCCTCTCACCTCTGGAGGCCAGCGATACGATTTCAAACAGCCCTGGCTCGTGGAACATCAACGAATACATGCAGAGAAGAGAAAACGAGCAGGAAGCTGCCGGCCAGGAGTCAAGCGGTGAACGAGAGGATGCTCCGGGTACACGAACACTGGCTGATGGTGTAAAAGATCAAGATACGTCTATAGCAGAGTAGAGGCTGCGACCGAGGAGTACAGATTGAGCAGCTATTTGATAACAGTCTTGCCATACAGCAAGTTCAAAGTATTTGTCTCGGCTGTAAGTGGTCAATTTATACCCTTCCCGACGCATACCCACAACAACAGCTACTGGAGCCGGACGCTCGCTCAGACTTCCGTCAACTTTCTGACGGTATCAGAGGGCTGCAGAAGTTGCGCAGCGTCGTCGCCATCTGCCAAGTCGAGTCACTTCTCGCCCACGTCCATGTCGCCAACATCCTTGATTAGTACATCGAATAATTGAGCACCCGTGCCAACCCATTGTACCATGGCTATGACCCAGCCACTTCGGCACCAAGAACACTACAGAGTCTTACAGGCTCTACGTCGTTGAGAAGTCCGTCGAGGCTGCTGACGAAGGACAAATCGGTGGTATTCGTAGCCACCTTAGCAGCAGAGCCAAGCATGCTAGCTCCGCTCGCCCCAACATCGATCGCGCCATAAGAGCCGGCCAAGTTCTCAACTAGCTGCAGCAGAACTTTGGTACTGGCATAATCGCCATGCTCTTCCATGCTGTTCAGGAACAGCTGTAAGTAACTCATGCATCTCGTAGATTCTACTGAACTGATCGAACATCGCAGTACCTTCCCAGCATTTGACCACAAGACCCCCAGCATCATCTGTCACCTTGCCCACGCGAGCCCATCCCTCCCCAGGCTCTGTGAGCTTGCGCACAAGAATGTTCAGCGCCATGTGATCAATCCCATGAAGTATGGCTTCCGTCCCCAACGTTTGAAGGCTGAGACTTTCAGCTCTACCCGGCTAGACGCCGCATCCTTGATGTTGCTTCTTACTACCGAGTATGAGGAGGGAGAGGGTGTTTGAACAAATTCTATCTAATCCTGAAAAGCCTGCCCAGGCAGAATGAGCTTTTCGCACATGTCGTAAGCCAAAGCAAGTCCACCGAGGAGAGTTTGAACCTACATGTCTACAAGTCCTTGGTCTCCATTGCAAACGACACAATTTGGCGAAACCCTACGGCAAAACGCTCGGCTCCAGACGACCAGGGCTTGAAGCGCAAGAGAAGCAAGAAAGGGAACCCAGCGACGACAAGCCCAGACCAAACTGCCGATCAGCCTCACAACGACAACATGTACAATCCTATCACACCACCACCGACCCACAACATCTCTCGCCAAAACAAGGCTTTACATCCAGGTCTCGCCATCCGGAAAGGCAGACGACTGGGTGAACAATTGGATCGCCCTCACAAAAAACCTGCCCGTCATTGGGAAAATTGGAGACAATCCCCGCGAGCAGCCTTGCTTACTAAGGTCCTCACGTACACGTTCGGGTACGGTGGAGTTAATAACGTCCTCCAGATGGCGAAACAAGTTTACAGCAACCGTGGTCTGCTGAGAATCGTCGCTACCACTTCCCTCGGCGGCACTCGCGATTCTCCACTTCGATCAGCTGCTGTTCGCATGGAGAACATCTGGGCAACATCCAAAGGAGATGCGCTACTGAGTCTCGAGGCCATGGTCTATCACAAGGAACCGGCAAAAGACTTTACTGATCTCGGGGATGATACCTGTCACCTAGAGACGACCATGGGAAAGGTATGGCTTGAGTGCCCCAAAGGCTGTAAACATACGCCACAAGTCCGCCAAAAACTGTATTTTCGACAGACTTCTCAAGTACATCACGCCATCAACTCAGTTCGAAGAAGTTCATTGCGACGAGGTTGTGGCAGACACAGCCAAAGACAAGAAAGATGAGAAGGAAAGGCAAAAGAAAGACGCCAAACAGAAGAAAGACACAGCCAAGATCCAGAAGGAGAGCATCATGGCTCGGAACATTGAGCTCGTGGTGCGGCTGTTCAGTGACGGGGTCCTCCCTCCAATGTGCAGCTCAACATGACGAGAGACGTAAGTTCAATGCACGCTGATGCTCTGGCTTCTTTCTTTCTGATCTATCCACAGGTTCGCAAGGTACGCCGCAGCTAAGGCTGAGCCATTGCTCAGTGTTGCTGGCTAGATTCCCCATGCTCCGCCGACTCTGCGACCGTGCCGACAGGAACTTCTATCGATATGTCAGAATCAGGGGTAAAATCGTTGATCTGCCTGAGGACTGTCTGAAGGGCTGCAATGTAAACATTGGATTACGTAAAAAGCACAGTTTGGCATACCTTCTCGCAGCGCCTGGAGAGATCGAGGACCCCGTGGATTCCCTGGACGAAGGAATGCATGTCACTCCAAATGAAGATGGTAAGAGATCGAGAATGAGAGACTTGTCGAGATTAGAGAGGAGTGTGGCATTGAGGAAGGATTGTATCTCGATTTCTAAGAAGCAAAATACGACGATAGCTGTATAGCTAGCTAGTCTGGGGAAATCAATCGTGCTTTTAAGCCAGTCACGGACACGGTTTCAAGTATGCAGCGGCGCTGAGCTCTCGGAGTTTCAGACGTCTAGATCCGTGATGTTTGTTATTGAATCGGTGTCCATCTGTCTTGAAACTCCGTCTCTGTAACAAGTACCACCACAGATTGTCTATAGAAGTGCACAGTATCTTCCAGAGGGTAGCGATTTCCACAGACAGACGTCAACTTAGAGGTGTCAGGAACAATGGCTCACAGCGAGTCTTCAACAGCTTGGGTAGTGTCTGTCGAGACACACTTGACTGATAATTTCAACACCCTTGACACTGATGGGGACATCGGTGAACACTTCAGAACAGAGGCCGTCTTTGATCAATACCATGAGTGCCCTCAGATATGAAAGACGTTGAGTATAGCAAACTCAACCGCGCCCATGTAAAGTAAGAGTCCTCGCCAATCTCGGAGATTACGATTACAACCACACCAGAAGAGGTCACGATGGTCCAAGGCCACAAGAACTTGAGGATCGTTACCAGCAGAGAATCCGGGTGCCAGTCTCGAATGATGATGTCTGCCCTGTCCAAGGCTGCGACTTCCTTCTCCTCCCGGAAAAACGCGTTTTCCATTACCCATCCAACCAGTGGATCTGCCACACGTGCTATTGGCGTGCTCGAGAGAACGACAACGAACTTCGCCCAGTCCTAAGGCCACGATCAGCCAGGACAGAGGAAGCCAAAGCAGCAGCCGAGGAAGAAGACGATACTTGCGGCACTTCATGGTGCACAAACACCATGCGCGACAGCATCGGCAAGTTGAACCGTCACTGGCGCATCAAGCTCCAGGCGCATGTCTGCGACATGTGCAGAAAGAAGTTCACCGACGACGAGATGCTCGAAACACGCCCAATGAAAAACAGATGCTACGGCGTCTGTGACAAGACGGAAGTGAACCTGACCTGGGACCCCAAGACTCGCCAATAGCTTTGCCAGTCCTGCATCTTTGGCGTGCCGCCAAAGCCAGACCCACTGGTCTGCCAAACAAACTGGTGCTTGAGAGCCGGCGGCACTGTCAAAGCTTTCAGAAAAGACAGTCAAACCTGGGCCTGCAGCGGTTATAGGTACTACGACTTGGCCGACATCATCGACATCCGCCCACCTCGCAGTAAGCGCTACAATTGCAGCCTTGGCGAGGCGGTGAAGGGAAAGAGCAAGATCTTCTTGGACGATGAACAGATCCGCGGCAGTGAGGCCGAAAAGGCTGCAAAGAAGACGGCCGCGAAGAAGCACTTCGCCACATTGCACAGAGCCTTGCAGACAGCTCTGACGCTCTATTGGCTGGGCGTCACCATCGGTCCCGGCATCCATGCCATGCTGATCAACTCCAAATGGGAGACGATGTATTTATTTCTATCTCTTTGAATCTTTAGTATTTCGCTAACAGTTTGGCCAGGGCTCATGACGCGTTTAACGACGACCTGGAAGACGCTCTTGGAGAGCTGTTTGGCAAATAGCCCTTGGCTCAAGACCATCGCCGACCGCGTTAACGACAATGTGTGGAGATACTTCACACACCCTGGAACGTGGGGCCACATGCCAGCCCAGCATCTCAAAGGCGAAGTCATTGACGAGGCTCAGCACCGCGTTACATCGATGTTGATGCTTGTCTCTCTGGAGGATCAGGACGACGATGACTCTAAGCCCATGTTTTGATATGCGGGCAGAGGAATCACCCCAGTTTGGCCAAATTCCGTTGCCGCCGTAGTTGTTGCCGGTAAAGCGGCCGTGGTCGTTGACGATGTTGATGAAGAGCTGTCTCTCCTTGACGAATCTACGATCTGGACATGTATATGTATAAGATCAGTTGCATCCATGAGGCTCTGATGCGCTAGGATGAGACATGGTGCAAGTCCATGGCCTGATCCTGCCTGTTCAGCTCCTTGTTGTCAGCCTAGTGGTCCTGGCAGTTCTGTCGCCTGATATACATACTCTTCCCGTACACATTGTGGACCCTTTTACAGTGTCTTGATCTACTTCCAGTGCTTGATCTTGAGAACCGTCGATTGTACTATACAGACCTTGGCACTCTCGAGATTGAGTCATGTCAGCACGAACTCTTCCAATATGTTCGTCCGAGAGAGTCACTATCCAAGTGTGGTCAGAGAGATAAGGGCTGAGCACAAGGCTACGTCAACGAAAGTTAGTCAAATTCTTGGTGGCCATGTTTCAAAGGTTTGAATGCATAGGCAAAAGAAGTAATGTTTTTCATTTCAAAGCATAATCCAGCGTTGCACCAAAGAGCGCACGCATTTTCTTTAGGGTTCTTGTTGGTCATGATCTCGTATCATTCAGATGTCCGTCCTGCACCAGCCATGAGCAGGTATGTCTCGATGCTTATCGTGATGATCTCCTTTCTTCTAGAACTTGGTCTCCTTGTCCTTGATGGGGAAGTCGGAACCAGTAGTGGACTTCCATTGCTTGCGGATAAAGTCAGAGATTTGCTCGTCCTTGGCCTGCTCTATGGCGGATTCGTTGTTCTGGTGGAGAAGAGTCAGTATGTGATCCATGAGCAAACAGAGCGGAGTTTGTATACCTGAGGGCCTTGACCCAAGAATTTCTCTTGGACAAAGTCGACACCTGACGTTGTGTTAGTATCATTCATAGTAACAGTCGATGAAAGCATGCCAAGCTTACCCTTGTCAAGGTAGTCCTCGTTCTTCTCGCTCTCGGGACCACCGCCAGCAGCTGCGTTAAGTTTGTTGCCAATGCCACCGAGGAAACCACCAGACTCGCCCTGTTGAGCGGGGACTTGCTGAACACTACTCTGCTGACCAGACTGCTCCTCGCCGGCGAATTTCTTGACAAAGTCCATGATTGATGAGTTGGTAGTTGTTGTGCGAGTTGTTTGGTTTGTGTAGTTGATGATAGACAAGAAAGATCTTCAGGTACAGTTAGAAGAGGTCGTGTGCTTAGTAAGAAGAGGTGTATGTGTTGATAGTGACGTATAGGTAGCTTGAACTGGAAGGACCCCGCTATGATCGAAGAGGGATTGTGGCAGTGCTCATGTCGTTTCATCTGATGCACTTGGCGCTGCTGCCAATTGTCTGGGCACGGCAATCACGAGTATCACTTGGTCGTTCTTGCAGCCCTAGGAGAGTCGGGCGGTAATTCCTCTGTCATATGGGAAGTCTTGACAAGCGCCCTTCTCTCGGTCAAGCAGACTTGCTGTGAGCAATTGGCACAATGGTGTTCAACAATCATATTTAAAGTATGAAGCGGGTGATATTCATGCATAACCACAAACGAATGCAATGTATCCAAAGTTTATTTCCTTGCTTTCGAGCGCCAAAGTTGGATTGACCATCAGAAGGAATCTTGTCCACCCTTTTGATTCGGTACGATAATCATGGGAAACCGTCAAGCGCCTGAGTGACAGACAGGGTCACATCACAACAAGATCAAAGATAGATAGATTTGGATAGGTTTCTACATAAATGGACTATAACGGATCGGGAAGCTTGCACAGCCATCACGGCCGTCAGTCACATGGCAATAACCACTTCATCGTAACGCCAAGTCAACAAGATACTGTTCATGGCCCGTTCCAAGTCTTCATTGAAAATACTTCCCCTGTATGCATCTTGCAGGGTCGAGTTTAGAAGGGAAGAAGGAAGTTGACATGTGCTTGCTCATGACGCAGCGTTCAAACAAGACAAACACAAAAACATTCAACCTCATGCTTGCGGTCCGGTGATGAAAAGAAGCATTATTTCGTGTACAGGACTGAACCCGAGAGGACAATCATCCCATATACGCAGTTCTATCGAGACCACCATCTGTCCTCCTAGGTCGCAATCTCTAACTCCTCTCGACTCGCACATTTAAGTCCAAAGTTCTCAACAACCGCAACCATGTCAACGCCCAAGATCCCCATCACAGTAATAACTGGCTTCGTCGGCTCAGGAAAGACAACCATGGTCTTGAACCTGCTCCCCCAACTCCGCGCAGAGAATCCATCCTACAAACTCGCCTTGATCAAGAACGAAATCGGCGACTTGAATGTCGACTCTCAACTCGCTTCCGCAGCGGAAATGACCGGAGTCTCGGAATTGCTGGGCGCATGTATCTGCTGCACAAACGTTGGACAGATTGGCGATGCACTGAAAGAGTTGGACGAGACATATTCGCCAAACAGAGTCATCATTGAGACGTCAGGAAGTGCAGAGCCGATCAAGTTGATGGTCGAGTTGAAGAGGTTGGCAGCCGAGACGGGGAGATATGCGTTGGATGGTGTGGTTAGTGTGATTGATGTCGAGAACTGGGATGGTTATGCCTCCACTTCGTACACGGCGAAATTGCAGGCTCAGCAGACCGACCTGATTGTCTTGAACAAGTGGGAAGGTCTGTCAGAAATGGCTTTCGAGAGGACTCTGGACAAGCTTGGAGACATGGATGTGGATACACCGCACATCAAGAGCGACAAGGGCTGGATCAGCAAAGACTTGCTGTTCGGTATCGATGAGAGGATGGCCAGGGACTGGGTTGCTCTGAGTCAACAACATGGTCACGACCACAAGCACGAGCATGGAGATGGGCACAAACACGATCACAACGAAGAGATGGAAGCTCTGAGCATCACTGTCACCTCTGCCTCTCCTTCAAACGCATCCCTCGACACAACCAAGCTCGCAAATCTCCTCAAGTCAGCACCCAAAGACGAAGTCTACCGCATCAAAGCCGTCCTGCGCACGACACAAATACCCGCAAACAGCGATGGTACACCTGCAGATGAAGGTGCTGAATCCACAACACCCAAGAGATACATCCTCAACTGGAGCTTTGGCCGCTGGATGTGGACATTAGATCAGACCGAGACGAAAGAGGAGCCTGTCTTGAGGATGAGCATCTTCACCGGCCGCTATGAGAGCAACAAGTGGCTGAAGAGGATAGAGGCCAAGACTTACACTGCTTTGACTGATGGATCCGACTTTGAGCTTGAGGTCAAGCGTGTGTTGTAGAGCTGTAAGAAGTGGTCATTGTTGATTGGAAGCTATAGACTTGGTGCACAGCAGCAGAAAAATATACCCCCTTTCTTCCAGTCTTCCCTCTCTTCTGGTTTTGAACATACATGGCTGACCGATGTGGCGAATAGAGAATCCCAGCTTCTCTCCTGACTCACCGAAGCGATACTTCTGCACCCTTGCTTGCTAATGTACAACATGGCCATCTCCCTACCTCGGAGAAATCCATAGCTTATCGTGACCTAGAACGTACACTGTTTGACTTCCAAAATTCCTTGAAGCCTGAAGAGGTAACATGGCGAAAGCACTCGGCCTTCGAATTTCGACTATAACTTTTCGTAGCGCTGGTAAGGGCCTGTAAATTTTGTCAGAAAGGCAGGAGTGTCAGATAGTGGCTGACTTACGAATCGAGGTCCGGCAACCATGAACATTATACGAAAGAAAATCGAGTCACAGTCTCCACCACGCCATCGGGACCTCTCGACGGGACTGCTAGTCTGCCATACACTCCGAAAACACCGCCTGTCTCTTGCGAATCACTGCTGCTCGTACGATTCCCATGCCTTCTTGAGGTACAGGATTCCCTGGCGCAGACGCATCACTTCGCTTTGGTCTTCTTCAACAATCTCATCGAGATAGTTGACCGTTCTCCACAAAGCCTCATGTTTGCGCTCAAGTTCTTCGTACTCAGCCTTGAAGGCTTGGGCCTTGATCTTCTTCGTAACAAGGCGTTCTTCGAGATCCTCATTGCACTCTGTGAGGTTAGCGTTGCATCTTTGGAGATCGTCCCGCTGGGCTTTGAGTTCTGCAACCATGGCCTTCTCGTTGTTCAGGTCTTCTCGGAGTCCGTCGGTAATGATTTTGAGCTTGGAAAGTTGATCTGGTTCCTCGGATGCGTTTTTCGCCCACTGCTCCACGTTTGCGTCCATGACGGCGACATTGTTGCAAAGAGTGCTGTTGATGATATATAGTTCGTCGACCTTGTCGCGGAGAGTCTCCTTATGAGCCTCGATCTCATCGATCTTTCGATAGAGTTGTCTGGCTATGTTCTCTTGGCGGAAAAAGGTGAGCCTAAGCTCTTCATTCTTCTTGTCGGTCTCGGCTTTTCCTCTTCTAAGATTATTGATCACGTTTTGAAGCGCATGAACTTCATCTTCGAGTTGTTGTTTGGTCTTATTCTCAATTGCCATAGTGAAATGTTTCTTGTGTCGGGTTGTGGTCGGTCACGAAGGTTTAGAGATCAGAAGACGCAGTCAAGGCTGAGCAGTGAAGGTCTTGTTAGGAATCCGAGCTGAAGATTTTCGAACGAGAAGCTGCGACACAGTAGTCGTTAGTGAACGCGCCTTCCGTATGGTGTGGTCGTTCGAGAGAAAGGCAAGAGGAACGAACGCTTGGGAGTGAAGGAAAGTGATCAAGGCGAAGGTGTAGAGGTCGTGAAACAGGAAGAGCATCTAATGATGTTTTGATGCTAAGAAATGTTAGACGACTGGCGGAGATCTAAGAAGAGGCAAGGAGATTCGAGCTCCAGGGTGAGAGGTGAAAGAGCAAACAACAAGGACTTTGCGATGATGAGAGACGCAGGATGAATCGGGTGCAAAACAAGTTCCTTGTTCGCATGCATAGAAGACAAACACCAAAACACTCTACAGCAAGAGAATCGAGGCTTGTTATTCGTGACAGTGATTATTGTTTATCTTCCCTCTTGAGCTATTCTATACACTGAGTGGAGTTGGTTTGTACCGTTTCCCGCGATGGAACGACACCCATGACATACTTGCGACACCCATCTGCTGTCCCTTGAATTCATGAAGCTGCTACACTAGTTGTTGAAGCGCTTTTTGACGCGCTTGAGCAAGGTCTCTCTGGTATCAGGGCGTCCCACTGTACCTTGTTAGTGATCGGTCTGATGAACGCAATTGCATGAATGACATACTGAAGGAAGAGTACCATGAAGCTTGGCCGTGTGAGACGCGGCATTTCAAGTCCCACTTCATGGTCAACGAGAGATGATTCCAGTAATCATCGTGCTCGTCCAGGAACTTTGGCTAGGTATGGTCCATGCAATCAAGACACATACCGTCGAAAAATTCCTGGATATCTTGAACAGCACGTGCCACAATACCTGTCCAGTCCCTGGCGCATTTTGTACAGCCCTTGCTGGATTGAGGCAGGTGAAAGTGTTTCTTGAACAACCCCAGTTGGTGACAGATGTCATTGACTGACTTGCGACCCTGCTGGTCGACGGGGTAACCCCCAGTCTTTGCGAGTGCCTGGAGATAGAGATAGACAGTATCTCCCTTACAAGCACAACTGGCCGTCATCATGTCCTGCAAGGGGGCCCAGAGCCATCTAGCGAGAACGACTCTGAGATGGCCACGAGCTCCGTTGAGTGCACCTTTGTTTCGATCAGTCGGGGAAGACGGTCTAGGTCATGTGAAACCTACCGATGATGCGAGGTGGAACGTGCAAGTCAGGGTGGTTTTCGTTCTTGTACTCCTCGATGTGGGCGTGGTTGTATACCAGATTCTTCGTGATGCTGAGAAAGCCAACTGCGTGATTGAATTGGTAGCAAGGATACAACAGCTTTGAGTTATCCGCGGTGTGGTTCTTTTCATACCACAGGCCAAACCAAGTGTCAAGATTGAAGAACTCAATCATGAAGTAACGGGTGGAAGCCACGACATCCCACAGACACTCCCAGTGGAGTTTCAGAGTGCGCGCAGTCACTTCTTGACCAAGAGCAGACGATCCCCAGCCTTCGTCTTTGCGGTAGATTGTGCAGAGGATAACCTCGATTGCAAGTGGGTTTTGTTCGTCTAGATCGATGATGCGTTTGCCAGCCTCAGCGAAGTGGCGGGTCGTCAAGAGTCTCTTGAGGAAGTCAGACTCGGAGTTGTCGACCAGGTACTGGCGAGTGACTTGAAAGTCGACTACAGCCTTGGTCTTGTCGCGGCCATCTTCGGCAGCCTTCTGTGTCCTGGTGTGCTGAGTGACACGGAGAATCAAGTCATGGTCGTCAACGATGGTGACAACCCTGGGGACAATGCTGTCTGAGGTCGGAGCGATGTCGATCGCCATGGCGCTTTAGGATTATCAGTATTGAAAGGCTGAGAAAGTGGAAAGAAGGATGTAAGGATGAAGACGCACTGGTGTGGGAGGTGGTGAGAAAATTAGAGCGCAGAAAGCACGCCAGAGATTGAAAGTGACAAAGTACCAGACCGAGTGCAGGAAAACGCACACCAAGTGTCAGAAGTGAAGTGTTTGGTTCTGGCAAAGAGTGAGAGTCGAAACAGGATGGCAGACGCACGATCTCAGAAGTGACGGACTTCGAGATAATCGGTCGTGACAAAGGATAAGAGATTAACGGAAGAAATTGACCTCTTTGAACATATGAAAAGAACATTCGCTCAGCGTCTCGTCGAGTTCTCTCCGGTGAAGTAGTTGTCTGCAAAAGTGATTGCGGTCGCCGAAGACGTCTGTGTCGGTCCTCGCTGGGCGGTCCGGTTGTTTTCAAGGCTTAGTATTTTTTGCAACCACTGCAGGAGTGCGAGATTTGAACAAGATCAATGTTATCGTGTCATCATCAAAGATTGAATTGAAAAGGTTATGCTACCTGTACAGCCCCATGCCAGCAGAGCTTCTTGTGCTCAACGCCCAAACGCCATCCATGCATGACAGTTGACCGCTTACGGGCAAGCGACAGGCTCGTCATCCTTGTACTCCTCCTCGCGAATGCCATCCTTGGTGACAACCTTGACAGTCATGCCCTTGAAATCGATGGGCAATCTTCTCTTGAGCTCATCTGTGCACATTCTGAGAATCTTCATGCCTTGCTCGAAGGAAATGTCGGGGTGGTGGTGCTTGTCGAGCGTTGAGAGACAGTAGTACTGTGCGTAACCGTGGGCGGCATATGGGACAGGGGCGGATGAAGCCAGGTAGTCGATCCAGTGCAGAGTGGGCTTGTCGTTGATTGTATCGTAGCCACCAAGCAGAAGGTTAACAGTGTATGGACGTCTTGATCTAAGGGCCTTTGCGAGCTCTGTGCGGATGAATGAAGCAGTGGCTGACGGGTTGAGCTCGATGTCGTTGCGCATGCCGTAGAGCTGGACGTTTGCCTGGACGTATTCGGCGAATTGAACTGCAGGCGATGGGTTAGAAGGGGAAGGTGGCAGGATGGAGAGAGGTGGAGTGGTGACATACTGGTGTCGCCAGCCTCGCCGGTCAGGGCCATCAGGATGTGCTTGCTCAGCGGGCGGGTCTTGTCGTCCGAGGCCTTGAGGACGGTTGCGCCGCGCATGGCCGCCTTGGAAGCGGCGATGATGGTGAAGTCCTTGCCAGTGATGCCGAGTAGCACGTCCCTGTCATGGTGTTAGTGTCGAGTGACGAATAGAGAACATAACATGTACTCACATGATGAATGTAGTATGAGAGTCTTTTTGATGGAGCGGTCTGATTGTTGTATGCGAGAGCGACTTCAAGCTTCCAGCCAGGTCGAAGCTCTTGGACGAGCGAGCGCCGGCGGGCGATGATGCGCTGTCGGTGCTTTGACCTCCGACATTGCGCTTGGCACCGCCGGCTTTTTGGTTTGCTTCCTCCGCATTATCAGCAACTTTTTGCGATCAAGGTCAATTCTTTTTTTTTTGGTCCCTCGATAATTCGACTAGAGTCTGTCTGACTCTTTTCTGGATCCAACATGGCATACAAGGCCGAATACAAGACCACTTTCGAGCCTGGACGTGTCATTCAGCCCATCTATACTGGAGGAAGTGTCGCCCTCAGCCAGGATGGTCGCATTCTCGCATCGTGCTTGGGAGAGGATGCTCTGCTGAGTGATCTTGCTACCGGTGAACACCTGGCTAGAATCGAAGGTGTAAGTTGTACTGCCGGGCTCTCTCAGCGTGGCACTGACGAGTTGACACAAGACTTTTGCAGGACGGTGAATCCATTACCACTCTTGCCATGACCCCCGATGCGAAATACCTGGTCCTGTGTTCGCGAAACCTCTCCATGCGCATCTTCTCCCTGAGGACATCACCTACCGCCGATCGATCCATAGATGCCACTCTGCTCAGGACGCTCAAGCCGCATACCGCTCCAGTCGTTGTCGCAGCAGTCGATCCTACCTCTACTCTCCTGGCAACTGGCGGTGCTGATGGTATTGTCAAAGTCTGGGACATCAAGGGAGGCTTCACAACACACACTTTCCACGGCCACAGCGGCATCATCTCTGCCCTTCATTTCTTCCACGTCGACACATCAGCAACCCCCGCCGAGAACAAGTCGCGCAAGAGAAAGAGCAGGTCGGGCGATGAGGATGCTGCCGATGCAACTGCTGGTTACCGTCTAGCATCAGGAGGCGAAGATGGAAAAGTCAGGATTTGGGATCTCCACAAGCGCAAGCCTGTTGCCACTCTGGACTCGCATGTTTCGGTTGTTCGCAGTCTGGACTTCTCCTCTGAGCGTCAACTTCTTTTGTCTGCCAGCAGAGATAAGACCGTCATCACTTGGGATGCAAAGACATGGCAGTCCAAGTTGACTGCGCCCATTCTGGAGACTGTCGAAAGAGCTGGCTTTGTCGCAAACGGCGACTTCTTCTTTACTGGTGGAGAGAATGCAAGAGTTCGTATTTGGGACATGGCTGGCCACGAGAGGACAGAAGAGCAGGAGCCTGGAGTTGAGACTGAGGCCATTCTGGACATTATCCACCATTCCAGTCTCCCTTTCTTGCTCTCTGTTCACGTCGATCAAACCTTGGTTCTGCACTCGCTGGAGCCGCTCATTCAGACAAATGTGGATGTCACAATTCCTCCGCTACCCATCATCCGCCGTATCTCTGGTACGCATGACGAAATCATTGACATGGCCTACGTAGGCACAGACAACTCGATGCTTGCCCTGGCTACCAACTTGGAAGATATTCGCCTGATCACTCTCAACACTGAAAGCAAGAACGAAGGTTCGAGCATTGCAGATGCCGCTTACTTCGGTGCCGACGTAGCTCTTCTCAAAGGTCATACCGATATCATCATCACAATTGACACAGACTGGTCAGGCCACTGGCTCGCAACCGGTGCCAAAGACAACACTGCGAAGCTCTGGCGTCTGGATCCTGCAAACAACTCGTATACTTGCTACGCTACCTTCACTGGCCATGCTGAGTCTATCAGTGCTGTTGCTCTTCCTCATGCCATCCCCGTCGTTGGCTCAAACGCTCACAGCAAGCCCCTTGAGCACCCGCCGACATACCTTATTACCGGCAGTCAAGACAAGACCATCAAGCGCTGGGATATTACCTCGGCCAAGTCAGGATTGGAGGCGAAGGCTGTTCGTGCAACCTATACACGCAAGGCTCATGACAAGGATATCAACGCTATTGACACATCTTACTCTCAACAAGGTACTCTTTTCGCTTCTGCTTCTCAGGACCGTACAGTAAAGATCTGGGACTTGGAGACTGGTGAGTCTGTTGGTGTGCTTCGTGGTCACAAGCGTGGTGTCTGGTCTGTAGCGTTCGCTCCTCCCGGTACGCCAGCCATTGCAGGCGATTCTGGATCTAGCAGCGGGACAAGAGGCATGGCTGTCACTGGAAGTGGTGATAAGACTGTCAAGATCTGGAGCTTGAACGACTACTCATGTTTGAGAACGTTTGAAGGCCACACCAACAGTATCCTGAAAGTCATCTGGCTTCCTGTTTCCAAGAACCCAGGAAAGCGTGGCGAACGTAACTTGCAAGTTGCCAGTGCTGCAGGTGACGGTCTTGTCAAGGTTTGGGATGCTCAGAGCGGTGAATGCGCTGCTACTCTCGACAACCACATTGACAGAGTTTGGGCTTTGGCTGTCAAGTCTAACCGATCTGGAACTGCCAAGGCCACCACAACAGAGGACGACGATGAGGTACCTGAACCTCCTGTTGAGCTCATCTCTGGTTCTGCAGATGCCACTCTTACATTCTGGACCGACACTACTTTGATGACATCGCAAGCTTCGGCGTCCCGTGCTACGGCTCGTGTGGAGCAAGACCAGGAGTTGCAAAATCACATCCACGCCAAGAACTACCGTGAAGCCATCGTGTTAGCTCTCCAACTCAACCATCCTAAGCGTCTACTCGATCTCTTCACTCGTGTTCTTGAGTCAGAAGACAAGGACGAAGACAGTTTGACTGGTGCGAAGGGCGTTGACGAGGTCTTGGGTTCCTTGTCAGAAGAGCAGCTCTGGAAGCTCCTGCTCAGATGCCGCGACTGGAACGCCAACGCTCGTACAGCACATGTCAGTCAACGCATCCTCTACGCGCTCTTCCGCTTGTACCCCAAGGAGAAGTTCGTCCAGCTCAGGCGAAAGAGGGCACCAAAACCTCCAGTGGCTGACGAAGATGAATTGGCCCAAGGTATGGGTGCACTCGAGGTCAAGGACAAGGTCCAGAAGAACGAGAACGTCAAAGATGTATTGGAGGGTCTCAAGGCATACACTGAACGACACTACGGGCGTCTGGAAAAGATGGCAGAGGAGAGATGGGTCTTGCTCTGGACTCTGCAGCAGATGGATTCATGATTGACTTGTGTTTTTATCTTCTGCAAGGTGTTTGGAGTTCAGGGCATATCTAGGATATCATGCATCGTAGGGGAGTATTCAATGTCAAAAGCAATCTTTCTTCTACTACCAATGTTATTCATGTTGTCAAAGCTAAAATGTCACAAAGTATTCGAAGGGTCGTGCCCAAGTACCATGGCGTCAGTGAAGTACTGGTGGCTTCCTAGCGAGAAACGATTATCTTGGGCTCTTTGTGACTAAAGCCCTGCTTTCCTTTGACGTTGTGTGTTGTGACAGCCAGCAAACGGAAGGTTCTCATCTGTTTGAAGCAAGCGCTACAACACTTCGTCGGCGTTAGCTCCTTCCAGAAACAACACAACAACTCCCGGCTCACTTAGAGGCGTCAAAGCTGCGCTTCTGCGAGCGCGTCTTCTTCTCTCACAACCATCAACATGTCGCACGACCTTCACAAGATCGTTGGCCACCGCTTTGATGGTCATCACATGGTCACCACCAATCCTTTCAGTCTACCCACGCGTCCAATTTCTCAATGGGACGACACTGCCGATCGTACCAGTGAGCAGCTCCATGAGTCTGCCATGTACCAGCTCGGCCTCGTGAATATCTCGAGCACCTCTACTTCCACTTCTGGCTCATCCAAGTCGCGTGCTGGCTATACCTCTAATCCGTTCGAGGCTATGCACCAGAAGTGGGAAGAGCGTGGCTGGCTTATCCAGAAGCACGAGCGTCGCCTCAAGGACAGCAATGAGTTGCTATCCAAGATGTGGTGTCGTCTCGATCCCTATGGCCGTGTGCTCGAGCTTCTGGACAACAACATCACTGTTCGCCGCCACGCTGAACGACACGCTGAGCCTGCATTCAGCGACAACGCCTCCATGCAGGAGCTCTTCTATCGACTTGCTGCATACGACTACCTCTACACCATTGACCCGGGCTTTGCTATGCCACCACCTGCTCCCCAGGCAGATCCTGCACTGATCGAGAAGCGTCTCAACAGTCTGGCTAGTACTGTCAAGATTCAAAGTGGTCTGCTGCAAGAGAAGAACGACACGATTGAGAAGCTACGCACTCAGCTCGAGACCCAGCGTCGATCTCACTTCCAACAGCTCAGTGCGCATCAGAAGGACAAGGACGATTCCCTGAATCGTCTGGAGAAGCAACTGCAGAAGGCCAGCACCAAAATCTCACGCCTTCACAGCGCCGCTCAGGCGCCACCCAAGTCAAAGCCTCTCGCAGTGCCTCGTGCCCTACGCCCGCGTCCTCCCCATGCCCCAGCTGCGAAGGCTTCTGAAGCCAAAACTCCTGTTGTAAAGGTAGGTCAACCATGAGTTGATGCTGGGCGGCACTGATCAATCACAGCTTCCGGAAACTGCATTCGGTGGTGCCCCCGAGAACCACACCTCCCTGACCTTCGAAGGATTCTCTGAGCACAATACCTTCAACCCCGATCGTCTTTTGATGTTGACTGCGGTTAATCCTCCAGACGAGCACGCCTCTTCATTGATCGAAGAGGACTTCGATGTCGGTCCCCTTTCTTCTGGGGCAAACTGTGCTCCTCTTGGGGCCCCGAAGAGACGCTATGACTCTGCTATGCAGAGTTCACGCAGTAGTCAGGCTCCTACTCCGATGTCCTTCCACTGGTCGTCTAACGGTGACGTTCCCAAGTATGAGGAGCACGTTTCCTCCAAGAGAGATGTCTCCTTCCTCGATTACGACGACCCAGAGGACAAGCCTGAGGAGAACCCCAAAGATTTCAAGCGCATGAGGTCTGGTGTTCTCACCCCTCCATTGCCTGAAGACCTTGTCATGGCGTCCACCGATGGGTCCGGTGGTGGAGTTCTTGTCAAAGATGAGGCTGATCTGGAGATGGGTGAGATCAAAGAAGGTGGTGATGGCAACAAGTTCGCCTACGAGGATCTAGATGAGATGATCAGTCAGGCTCAGAAGGAAGCTATGAAGTAGAGGGTGGTATGAGTCTGTGGCTAGTGAGCCCACATTCCGGCACAGTTCTAGCTAGCATTGTATGTTTACGGATGCGCTCACCTGCGGGTTTGCTCTAGTGATATATTTAAGTACAATGCTCTAAGCTTATGCACTTCCCAACTGTTCGCATCCGAGAAACTTCACTGGTGAGAACTAACTGTCGAAATACTAACACCTTCTTCTAGCTTCCTTAAATGATTTAACAGATTATTTTGTGTACTCACAATGGCATAGGACCACAGGCAGAAGGATGGGATGTCAATTATGGATACGGGCAGGGTCATACATACAACATTCAACTGACGGACAGGCAAGTCGAACCGAAGCGCGCGATGTTCGTGTACCATCGCGTATCCTAACGTCTTATTCGTGACAATCGCAAGTATACAACGCGACTGTTGATCATGCATCATGAAACGAAAGAGAGGCAAGAAAGACGCCTCTAAAACTGTCAAACGGACCAAGATCAGCAGTGATAGCATCAGTCGCAACCCTCAACCTACTCCTACCATCCTCCGGCTATACTATCCTCAAGTCTTGACGTTACGAGAATATCTCCTACAAGCCAAGACATCTAAAAACAAGAGACGGTCGATTGCTAGCTATGGGCATGATACAGCGAAATGTTCTCAAGAAACCAATTCCGAGCTGATCAAACTCCTGGATACCATTCTTGTTGGCTGCCACGATGTGAAAAAAGAAGAGCATGATACTGTCGACTACCAGAACGACCTCAGCATATTCTCAACGCAAGCATCTGGTTCTACAGCCAAATCAAGTGGTTCACAGGCACATCTTTCCTTTGCCGAAATTGTGGAGTTCGTTGTCTGGCGGCTCTTCCGTCAACATACTTCCGGCCATCGTCCACCTCACGTCCTTTGCCATGGGTACTACCATGACGGTCTTGGAGATGTGAGGATTTTGACGAGAGCGAACGTGGACGCCAACTGTCAAGCTGCCGCACCGGATCGAAATGAGCATGTCGATAGATTGAAGGGAAATGCTTGGGCCGGCTTGACGAAGTTGGTTGGTTATAACGGTGTTGTCACACTGATCCAGCTTTTGCAAAACTGCGGCATGTTCATGCCTCTTGGGGGCGGAAGAGACAACTTCATGCAGATCAGTGGCGTGGATCTCTCTGAGCTGCAGACTGTTGACAAGAACCATCCCACAGGTGGCCCAAGGCCAGACAGTGGTACAAATTTGGTGGCCTCCGATGCCATCAAGGTTGATAGTCAAACCAGGCACGAGCTCAACACTCTCAACACGATCCGCTTTGTGCGACACCGTATTCTGTACAGAAAGCCTGACATGAATGCGCATGGAGGAGCATATTTTGGTCTCCCACACATCCGTATGTTTCACGAACTCCACAGATCATATTCACATCTGACGTGTGACAGATATATTGAATCGCATCGGAAATTACGAAGAGGCAGACAAGAACGCTCACCTGCTGAAGTACATATTTCCACGGCAGTTTAGACTCCACAATGTCTTCACTCATGCAGTTAATACGAAGAACTCAGCACAACCCTTCAAGGACTATACCCTCCGCGAGCAGGAGATAAGATCCGCCTACCGAAACAAGCAGCGATCCCTGCCGAAGCGATTACGTGAAGAATGTGAGGCTTTAGTTGGCCATCTCCGCACCCGGCATGAGAGATGTGCTTACTCGGCACTATTGCAGTATTACTGTCCTGATCCACCAATACAAGATAACAATGCAGATGGCGGAGACCATAACATCATGCGAATGGCCACATCCTCTTCTCAGGTATCTGCGTTTTGCAGATCTGTGATAGCCAAGGTGTTTCCGAGCAGACTCTGGGGCGAAGGAGAGGGTAGAATCGCGAACAAAGCGCATATCATGCATCAGGTCGATCGTTTTGTCAGACTGGGCCGATATGAAAGCCTGATGCTGCATGAAGTGGCTCAAGGCATAAAGGTATGAGAAGCAGAGGTTCAGTCAGCCCAACACTGACGACCAAACAGATCTCAAACGTTACCTGGCTCAAACCACCAAACGAATCGACAGGCAGCAAGATGTCAGCTTCTGACTTCGCAAAACGGAAAGAAATATTTGCTGAGCTTCTCTACTATCTCTTCGACTCATTCCTCATCCCCCTCATCAGCAACATCTTCTATGTTACTGAATCTTCCACTTTCAGGAATCGCCTCTTGTACTTCCGTCACGATACATGGCAGAAGTTGTCAGAGCCGGCTCTGGCTAGCTTGAGAAAGTCTATGTTCGAAGAAGTCAGTCAGAGAAGGGTGAAAAAGACACTCTCAAACATGTCGATCGGCACTGGCCGTGTGCGATTACTACCCAAGGAATCAGGTCTTCGGCCTATCATCAACTTGAAGCGAAGAGTATTGTCGAAGAGGAATGGTAGGTTGGTACTCGGTAAGAGTGTCAACAAGATCTTGACACCAGCATTTCACGTCTTGAATCTAGAAAAGGTATGTTTCATGTTGTCAACTCGAACCTGTTTACCTGACGAGATGCAGTCAATTGCACCAGAAAGGCTTGGTTCATCAATGTTCTCCTCAGATGAAATATACCAGCGCTTGCATCGCTTCCGGAACCACCTGCAAGAGACCGGGAAGGCCAATAAACCACTGTACTTTGCGAAGGTTGACGTGCAGTCTTGCTTTGATAGCATACCTCAAAAGCCACTTCTGAGATTGTTGAATGCCTTGATCAGTACAGAAGGATACACAATCACAAGGTATGCACAGGCCAAAGCTCTAGGGGACTTTGGGTCTTCCGAAGACCAGCCAAAAATTGTTCCGAAAGCTTCCTGGAAGTTTAAAGGCAAGGCACGAACCACTGATCAGAACGGGATGTTCTCCGACCATGCCCAACAAGAAGCAGAGGCTGCGTTGGGCACTGTCTTTGTGGACCTTGAGGGTAAGACACACAGGAGCCGTGCTGGAATCCTTGCGTTACTCAGAGAACACATTGAACGCAATATCGTCCAGATTGGTAAGAAATTCTACCGGCAGACTACTGGCATACCACAAGGCTCGGTCGTTTCGAGTCTGTTGTGCAACTTCTTTTACGCTGAATTGGAACAGAGAGTGTTGGCTTTCTTGCAAGATGACGAAAGCTTGCTCCTGAGATTAATTGATGATTTCTTGCTCATCACCACTAACCGCGACCATGCAACTCGCTTCGTTCAAGTTATGCATCGCGGACTTCCAGAGTATGGACTCAGGGTAAAGGAGGACAAGTCAAAGGTCAATTTCGATGTACAGGTCGATGGAAGAGTTGTGTCCAGGCTACGTGCAGCTACCAACTTCCCATACTGCGGTAATGCTATCAACACGGTCAACCTCAATATTACCAGAGATGAGACTCGACGACAGCAAAACAGTAGGCGCTTATACAACACGTAACACTAATTTGATACTAACGAGCTCATAGACACGGCGGCAGCCACGACAGTCGACTTTTCGAGATGTCCAGGACAGAATTTCTACCGCAAGACTTTCAGGTGAGTTTCGCAGTGCACATGTCAAATGTTGCACAGGGCGGCAGGCGAAGAGACGTTGGGAACTGACGTTCGTGTGATAGCATGCTGAAACTGCATATGCAGACCATGCATTTGTGCACTCGGCACAATCACATCAGCACTGTGATTGCCAATGTATCCCGCATGTTTGCAGACACGGCGGAACGGTGTTTCAATTACATCCGATGTCTCTCTCAGACGAAGAAGCCATCCACCGCTCTGATAATCAGTAAGTTTGTTGTTTATATTGTGTCTAGGCCAAACATCAAATTTTGTCCATGGCTACATTTCGCGATCGTTGACGGCCGAGAGATCTCCAAACTTAAGCGTTGATCGACATGTTCAACCATAGCACCGTTGATCTTATTATGTCTTGACTCGATAACACATTACTGATTCGAACCGCACACCGCAGAAACCATCGATGACTTGATACATGTCAGCTATGGACTCATGAAACGCAAGCGAGAGAAGAAGAGCAGCGACGTCGAATATGCATGCGCTTTGAGCAAGACACAAACACGTTGGTAAGTTGTTGATATTTCCCTTGCAACGGCGATCACGGTGAATGATGGAGGAGAGAGTCCGATAGGGCCCAGTGAGCTTGGACACCATCTTCGGTGCTCTTTCCTCCTCCATCTTGGTTCATTCCGCCGCGGGAAGAGAGCGACCCCACTGATCGCTCAGGCTTGTGGTTTCTTGAAAATCTTGATGTGCTGATGATTTGAACCACGACCAAACAGGCTGGCTTGTCACTCGTTCCAAAAGACATTTGCAAGACGTCAGACTGGCTTTTGTGGCTTGCTGTCTTGGCTACAGCGGGAGATGGCGGAAGCTGGATTGGCTTTGAAGGCTAGCGAGAGACAGGCGCTTGAGCATGCGCATTTATAGACAGAAGATAATGTCACCAACCACGCGCACTTAATTCCGGATTACGGAGTCCTACTTTGCAAGGATGAGTCCGAGGATCAGATGAGCAGACGATGCATGATGTGAAGATAACACAGAGGAGGAAGAATGGTTGCATAGTCAAGGACAGCAAGCCCCGCGTTTCAAGACACGGGACGCGCGATCGCGATAGCACACGATCAAACGGTGTGTGCTGCAGTGGTTACCTTTTTTGCGGGTGTAAGTTTCCTTGATAAAATGGCGGGCGGGAACTTGGCTTTGGTGGTGGAGGGCGCTTCGCATCATAGAAATGACAGCGGGATTCATGCCACCCATGCCAGGATTGTTGGCAGCATGCACGATGCTCGAACCCGGATTCCGTGACAGGGAAAGAAAGGTTAACAGTTTCAGATACGAACAGTCAAAAGCCATGATCCCCCTCTCCCCTGACAGAAGAGCTATATAGCAACCCACAACAAGCAGTGACCGTTATTCATCTAAGGAGATTCATCTCTGCGGTCTCGGCACAAGATTCATAAAAAGATCCGCGTTGAACACAATCCTCCTTTTTGGCGCCAGGAACCAAACGGCCGAGCCCTCGAGCAACCTTAGTAAGGATCGATGGCTAGCGCATTGACATTTGTTGATGATCCATGCCGCCGTCTGGAGGTCGTCGACGAAGCCTCTGGACCAGACCTTTCTTTTCAACAACATCGTCACCAATATTCTTCTGCTTTCCCTTCCTCACCCAGGTCCTTGACGTTGAATTCTCTGCACCATTTTCAGTTGCCCATTGCAGAGCCCCAGCATGATTATTGGGCTTTTTTGAAGCATACTCAGATTCCATCAACAATAGCAACGCCCAGGCCTTGCGTCCACTCGTTTCTCCCTTGCGCCAGCCACAACAAGACAATGACGACCCATGTAAATACCACCTCCATCGCAACCACCACCACCACCATCAACACCGAGCGAGATCACAGCCCCGGCTCCCCACCAGACTTGACTGGCTCGAAATCCTCCAAGTCGTCGGGCTCGTTCCGTTCTACCTGCCTGACCAGTCAGCCGAGTCACGACAACCTGTCGCATTTCGAGGATATCGCTCTGGCCGACTCTGGCAGAGAGGAAGCTGACGATCTCCACATTCGAATCACCCCAAGGAAACTCTCGAATACGTGTGCTCCTCCTCTACGCCGAACCGTGTCCGCCGCTCCCCAAAATGGACGCAGTCCTTCGGCTCCTGAAGTCTTGCGCGATGCCACCAACACCCACCGTCCTCGCTATCCCAGTCTAAAGTCGCATGTCAGTGCTGCCAATCTCAATGCTCGTCCCATCCGTCGAGGCTTTACTAGTCCCTCGACGCCATCGCTCGTCATGGGAGCAAGGACTCGTCCCTCGAGGTCAGTCTCTCCCAACGGCCAGGCTCTTAGCGACGGTGGTCGTTCTCCTACATCTGCAGCACCAAAGACACTGGCTCCTAGGCCGCCATTGAGGCCAAGGAAATCAGTAAAAGAGCTCGAAGCCGAATATCACGATTCTGACGAGGAAGTGCCCGAAGATGCTGTCATCTGGAATGTCCCCATTTCCCCACGCCCTCCGATGCATTCGACTCCCTCGAGCCCCACCAGAACTGTTTCTACCAAAATAACCCCAGAACTCAAACCGGTAAACAGCAACGCATCATCCAAAGAAGAAGATCCTCGTCCTGCCACACGGCCACCTATGCCTCATAGCGCAACCATCGCCGCATTCCCTCCGGATCCTGCTTCACCCAGACTCCAACGTGGCAGAACCTGGAACGAAGACTTGAGCGAGGAAGCACGGGAAGTTGCCGCTGCTTTGGAAGAGCATGCCGACCGCGTATCGCAAGAAAGACGTCATTCCACCCGCAACAGCACCAATGGCAGCCCTCCGCGCCCCTCTATGAAGCTTAGAACAAAGACAAGCGTTATGGAACTGCCACCGCTGCAAAAAGGAAATGTTATGATCGACCCACTACCAATCAGCAAGGAGAAGGAGGCCGTACTCACTAGGACACGTCCATCGTGGCTTCCACCCAAAAGTCAAAAAGAGGAGAAGAAGCATATGAAGCAGTGGGAGAGAATGATGGCCGCAGCCGAGGCAGCCGAGAATAAACGTATTGCCAAAGAAGCAGAAAAACAGCAACAACGCAAACACGTCGAATCGAACATTGCGCGAATCTGGGAACAGCATGTTATACCCAACTGGGATTATGTGGTCAAAGAACCAAGGACTCGTGAGCTTTGGTGGCGTGGTGTCACCCCTAGAGACAGAGGTACTGTCTGGAGCAAGGCTATTGGCAACGAGCTATCACTTACCGAGACCTCGTACGCCAACGCTCTCAAGCGCGCTCGCACTTTACAATCTTCGGTCAACATCCTTCCAGAAGAAGAGCGCTCCAAGCACGCTGATGCAGGTTGGCTGGCTGCAATTTCACGCGATGTCCCGACCGTCTTTCCTGAACTCGGCATCTTCGGTCCTGGTGCACCTCTTCATTCTACTCTGGAAGATGTGCTTCTCGCCTATTCTGCCTACCGCAGTGATGTGGGCTATGTCTATGGCGTTCATACCATCGCAGGTCTTCTCGTGCTAAACATGAGTGCATCGGCTGCCTTCATTGCTCTTGCAAACCTGCTGAATCGACCACTGGCTCTTGCCTTCCTGATCAACGATCAAGCGACCGTCTCGCGTATCTACTCGACTGTCCTTTCTACGCTCAAGTACAAGATGCCCCGCTTACACGAACACCTTACAAGCCCCGAGACTGGCTTCAAGGGCCCTGAAGAATGGCTGCACCCCTTCCTCGCTACCCTAGGCACGCAGATCCTCAGTCCCGACTCCTGCAGTCGTCTATGGGATATTGCCGTCTTTGAAGGCGATAAGACATTCATCCGTGCAGCTGTTGGCGTGCTAGCACTGCTTGAGAGCAGACTCTACGGGCCCAGAGAGGAACTCCTATCTCTGATTGGCTGGGGTGCTCGCCCGCTGGATTTCGAGGAAGAACAAGTCATTGTCGCCATTCGTGAAGCCGGCAAGATCTCTCCTCACAACTCGACTTCCGATCTCAATGGCAACAAGCGATAGTGCGCTGATGCTCTCAATAAGAGACGAAGACCTTTAACACGAAAGAGGAGGCTGGTTCTTTCCCTATGGTAATGTGTTTTATGAAATGGCAAAAGGGTATAGGGGTGTTTCTCAATGTTTTGTTTGCGTTGCTGTCGTCTCTTTTTTCTTCTTAAAACTTCATGTTCATTCTTTTTTTCTCCTCTGACCCTGCTCCAGGACCACTTCGCTAGAAATGGCTGGATGGGGCCAAAGGCAGATCATCAACCTATCGTGGCTCGGGTTTTCCTTTGTTGCTCATCATCATCATCACTATCATCATCAGCACTACTGCAGCATCGTCGCTTGTTCTTTTTGCTTTGTTGTTACTCATAAACGGTTGTTGTGTGGGTGGGGATCCGAAGAGTTGCGGATTTCCCTGGCTGTTTTTATCTCCCATGGCCGGTAACTTGTAATGGAGAGGTGGAGATTCCTGGAGAAGGAAAAGACTGTGTATAGCTTCTTTCCGTCTGCAAAGACGAATGAGACATTATTGTTCCTTGAGAGCCTCGGGTCAACAGCCAATATGACTCGTGAACCTTCACTAGTGATGTATAGCTACGCAGTCACATGCATGCATGCAATCATAACAGACCAACCTTCTAAGTTTGGATCTTGAAGATCTCAATGCATGTGTGATAGTAGAGTTTCTGCTTGCATCAAATGTCTACACTAATGTCCATCTCTTAACGTTTCCGACGAGTTGCATAGTGGTGTATCATAGTCTAGATACCGGAGCTCCTGACAATATCTTGGAAGCATCCTGCCGCACCTCTCGCGTGATGGCCTCTGCGCTCATGACTGACTTGACAAGACCAATTCCTGTGCCGGCGTAAGTGGTCAACCTTGCCTTATCGCCCTCCCAACCTTTATCTCCAGATGACACTGCCTCGTCATACAACTTCTTGTTATCTTCGAAGCTCAAGCCGGCCTCGTGGTCTCGATAACTAGCGTTCAGCACACCGCGACCTCCATAGCCAGCGGGCCATTCTGTGGTCCCGCGGAGCTGGTCATATACTGATGAACGGATTGTAGTGCTTCCTCCATCAGAAGCACGAAGCACGGCATCTCGGTATCCGGAGGCGATAGTCGCTTCGTTTGCTGCAAGATATCGCGTGCCCAAACAGATACCTTGGGCACCCAGACAGATTGCGGCCGCTGCACCTCTCCCCTCGCTGATTCCACCGGCCGCCACAAAGAACGGTAATGGTGTAGACGAAGAGGAGTTGCAGAATTCTGTCACGGCATCAATGGTTTCAGGAACCAAGGAGACGATGCCGGCGCCTTGGGCTGCACCATGGCCACCAGCGTCAGTGCCTTGAACCACCAGGACATCAGGACTCGCGAGCTTGGTGGCTTCGAGAGCTTCACGGACGCTGGTTACCTGGATCCAGATCTTGGTCTTGTTGCTCGAGGCCTTGCGTACACCATCTGCCCAGTCTTTGAGTTGGCTTGGGTGTTTTGGAGCAAAGAGCCATACCGCAGCAGGAATGTTCCCAGGTTTACCGAGGATGGCCAAGGTGTCTGCCAGTGGTGCGCCCCAGATGAGAAAGCCAACGCCTATAGGTAAGACGCCAGTGTTTGTAGACAGGTTGGCTTTGTTCGAGATGTCACGGCTTTTGGAGAGTTCGGAGGATAGAGTGCTGATATCGCTGCCTGCACCTATGAAGCCGAGGCCACCAGCTATGGAGACTGCGGTCGCGAGAGATGCATTGGCTATCAGGCGCATTGGAGCACAACTGATGAGTGGAGATGTTGTCCATGGATACGCGGCAGTCAGAGAGGACGCCATACTGGCAGTTTCTCGTATATGGTATGATGTCTGGACAATGAGTAGACTCAAGATTACCTTTCTTGCCCCTTCCAATTTCTCAATCGTTCTCAAGTCTACCTGCCTCTCGACCGTGCCTCGGGAATGTCGATGCTTCTCCGCAAAAGTGATGATGATGTCGGCAAGCGGGAAGGCAGAGTAGGGCACGCCCGCAATTCCCTCAGACCGCCCGGCAGTATCTTTCGCGATCGTCGACGCCGAGCTTCACTTGGTTGCGACTGAGAGATGTCAAGTAACACAAAGTATTCCATACCAACGACTACTGCCATCACCCGCCAGACTCTTACGCGTTTGCATATTTAATAGCGGGCATACTTACCCAGATACGCGACAAAGAACCTCTTCTCGAAGAGCCGACATATTCTTTTCCCGATAGCAGCTTCCCTGTGTTACTGCAAACATGAACGCACCAGACAGGTATACGCTGCTCTTTCCTGTTACTCGCTCCTCCCCTGGTTGAAGAAATTACGCTATTTCTCGTCGGAAAACCTGTCACGCGCGACTCTTCTGTTTCTTGCTTCACTTCTTAGTCCCTTGTCGCATTCCCATAAAATGGCTTCTTCACAAGCTTTCTTTTGTCACAATCGCAACCACCATCTATCGTTTTGCAATCAAGATCCTTGGTTGCTCTGCACACACAAAACACTTTGTTGTATTCCACTGCACGTCACATCCACTCCAAATGGCTCCCGATGATTACCATTTCATGGGCACTCCCGTCACCACCCTTTACGTTCACAAGCCAGAACGCGGCGACGTCGCTAACGATGTTCCTCCAAGATTCGAGCTCTTCCTCCTCGGCGACGGCGAGAAGAAAGTAACCTGGGCTCCCGAAACCCGTAAGCAACCACTTTCCCTGCGTTGGCCTTTCCTTCCATATCTGATTATCTGCTACTATAGGTGTCCCCGACGCAGCCATCTTCACCTTCAACAAGGAAGACCACACTCTCGCCAACCTCCTCCGCGCCAAACTCGCAAAGTCACCAAACATCTTGTTCTCCGCCTACAAAGTCCCTCACCCTCTGTTCGCGACCTTCGAACTGCGTGTCCAGACCGATGGATCCCTCACACCCAAGGACGCCGTCATCCGAGCTTGCGGAGACCTGATTCAAGAGCTGCAGAGATTGGACCAAGAGTTCACAAAGGAATGGGAGCTCAAGAAGATCGCTGGTCAAGGCCGCGATGGACTTTGAGACTTGCATCAGAAGACCTGATTCGCAAAACCAAGAGCTAGCAAAAGAGGGGACTTGAGGAACGAGCGCTGGAGGCTGCGCTCTGAGCATGACAAAATGGAGTTATGGGCGTTCTTTGCTGCAAACAAGAAGGGTACGGGAGGGAAGCACATTACACACTTATGCATGGCACAGACGAGAAAGTCTGTGTCTGGACCTTCAACTACAGAAGGAGACCATTCGAGCCGACGAGGTATTATTCTTATCCTTGCTCTCACATCACAAAAAGATACCCACGACACAAATATCAAGATTTTGCAACGACTACTGTAGCTTGTACGCCCTTGTGTGTGGAATGAGCAGTCGCTATCATCCGTAGTGAGTCAAGGTGGAAGTCGTTTACATCAGAGTTGTCTTTTAGGTTACGATATCATTTGCGAAGGACAAGGACAGAGAGAAAACTTAGCAATCTCGATGTCAGGAAATCGATCTAGTCTGTGGAAGAGAGCCAATGTCTGAGCCCTGTAAGTAAAAGAGCTGCAGCAAGACTGAGGGCAAATCGTCATCCTTGTCAAAGGATGAGAGTTCAAACAACATGAACCGAACCGCATCCGTCAAGCATCTCACTTCTCATCTCTCTCCGAATCCGAAGCCCAAGAAGGGGACCAGCTGGTTTGAGTCCAGTCAGAGTCGTTTCCGTCATCCTCGCTGTCCTCCTCCTTTTTTCCGACTGGTGGCTTTGCGTTCTCAAGGGTGCGTGCAGTTTTTCTGGCTTTCTTGGCTGCCTTCTTTGCCTTCTTCTTTGCAACTGCTGCGTCGATAGCAGTCTGTTCTGGATCTTCCTGGTTCGAAGTGTCGTTGAGCTTGACGCCGCCAACCTCGTCACTGTCTTTCGTGTCCACAGTTGCTGGTTGTTTGGCCTGCTTGGTGGCTTTCTTCTTACCAGCGACCTCCCAGGCACTGCGCTGCTGGTCGGAAGTCTTCTCTGGGTCAGGAGTTTCTTCAAGCTTGACCTCCTGGGTGCCACCGCTGCTCCAGGCATACACCAAGACAGGGTCGTCACGCTTGATAGGGTAGCGTTGCTGGTATCTGGTAGCCTCTTCGGCAGTGATTCCGCTATAGATGTTGTTTAGCGTATGTTCATGGCAAGAGTATGGTGCACACTTACTCCATAGCACGCAGTTCGTCAAGAACCTTGGGTGCAAGACGCTTGATTTCCTTGGGACGAAGATCGAGCTTGAGGGCGACGATCCACTTGGTGATCAACTCCAGATCTAGATCCTCGGCGCCTGGGAGGTTGGGTTCGGCGTTCAGGTGGCATGCGACTCTCTCGGCGGTGATGTTGCCTTTGGGGCCGTAAGACAGTGGGAAAGTCATGGTGATGAGATCTTGGTACTACGGCGGTCGTCAGATGGGTAGTGTTGATAGTGTGATGATCCCGAAGATCTGAGGTTGGATGATTTGGGTTGCTTGAAATAAGAAGTTTGTGAGAAAGAGGAAGAAAGCGAGGAGTGTTGGAAATGTCTTTGAGAGACACTGTGTATTGGTCGAGCACAGAAGTTGTGAAAAGAGGGTTGTGGCTTCTGGATCTTTCTGGTGTTGTCTGCATGTGAATGAATTAAACCAGAAGGCGCGATGCATTACAAGGAGACAGGTCTACTTACAACAATTGATGAATCAATATGCGGTTTGTCCCTTCCTAAATTGGAACTGTTTCAGTTGCAAAGATTCACGAATCCTCTGTTCATTCATAAACAGTCTGTTGTATAGTAGCATAATGACTCGTTCGTTTTGGCCTTTCATCAGCTATCTATCCTTCATCGCTTCATGCCATCTCATTGACCTTCTTTGCTCCGGCAGGTCGAACCATGACCATAAACTCATGCGGCGGGTCATCCCTCGCTGTTGGCGCATACTTGACAACATCGAAATCCATAAACTCACAATCCTCGAACCCGTACCGAGCATACAACGGTCTGCCCACCTTGGTAGCTTCCAGATAAGCCTGTATACCACAACGATCCGCAACTGCCAACCCTTCATCCAAGAGCAAAGATCCGACGCCCCTACGCTGGTAGGCAGGATCGATAGCGAGAATTCTGAGATACAGATACGGCTCCAGACCAATCCATTTCTTCTTGCTGGCTGTCATGGCCGCATCCATGGCATCCAGTAAAGCGCCATTAGCACCGGGAGCATGAGCATGAGGACCGTCTTCCTCCGCTTCCTTGTCAATTTGCTCTTGCGTACGTGCAGAAGGCTGTAACACCCAGATCGAAACACCCACCACCTTCTTTGCATTCTTCTTCTCCTCCTCGCTCAACTCAACCTCTGCCTTGTGTTCCCAAGCCTCCGGAAACACAAGATCAGAAGGGTCGGCAGGGGTATCTGTGTCGTAAGCCACGAATGCGCGTTGGCCAGCTTCAGAATCCGAGGTGCTCATCTTGGTCTTGAGACCATTAAGTGTTTCGCTGAAGTTGTGGATAAGGTCTGCCTCAGACATGCCATTGGGAAATATATGAGGTCGCAAGCCAGAAGAGAAGGCTCCACTGAAGATGCGTTCGCGAGCTGGTAGGTCCGATGGTCGCACCTGGCGGACCTGGATGGGCATGTTTGCTGAGTGTGATTCGTGTCTTGATCTCTGTTTTCGATACTGTTTGTTGTTGGCGACAAGTGTCTATCGTGAAGGCTTCAGTTCCAGAACTCAATGCCTGTTCTCTCCAATGTCTAAACAAGTTTTGGCTGGTTCTGCTTTACACCCCAGAAGGACAGATATCGCAGAATTAAAATGACGAACAATGATTTTGCTTCCAGAACAATGGAAGTCTAATATATATGTCCGGACGGCTTGCAGCTCACAGAGACTCTGACAAAGTTGGAATGAGTCACGAAAGGCAGAAATGTTGTTGCCTCGACAGATAACAAGTCAGACAGATCGACTCATCGAGGGGATGAGGTTCGTCCGGCGGCTTCTTCTCGCCTACACTTGCCGCATACAGCCATGTCCGCCGCGATTTAGCATAAACATGTCACCTTCCTATTGTGTGCATCGCTGCACTGGTGACTGGATTGCATGCGAAAGCTCTTTCTCTTGATCCACGGTAGAAAGAGACCTCTAAAGCACATTTATTATCTGAAGAGTCAAGTTGGTAATGTCGTCGATTCATCACTGTACTGATTTTGCCTGTATAATACAAAAAACTGTTTGCTTATGAGGACAAAGGACTTTGATGCTGAAGGAAAGAACAGAATAAGTGTCTGGCCGTCATGTAAAAAGTAAGGACAAGAGAAGGAAAATTGCCCAAACGAAAAAAAAAAAAAAAAAAAGGTTGTTACAGTGAAATGCCACCAAAAGAAACCATGTCAAGAACGAAAATACGAAAACGCCTCGCCAATGAAATGAGATGTTCGTCAAGAACAACAACGCCGCTTCTCAATGAAATGGATGACCACCAATCGCTCATGTAAACATCTTCTACCCCGAAAAGGGCAGCAAGAAAACTCCTCAGAAAATATGAAGAACGAGAATCGAACGTGAAAAAGGAGCCGGTCCAGTATGGTTTATGGTAACAATGGTGAAAAGAAATATGCAGAAAGGGCAACATTGACGCGTGAGAAGCGAGTCGAAAGGCCGACGCGACCTCAGTAATATGCACGAGTATCCTTCAAACAACGGTATGGATCAGGACGTCCAATATATCCTGGTCTTGGCTTGACCGGTGTTGGTCTCTTAGGCGGTTGGTGATCGCGATAGAAATCAGGCTGGAAGCAGTCCTTACGCTGGCCCCTCGACAAACAGACGATGCGCTTTTCCTGTGGATGTACCTGCCCATACATCCAATGAGGTATCCAGGTTGGTCTTCTAGCAGAATCTACCTAAGATTCTTGTGAGAGGATAACAAAGTGCTGTTCCCAAATCCATCCAAGTGAGTTGGTCGGATCATCCTGGTTTTTCGCAAGCCAAAGTTCACCCTTTTGTGCGACAACGTCAAACACTTCGCCTTCAACGTACGTCAAGTATGGGTAACCTGCTTCGCGTCTGGCTCGATCAATGTTGAATTCGAAAAGACTAGCGGCCACGAACATCACAGGCGTATCCATTGGTGCATGCTGCGGCGACATTGGACCAGGACTAACAGGAGCATCGGACATAGGCATAGCTGAGTTGAACATTCCAGAAAAGCGGGGTTCTTGTTGTTGCTGAGTCTGCGAGCTCACTGCAGAGCCAGGGCGTACACTAGGGCTACGCTTTGCCGTGTCGAAGCTCATGCGCGAAGACATGCTCTTCAAATCTGCAGGACGCTGGGCAGTTGAAGGTCTGCTGGCAGAGAACGAAGCTTTGGGTACGACGCTCGGCATACGAGACGGGGGAAGACTGTTGTTTTGGTTCGCACCCACACTAGGAGCGCGACCACGAGTAGACAGGGACGAGCTGGATCGCATCCTACCGTAATAGCCTGGCTGACCTGAGTCAGGCATGACCGGAGATGCCATTGCTGAATTGAAAGACTTATTGAAATCAGTAGGTGTGAACAGTGGCTGGTTTTCGCTACCGATAGACATGGTTCTATGACCATTTGGCAGGATCGAAGGACGTCGTGTGGAAGCTTGAGAGGAGACGGTCTCATCGCCAACCAGAGTGGTCTGTGGTGACAGAAAATTGAAAGTGTCGGCAAGCAATGCACCATTGCAGACACCAAGCGACAATACCTGCGAGTGAACAAACTCGTACTCTCCAGCAAATTCCGGTTCGATGTCGGCATAACGGGCGTAGGCAAAGTCAACAACAGGTGCGAGCTTCTCCTTCCACAGCCACCACCATTGAGACTGGAGGTAGACATGAGTGTTCAGGCATGCTCTCACCAGCTCCGACTGTAACGTGTAGAGTCGAGGTAAGTCGAGCTTGAGTTGCTCATTGAGCGCTTCATAGACTTCTGCGGCTTCGGCGGTTTTGGCATCAGGCTTCTGACCTTTTTGCTGCATCGCTTGAAGACGGGCATAATCCGCGACGCGCTTCTTGCGCTTGGCTATCAAGTGTTGAGGACCAGCATAGAGCTTGAGACACTCGAGCATTGGGTTGACGACGTGTGCCTGCACACGGGCTTTGTGGTCTGGCAGGGCAACGGTACAGAGTTCGTTGATGGCAAGAATGAATTTGCGGAACTTGCTCTCGATCTCTGGGCAGTTGTTCGTGTCGCACTCAACGTACTTTTGCAATGCGTCAGCAAATCTCATGAAGTGAGCGACAGGCTTCTCAAGCTCCTCCAAAGTGTGCTGGATGTCTCGCATGCAGATTTGCAGCTTAAGATAGTGTCCGTTAAGCGCTTGAACTGCCTGGTCAAACTCCGGGTCCTTGTGGGCTTCCTCTGCTCCGACACGGTCCTTGACAGTATCCTTCTTTGCGAGGAAGACGGCCAGAGCACTGCGAGCGTTGGACTTGGCACGTTTTCTATGCACTTCTTGCACATATTCCGAACGCTTTTTGGATTCATTGATTCTCTTGCAAACTGCAAGAATACCCTCAAGTGAGTGATCCAACGCCTTTCGGTCGGGATGGTTCTCGGGCGTACGTCCGACCAAGTCTCCAAGCAGAAGACCATACTTGAGGATGCGTTGCGTGGGTTTCACCAACAATGAATCCAGATTCCAGGCACCAGTGATGTCGCTGGCCATCTTTTGACACTCGGTAAGCCAAGAGGTCACAAGGGGCTCTGTTTGAATTCTCTTCAAACAATTGTTGGCGTTCTCGTGGTTTTTTAGGTAGACCTCATAGACGTGCTCCATGCGAGCCATGTGCTTGGCAAAAACGGCACCAATCGTGGTCAATCGATCTTTTTCATCATCTATGACCACACTTGACGAATTGCCATCGCTGTTCGAAGTCGAAAAGCTGCCCCTCTTAGGTTGCCAGCGAGAAGACTTGGGGGGAACATAGATAGGTGCGGCAGCCTTGCGCAATGCATCGTAGAATTCGAGTGAGAACTTCTCGACTTGATCGACATTGCCGAAAAGGGTCTTTCTGTCCTCTACAGATATGATCTCGCCGACGGTCGCCTTGTAAATGTCCTCAATAATCTTCATGTCTTGGTGGTGGGAGTACTCGGTGTCTATGACCTCCTGAACAATGTGCCTACGCTTGGTGAGGCGTTCAGTCTCAGGATTAGGAGATGGGGGCATTGTTGAAGGGGGCGGGCCATAGTCGACAGATGGTCGAACAGAGGATGATTGGAACGAGGACATTGATTGTGAAGGAGGTAAGGGTACCATCTCGGGTTTCATTGATTCCATCGATGGGCGTGCAGGTGTTGAGAAATTCCTGTGGCGTTCGTCTTGTGTCCTCGATCGTGCCGAGACTGGGCTGGCCGGATGACTTGTGAACGTAGGTCCGGGAGAAGCATCTGTGAGAATGACCTCAAATGGCGGTTCTTGTGCATTTGCAGGTGGAGGTGGGGGTGCATGTTCTGGCAACGGAGGCTGAGGTCTTGTGGTGTCCGCAGAAGAATTGGACATGGTAAGTCCAAGCCCAGTGCCCATCGGTATCTCCGGAAGCCGAAGTCTGTCCGAAGATCTGCTGTTTCGAGATGAAGGCAACGCCTGGTTTAGTGACCCCATCGACAGCTGGCCAATACTTGATCGAGGTGAGTAGCCATAGTCCTTAGGTGGAGGCGGAGGGCGATAGTCATCATCATCATCATCATCCTCGTTGACTGCTCCAGACGTAGTGTCGGACAGAGCTGGGGTTGTAGAGCCCACGAATTCTGTAGCGGGCGTACCAAGATCATATTGAGATGCAGGAGTATTGACCATGATGCTAGAAGGCGAGAAAGACTGCAAGTAGGAACTGTCGTTGAGAGCATCCTGAGAAGCTCTGGGAAGACTCGCAGCAGACCGTCTATAGGTAGTGCTGTAGACGATCGCAGTGCCGCGAATCTCCTCTTCTGGCGTCTCCATGTTTGTGCGATCAGAAGGATTGTATGAATTGGGGGACAGGTATTCGGTCATCGACTTTCTTGGCTGAGGAGAGCCAGCCTGCTCTCGCAGTATGCTGTCCAAAAGAAATCCTACAGAGTCTGCATCGTTGGCTTCAGCCTTGGAAAGACTAGGGGAAAGTGGCACGACGTGTTGCTGGAAGTCGTGGAGCATCTCAGGCGATACGGAGCCGATCTCCTGATACTGGCTGGTGATACGGTCCACGGCCTCACGGGCTTGGCCATGCTCGTTCCAGTCTGGGATAATGGCTAACGCTGAAGCCCGGCCCGCACGCTTCGACTGACGTGGAGTCTTGTCTTCATCAGGAATGAGATTTGTCGAGGTTGTGGCTCTGACAAAATCTGATTTCTTGGGTGTCTCAGGATCCGCCTCTTCCAAATGTGGGACATGCGGTAGTTGACCAATCCAGGGCGAAGAGAGCCCAACCTGAGCAACGTCGCTAGCAAAGCTATCTTCATCCGAATCAGGAATGCGATGAGGCACAGGAGCGTGCTGACTGAGGGGTGACGGGGAAGACTCGAGCTGCTCAGAAGCGTGATAAGGTGCTGGGGAAGACGGCAGGTCAGAAGACCAATCCTCTGTCTGCGTTGCAGGTGCAACATCGTCCTGAAGCACGATATGTATTGAAGCACGATCTCCATTTTCCGAAGGTGTGAATGAAGAGCCTTCCTCAAAGTCTGTATGCGAGGCGCTTGATACACTTCTCTCCCGCATTCTCATGACCTGGCTGAGAAGCGTTCCCGGTGCCACCCCTCCAGCCGCATTCTCGCCAGCCAAAGATTCATCACAGCTATCCCCCACAGCCTCCTCTTCCTCTTCGTAGTCGGCCTTGTCGACGAACTTACTTGGGGGACTAGAATTCAACTCAGAGACAGCAGGGCCATCAGGGCTTTTGACAAGCTTTGATGAGAGTGGTGAATCCTCGTAGTCAACAAATGCGCCAGGGATGTTGCGTGGAGTGGTTGGAGACAACAGATTGGACGTCTCTGACAGATCGGGATCGGTGTGATCAGCTTCGGTCTGTTCAGTGTCGGTAAATTCCACGTCTGTATGCTCGAAGGATGAGTCCATGTCATGGCCGTTGCCACTGTGATCTTCCCGGTCGTCACTAGCCGTGTCATTGACGTTACTTCCGTGTCTTGATTCGCTACCGCTCAGACTGCCTCTTCCAGGTGCTTCAACCGAGTTATCGCTGAAGGCACGTTGTATCTTCTCCTTTCGCGCAGCAAGATTTATATTGTCCAGCTCCGGTATCTTTTTCTTTCTGAATCTCCTAGGGTCGTTGTTCTGCAAGGCAAGCGAAGACTCAAAACGCTGGCCAGATCTAGCACGCGAAGCGGTTGTCGAGGCGGAAGAAACGGGAGGCCTAGGGCGTGAACTTCTTAGCGGAGGAGACTTTAGAGGAGGGGGTGCATTGATAAAGGCTTTCAGACTATTGCCTACGGGAGCCTGGCGCTGATGCATTGAAGAATCGTACCGTGTGTTACCGAGAGTGGGCAGGCCTAAAAGATTCGAGCCGAAAGAAGAAGCACGTTGAGACGATGTGTGACGAGAACGAGGCGATGTGGGAGCAGGGAAATGATTGACTGACTGGCCCATCTGCGAGATATGGCGTGAGGTGGTAGGCGAAAGAGGCTCGACGCTGAGGGAACGTCTAGAATTGCTGACAGGAATCCGCGAAGGACTGACCAACGAAGTCGAGGCATTGCGTGGCAGCGAACGATAGGAAACAGGGTAAATCGACAGGGCAGAGTCAGCTTCAGGTCCGATGAGATCACTACGCACACGCCTGTGGCCGGTGCTAGGACGCGAGCGACTCGAATGTAGAGGAACGGGTAGATGGTACTCGGCGTTGGAAAGCGATCGCTTGTGAAGTGTCGAAGAATGTGCCGGGGAGGAGCTCAAGCTACCATCAGAACCTCGACGGGTTGCTAGAGAGAAGAGGCTGTCATGAGCCGTGTCATGAGGAGCATAGTTTCGTGTACGGGGTTGGTCTGAAGGAAGTGAGGTGGGCGGGCGGATCTTGCTACGGCGAGTGGGACTCTTCAACGGCGAGATAGTGTCTTGTGGAGTGGTAGAGCGGGTTTGAGAAGAGGAAGTGGTGCGATTTCTGGTGGGCGAGCGCGGCGGGCGCTGGAGACGTGAGCGTGAAGCGCCTGGTGGGGGTTGTACGGGTTTCTGGTCCTTAGTGGACTGCTGATTGAAACGATTGACCAGATCCTTGATAGATCGTTGGGATGTAGCGGTAGAAAGCGAGCGCGGCGCATCATGACGGCTGGAAGTTGTCGCAGCTGCGACAGGGTTGGATGCCGCACGTGTGGTTTCGGACGACGGTGGATCCATCGCGTCGTGGTTCGAGGTGGTTGACCAGGGCAGAAACGGGGGCAGTTGCTATAGCGGCGCCAGGTGCATTGCTTTCTGCTCAGCGGATGCTCATGGCAGGATGGCAGCACAAGAAGCGTGTGCAGACGTGTGCGCGGGCGTGAGCGGTGGATAAGAAGGGGGCTGTTTGCTCCGATGTTGTGTTTGTAAAGCCTTCACGGCCTGCTCGACGATGATGTAGTCTACCGCGTGGGCGGCGTCACTCGCATTTGCTTTTGTAGGTGGGCGGAGGGTTGGTGTTTGGTGTTCCTTGTCCCCTTGGTCTCGTGGGTGGTCGTCGGCAGAAAGTATAACTTGTCGGAGGTTGCACGACGGCGGTCGTCAGTCGTCCGGCTTTAGACGAATTACAGAGGGCAAGAACGGCTGCTCTTGCCTGATGCCAGCGCACTTGCCTTTACTCTGTCACCACAAACGGCTGCTTGGCCGCCCGAAGAAGCCTGGAAACTACCGCTCATGCCATGTCAAGCCTGTCCACCCGTGCGCCCCCAGTGCTGTCATCTATCAAAATCAATCAATTTTCATTTCCTTGTACCATGCACCCGAGACATCTTGGTCCACTGCCCCTACTTCCATCCACATTCTGCATCTCGAATTACTGCCTCAACCTCTACCAAGTAGTCTTGCTTCATCCGAAGCATTCGGCATTCACCCCGTCTGTTACAAACTCCGCGTTTCACTTCCTCTGCCAAACTCTGGCCTGTTTGCTCTTTCCCTGTGTCGGGTAACCCTGGACCCTCAGGCCTTGTACAACTCAAACAACCATCTGCTTGTGATAGCTTGCTTCCTGACTTTCCTGTTTTTGACACATATCGTGTGCCAAGGGTGTTTCTTTTGTACTCCGGTGACTTCGACCAAATCTCGTTCGCGCGAAGCTGAACACTTGCGTGTCGACTTTCATGACTCGAAGTTAAAATGTTTAACGTTCCTATAGTCCCTGCGGCAAGCCACTAGTGTTGGAGAGATGCTTCGAAGGCACCTCGCCTCCATCCGCTGTCGGGGATTTTGTTCCCAGTCTGTCTTGCAAAATTGCATGCTTTCGACAACTATTCTGTTGTCTAAATAGAGCAGAATGACGATGCAATGTGTATACAATCCAGTGTCTAGAAGAAAGTTGTTGGACTAATTCTACTCGAATGTAACCGACTCTTGGAAACGCCATATTCCTCGCCTCGAGCCTCCTGCATACTTCATTTCTTTTCTGCGCCGCTAGCTTCTCCGGCTTCCATCATCTTGAGCTCGTTCTCAATCTTTCTGTGCGCAAACGTAAAGCGTGGATACAGGAATGGACGAAGATCGTAGCGGTTGTCATCAGGCGCATATTGCTCGGCGTAATATGCTGGCGTGATGGTCGTCATTTTGTGTCTGTTCACGGCGTAGTAATACATGAAGTCGCGGACCTTCTTGTACACCTCCCGAGGGGTGTGCTGGTCCTGCCAGTCTACACAGAGCTTCTCCCACATTGAGTAGACCCCGAATTTGCGGACCTTTCTGAGATAGCCGTAAACCGATAGTTCTTTGTATGTCATTCCCATATCGACTTCATCGGACTGGACGTAGTCGCTTGTGATGGGTTCCAGCTCAGCAGTGGGAGTCGCGTCAATGAATTCTTGCAGGATCGGCAGCTCGAATGCATGTTCTGCCCATGCTATGAAGCGAATCAAGTCTGTCTTGCTGATGCCACCGATGGGGTTGATGTCTGCGCTGCTGCAATCGTATTTGGTGAGATAACCACGAAGTGCTTCATCCACATTGGCTGACCCGAGGACTAACAAGCCTCCTGTACGTCCCTGAGTGGTAGGCAGAAGTTGGCCAAATGCATACGATAGAATCATTCTCGTACGGCTCTGGAAGTTTTGTAGTGCAAGGTTTTCTGCCTGACTTCCTCCATGAACCTTGAACCTGGGTTCAAAGTTGAGAGTGGTAGAGACAAGGTGTTTGACGGCATTGAAAACTTCGTCGATGTTGCAATCAATGTGGTGAGCACCTATTGCCTTGGCAAGTTTCTCAGCACGACTACGGGTCTCTTTGCTGGATTGCTCTTTCATGCCCATGAAAGCAGAAGAGAACCCTCTACCGCAAAAGTCCTGAGCTGACATCTTGGTTACATCGTCGTTGGAACAGAGACGAGATGCGTCTCTGATGACCTGTTCGTCACCTTCCTTGATAGCTGCTACAACCAGCCTGCACATAGAGAACACGATGGTTGCAGTTGCACAAGAATCAATGCCACCACTAAGAGGCACAAAGCAGCCCGCGGCTCCAGATCTGCGTAGATAGTCCCAGAGCCAACAAGCGGGACCAAGAGCAATCTCTTCTTCTGGCTTGTGATAGCGAGGTTCAATCATCTTTGCGATTCGAAGGTTGAGGTTGGACTGACTCTTCTGAGTCATGGCAAAATCAATTTTGACACGCTTGAATTCGTGAGCCTTCATTGCCTGCATTCCCCTGCTACGAGATTGGCGTGCGGACCAGATGTCATCAAGGTCGACAGTAGATGTGATGACTTCAACGTCACGGAGAGAAAACTGACTACCCTGAGCGACCGTCTGTCCATTGATGGCAATAAGGGAACAACCATCATAGTACAGGCGATCACCATCACAGCCTCTCTGGTTCGAGTACATGTAGACTCCGCCCGACTTGGAGGCATTCGTGATCAGGTTGATGCGTGTGTCAAGCTTACGCAATTCATGGTGAGAACCGCTAGAGTTGAGGATGATCTCGGCGCCATTGAGAGAATACTGTATGTGAGGCGAGTCGGGTGTCCACAGCTCCTCGCAAAGTTCGGAAGCGAATGTAGCATCCAAGGTTTGGAAGATGATGTCTCCGATGGGTACTTCGGTCTGTCCAGTGATTTCTTGGATCTCGAGCGGCAGCGTATAGGTATCGACACGGTATCTGGTCCAGGGAGTAAAGTAACGCATCTCCCGATAGTTGCCATCGTTGCAGAGGTCAATCTTGGGTCTGATAGCCAGGATTTTACCATTCAATGCAAGCACTCTAGCATTGTGAGGAACATCGTTGTGACGAACAGGCAGACCCAGATCGATGATGATGTCCTGAGCTTCGGAAGACTTTATGATCTCAGACGCAACCTCCCAGGAATGTGAGAAAGTATCAAGCTCCTGGAAGTGGTCAAGTAAGCCGTAACCTGGGATGCAGAGCTCTGGAGTGAGTATCAACTTGGATCCGGCTGCCTTAGCCCGGCGGATAGCTTCCAGGATGCGATCCCGATTGCCATCGAAATCAAGTGCCCATTGATTCAGTTGACAAGTTGAGATAGTAGCCAAGCGACCCATGGTGGGAGGATTATGTGTTGTGTAAGGGGCCAAGAGTCGTTCGCGATGGAATAGCTTTGTAGGAGCTGTGACTCTTGACGTTGTGATTTACACAGTGAAAGCCGCAAATTTCACGTCATGGCTTCGACTTATCGCGCAAACGATCAACATATCTTTATTCACTTGGGAAAACGCTCTCAGACGTATGTTAATTCACATGGTTACATATTCAAGGCTCTTCAAAGCCAACAATCATTTCTTGCGAGTGTCGGGCTCTTCGATTTGTGCCTCTTGGACGAGGGTCGTTGGCCCTCGGCCGGATGTACCACCACAGTGCTCCGGCTTGGCTCAAGAACACCCGACAGATAATTGCAGATCGCAAAACCAAAAAAGGCATGTTCCTCGGAGCAAGAGCCAATTGTTTTGCCAAGAACCTCCCGGCAATAGACATTGGTGCCAATGTGCTAAGGACCGCGGCGAAGGCAAGAATATTGAGTGTCTGAGTGCTGTCGCGGCTTTTTTCGAAAGACGCGATGAAGGCTGGGAGGTTAAACCGGCTAGAGTGGTCGAAATGCATGTTTCTTGCATGCTTCAAACCTTACCGATGCATCAAGTTGACAGAGCCGTTTCAGCCCACAGTTTTTCTACAATTGGTGGAAGTTGGCTTGCAGCGCTTGCATTAGAAATGACAGCTGTGCAACATGATGCATGATGCGTAACAAAAGGCTTGACCTCGGTCATTCATTAATTGTCACACAAGAAGAGGATCGGGTGGATAGAACCGATCAGAAAAGTAGAGCTCTGAGCTCTGAGCCGCAAACACCAGCAACTGCCCCGCGTCTGGAAGTTGGACAGAGCTAAGGCAACTTTGCGCGATAAAGAGTGCCAAGTCCAGGACCGAGGTGCAGATCAATTGGCGAAGAAACAGGATAAAGTTCATGCAAGGCGAGCGGGATAGATGGTAAAATGGCCGGGGGTGTCACGTCGTCGAGCTATCAGAGGCAGACACCCTAGACTGCTTGGTATGATTGCTCTTATATTGCGATAGCGATGAAAGGGGAGAGACCGGTGACAGCGAACAGTTTCATTACCAGAACTAGAGATGGCAAGAGCCCAAGACAGGTAGAAGAAGATGAGGGCGGAGATGAGAATAGATGAGGTTTAGGTTAGCGTGAATGGTGGTTGCCACGGGCCGGCAAGAAACAGCGCGCGCGCGGCTTCCACGCCGCCGGATTGTTCCTGCCCTCTTGGTGTATTTATGTCTGTTGGCCCCAGCGACCATTCTCTTCCTTCCTCTCCGTCCCAAACAGCACCCCATTGCATTTCTGCCTCTGTAAAAAGACGACAGCAAAACATTGACTCTTAATCACAAAGTAAGAATCTCTTGATCCGAGCGCTTGCACATCATCCATGTTGGTTACATTACTCGCATGGACGCGCAATCCTCCATGTGTGCCCCAGAGCTGTCGCATCTAACGCTTGAGCCTGTGTAGATCTTCGTTGCAAACATGCTCTACTCCACCATCTTCTTCGCCGCCTCGGCCTTCACTGGCCTTGCCGCCGCTCAGGTCCAGACTGGCAACTACACCATCGACCCCAACTCTGTCGATTCCACCACCAGAGCCAGCTGGTGCCGTGCCGAGTTCAACACCTGCAATACTCTTTGCGGCAGTGGTGGTTTCAAGACCAACTCTTGCGATAACGTCAGTACCATGTTGTCTGCAGTTCCGAACGTAGTGCTGATTTTGTCTATAGAACTCTCTCATGTACAGCTGCGTCTGCAACAGCGGTCTCACCCCCGACATGTCTGAGTACGGGAGCACCGTCCCTACCTACGAGTGCCAGACATACAAGGGCCAGTGCCTTCAGAACAACGCTGGCAACATCACTGCCCAGGACCTGTGCCAGAAGATCACTTGCGCCAGCCAGACTGCCTCCAACCTCGTCTCTTCGTCTACCATGGCCTCGAGCTCGAGCTCTGCTGCTTCCAGCGCCTCCAGCGCCGCTGCTAGCGCTACTTCCGCTACTTCCGCTATGGCTACTGGCTCGCAGACCGCAGCCTCCAGCGCCGCCAGCGCCACCCACACTGGTGCTGCCAACGCTCTCAGCATTGCCAACGGTGCTCTTGTTGGCTCCCTGTTCGGTGTCTTTGCCTACGTTCTGTAAACAGGGCCAGTGGCCTTGATACGGATTGTGTGACAGCAATGGATACCCCGACGAGTAGTAATCACGGCACATTATACGAATGGTACCGGGCATGAGAGTAGGCGTTTTTAATCACCATTACCAGCGACGGAGTTGTTCTTTTGGGACCCAAGGGTTTTATATTCTATGCATCTATAGCGATGCCTCTTGTTACACAGTAGTTAATGATTCAATGAACAACATTGATCCGATGTTTGCAATTTAGACTCGCAATTGTTGTGATGAAGTCGTTTATCGGAGTAATATATATGGTTGAGCCAATCAAAACCGAGCACAGAGCACAGAGCAGCATGAAGCCGGGGAAGAGGTGGGCAATGTCGCACAGAAAGCTGGAGCACAAGATAAGCGTGTCGGTGAAGAAGTTTAATGGATGCATGTGAGGATGAGCTCCGGGAGTGTTGATGGCTATGCGACTTCAATAAGAACATGGTAGTCATGGAGTATATCCAAGCAATGAAGTGTGAATAAAGGCATCTAGATCTATCCCCTGCGGCGGCGATCTTGACCAGCAGGCCGGCACGCTTGATCAACGACGAGTGACGTCTTGTGGAGATGTGCTATCTGGTTGCGAAAAAGTTCCTAGCCCACTCGTACGGCAAAAGCACTGAGATCTCTGTGCTACTACGTGTCAGCTAGCCCCAACGAACAGCTGTGAGGTCCACCCGAGTGCGAATGCCACAGATATTCATTGCAAGAGCCCGACTGTCGTCTTTACGTCGCTCCTTCATCATCTCGAATCACCGCTTCCCCAGCAATCTCTCCCTCCCTCTCGCCTCCAACTTTCCCGTCCAATCTCCTACACCCACATTCCTACGACCACACACTATGGCGACTCTCGGCGCATATCAAAAGAAGCACAAGGTTGCCATTGTCGGCTCTGGCAACTGGTATGTGAGCAGTAGCTATCTTCACGCCCAACTTCTCGTCACACCTGAAAACAAGAGAGACTGACATCTTTAGGGGCACTACCATCGCCAAGGTTGTCGCAGAGAACACCAAATCCAACAGCGACCTGTTCGAGCCGGATGTTCAGATGTGGGTCTTCGAAGAGGACGTGTCCATCCCGAAAGAGTCGAAACACTACAAAGGCGACGACAAGCCGCAGAAGTTGACCCATATCATCAACGACGTCCACGAGAATGTCAAGTACTTGCCAAATGTTGCTCTCCCCAAGAACATCATCGCCAATGCCTCGCTCGAAGATACCGTCAAAGACGCCAGCATTCTCATCTTCAACCTGCCTCACCAGTTCATCGAAAAGACCTGCGACACGTTGCAGGGCAAGATTCTGCCTTATGCTCGTGGTATCTCTTGCATCAAGGGTGTCGAAGTCTCAGACAAGGGCATTGAGCTCTTCTCCGAATGGATTGGCCGCAAGCTGAACATTTACTGCGGTGCCTTGTCAGGCGCCAACATTGCCACTGAGGTCGCTCTCGAGAAGTTTTCCGAAACCACTGTCGCATACGACCCTCCAACCATGGACAGCCAGCAGCCCACCCCCAAGGGCTCCCCTCGTTCTTCCGAGATCGACCTGTCTCAGCTGAGCGGCAAGCAAGATCAACACGAGAAGATTAAGCTTTACCCTTTGCCTACCGAGTACCCTCCTCTCAGTCACGACAATGTAAAGAAAATCTTCCACCGCCCCTACTTCCATGTTCGCATGGTCTCGGATGTTGCTGGTGTATCGCTCGGTGGTGCGCTCAAGAATATCGTTGCTTTGGGTGCTGGTTTTGTTGATGGTTTGGGCTGGGGAGACAACGCCAAAGCTGCCGTCATGCGTGTCGGTATCTTGGAACAGGTCAAGTTTGGCAAGATGTTCTTTGCCGATTCCGTCCGTACAGAAACATTCACTGAGGAGAGCTGTGGTGTAGCAGATTTGATTACCAGCTGCAGTGGTGGTCGTAACTTCCGTTGTGCAAAGATGAGCGTCGAACGTGGCATGACTATTAACGAAGTCGAGGAGCAAGAACTTAATGGACAAAAGCTGCAGGGAACTAGCACTGCGGCCGATGTCAACAACTTCCTGAAGAAGCAGGGTCTCGAAGACGAGTTCCCTCTTTTCACTGCCATCTACAGTAAGTTTGGCATCAATATACTACACGGTTGTCTAGCCTCGCTAACACAAATGCAGATATCCTCCAAGGCAAAGACAAGGCGGAGAACATTCCTGAGCGCATTGAATCAAAAAAGTACCCATGAAGCGACGACCCTTTTATGTTATTTCACGACCAAGGTTGACTGGCTATTAGGAGTTATTCGGGGCAAACCAGCGCAAAACTATAGATTATCCTAGGTAATGTTCCTATTGTGTATCAGAGCAAGCATTTGTGTACGGTTAGCAGGCATGGTGTTTGAGATGACCACCGATTGGTGGAAGCATATCCAAAATTGGTGGCCTACATCTGGAAGATATAAGGTTGTAATAACGTAGCCAGAAATTACACTACCCGTCAAGCTCACCTGTCGCACTCGCAATCTGGTAGTGCTGATTAGTATGCAATACAGCCGACTGTTCAGAGTAGAGAAAGGGGTGCGCTTGAACGGAAGCCTCGGCGACGCTATCGCGACTTCCGAACCACCTTGGTATTACTGACATCATCCCGGGTCAGTCGAAAAACAATGAAACGATGATGGAGCAGAATACTCAGCCAAGAGTCAAGGATTAATTCGGATAGATAGGTTGTTCGGTCTGCCCGCCTTTTCTTCTTGTCTTTCTCATCTGCTATACCTAAGATCATACTACGCTGTATAATGCTGGCATCAAGAAGTGCAACTCTGCCGCGAACATTTGGTGTGACACGACAGCATGAGTCGACTGCTTTCGCTGCTGTCTTGAGAAGCCATGGCCCGGAATTCGTCTCGAGAAGGACTAATGCTGGTCAATTGGCTTCAAGAACACAAACACGGTTCCTCACAAGGGGCATTGAAAGTAGCAAAGGAGGTGTGTCATCGTCTCTCTACTTGTTAAATCCATCTAACATCCCACTAGATCGTGAACGTGTTGTTGTGCTAGGCTCTGGTGAGTGTTTATTGTGTTGCTTGAATGCCTGAACTGCATCTCATTTCTATCGCAGGCTGGGCTGGCTACACCCTCGCCCGAGACCTCGACCCCAAGAAATATCAAGTCGTCGTCGTATCACCTCGCTCCTATTTTGTCTTTACACCTCTCCTTGCCTCAACCTCAACCGGCACCCTTGAATTCCGCACAGCTCTCGAGCCTGTCCGCTCTCGTCGCACCAAAGTAGAGTTCTTCCAAGGCTGGGCTGATTCTGTGGATTTCGCGTCCAAGACTTTGAGAGTGGAAGAAGCTGTTGAGAACCCATTGCAGGCTATGGCTCTGACTGCTGATGGTCGCGAAGATCAAAATTCAAAGCAACTAGAGCAGGAGAAGGGCGTCAAGCAGAAAAAGGGCAAAGTCTTTGAGATGAATTATGATAAGTTGGTTGTGGCAGTCGGATGCTACTCACAAACTTTCGGAACGCCTGGTGTCAAGGAACATGCCTATTTCCTCAAAGATGTTGGTGATGCTAGGAAGATCCGGAACAGGATGCTTTCTTGTGAGTTTGTATCGAAACTGAGTTGTTCTCAATGTCACTAACCGCATCACTCCAGGCTTCGAAACAGCTTCTCTACCAACCACCAGCGAAGAGATGAAAAAGCAGCTTCTCAACTTTGCCGTCGTAGGAGGTGGCCCGACTGGCATTGAATTCTCCGCCGAGCTCCACGATCTCATCAGCGAAGATATGGCTAAGCTCTACCCTGAGCTGATGCAATACTACAAGATCACCGTCTACGACGTTGCCGACAAGGTTCTCAGCATGTTCGATGACAAGCTCGCCAAATACGCAGTCGAACACTTCACCCGTGAAGGCATTGACGTCAAGACATCTCACCACGTCAAATCGCTTCGCAGAGGTTTACCCAAGAAACTCCAGGAAGATGGTGGTGACCAAGTTGTCAAGGACGACTCAAGCTGCTACACACTAGACTTGAAAGAAGAGGGCGAAATAGGCGTTGGCATGGTAGTCTGGAGCACCGGACTAATGATGAACCCCTTCATCTCAAAGTCTCTTTCAAGACCTTACGACATACCCATCGACAGCACTGTCGTCGAAACACCTTCAGATGCAAAGAGTTGGAACATCTCTAGGCATCCACGCAGCGGTGGCATCATGACAAACGACCGCCTCCGGGTAATCATGCAACCCTCCACCCAAGCAAAAGAAGGAGAGAAGGTCAATGGCAGAGCAATCATCAAAGATGTTTACGCTCTTGGCGACTGCGCAATCATGGAAAACTCGGCTTATCCAGCTACCGCCCAAGTGGCTAACCAAAAAGCTCGCTGGCTGGCCAAACAGCTCAACCGCGACACCATCGACAACAACGCCTTTACCTACAAGGACCTTGGGGTAATGGCCTATGTGGGGAACTGGAATGCTGTGCTTCAATCATCAGGCGGAGACGTGTCTGGAAGAGTTGCCTGGTTCATTTGGCGTGGTGCATACTTGGCAAAGAGTGTCAGTTGGAGAAACAGGATTTTGATCCCTACCTACTGGTTTGTCAACTGGCTATTCGGCAGAGATATCTCGAGGTTCTGAGCATCCGCATATGTATAGACTAACAAGTACTTTTCATTGCTTCTGATGTTCTTTGCTATACTTTGCAGATGCAATTTCCCGATTGGTCCACTCGCTTTACCAACTCAAGCTTCAAGTGCTTGGCAGCGTGAACAAGCAAGTGCAGAACACACAGCCCTTCTCTTTTCTTTCCGTTGGAAAATTCGGCAACAAGATCAATTGGAAACAACATTGCCATACTATACTGGAGATATCAGCTCTTGCTTCATCGTGTTACTACTGTACATAGAGCAATCATATATCTCACGAATGACGAAACTGATTTGGAGACGTTTTGGAAGTGAAGCCTCTTCTCGAGGTAATATATTTTGTACAGTTGATCCATCTAAGGTAAATGTTTCGTTAAAACATGCTAGGTAATGAAGTGATTACATTATAAGTGCGTGCTTTTTGTCTTTCGTTATGCTGGACTTGAAGTGTAGAAAAAATGTCCAACAACAATAGTAACCATCTAGTATGTATCAGAGACGATACGCTTAGCAGGCACGAACGTAGAGGCCGAGAGCCGAAGGATTGTAGTCTTGGAAGAACTAAAATTACCCGTTAGTTTGTGTATAATATGATAGATATTTGGTATAACTTACCTCGAGATCAAGGCCGCCAGTAGAGGTGACCTCGAAGGAGACTCTGGTGCCAGCAGGGCAGGCATCCTGGCTGAGAGTGTGGGAAGAACCACGCTTGAGAGCATCGACAGAGCCGATCTGCTTGGCGACAGCGGGAGCGTTGGCGTAGGTGGTCGACTCGTTAGCAACACCGTTCAAGACAGCAATGGTGAAACCACCCTGGTCGTTGAAGGAGTAGCTGGAAGTCTCAAGCTGGTCAAGCTGAGGGAAGAGGAAGACAGTCGAGCAAGTCTTGCCAGCATAGGAGGCAGGGATGTCAAAGTTGAAGATGGTAGAAACCTTGGAGTTGATAGTGCCGTTGTACTGAGTACCGTAGGCCTTGTTAGGGTTGGCGGCATCGACAGGGACGATCAAGTGAGGGTACTGGTAAGCACCGTTGATGTCGGCAGGGCATCCGGAAGCAGCAGGAGTACCGCTGGGAACAACAGTCGAGCCAGCGGCAGAGGTAACGCTGGGCTTGGCAGAGATGACAGAGGTCATGCCGGTGCTAGTGCAGGCAGAACTACAGTGGGTAACAGTGATCAAAGTAGTAGAGAAGATAGTGACAGTCTCACCGTCGTCAGCAACGGAGGTAGCTGCCTTGGTGGTGACGGGCACGAGGGTGGTTCCGGGGGCAGAGCTAACAGCAGAGCTAGCAACAGAGCTACCGGCAGAGCCAACGGGGAGAGATGCAATCACTGAGCTAGCAGCGGAAGATGCAGATGAGACGGCGGAAGAGACCGAAGGGGCAACCGAGGCGACTGAGGAAGCAACAGATGAGAGCTTGCTCGAGACGACCGACGAGGGTACACCACCGGTGGGAACCGCGTTGGTGATCGAGAGAGTGGTGCTGGAAGCAGCAGAGGTGGGCATAGTGGCACTAGCGACCGAGCTGGTGGGAGCAGCCGAGCTGCTGGTGGCGACGTTGGGGCATGAGAGATCGTACTTGGGAGTCTCGCCAGATTGAAGGACACCAAAGTCGGGAGAAGCAGAGTCCTGGAGAATGTACCACCAAGTAGGGATGTTGCGGCTGAGCAGCTCGCAAGCAATAGACTTCCAGTAGGTCTCGGCGTTGTCAACGCTAGGAACGGCCAGGTTCTCAGTAGCACCAGAAGTGGGCCAGCCAGTCTCGGTGATCCAGATAGGCTTGCCGTTAGCAACAGCCTCGACGGCGTTGTACTTGTCAAAGAACAGAGAGTTGGCGTTGGAGACTGAGTTCGACGCGGTGTTCTCGTAGTAAGGGTATTCATCGAGACCAATGAAATCGACGGCAGCAAGAACGGCAGAGTTGGAGGAGTTGGTGTATCCGGTCCAGGTGTCGACGTGGCCTACAGGCTTAGAGCTAAGTACAGTGCCGGAGATGGCAGATCTGACTTGACCAATGTAATCGACAAGGACTGAGGGGGACTGGCCAGTACCGGCGTTGGAGGCAATACCAGCGGGAGTCTCGCGGTAAAGGTCTTCGCTACCAACTGAGATACCCACAACGAGATCGGCGAATTCAGAGCCATATTGGCTGATGGCATTCTTGAGAGCAGTGAGCTCATTGTCGAAAACGGCCTGAGTCTCGGATGCCCAAAGACCAAGAAGAAGGGTGGTGTTGGTAGCAATGGCAGCGGGGATGGCACTAATAACAGTGTTGGATGTGCCATCCTGGATCATAGTGTAGAGACGGGCAGAGTTCCATCCACTAGTGGTGTTAAGACCTTGCTGGGTGCGGAATGAATCCTCGAAGGTCTGCAGAGTGTTGCCTTGAGATCCATAGTTGAAACCGCGGGTAGCAGCCAGGACGGACGAGGCGCCACCAATGAGAGAAAGAATAGCGGATCTCATGTTGATGATGAATATCCTAAGAAAAAGATATGTGTGATGAGGGAAGAAAACACAGGTTGAATTGAAGAAGGAAGCGAGCAGTTTTGTACCCAGTGGGCCTCTGTGACGACAACATAAAAAAGTGTACGATGTACATCGATCCTGCCGTGCTTCCGTCAAAGAACGTGAAGCGTCTTGTGGGGAAATAATGGGTTAGTCGCATGACGGTGCAAACCCAAGCTGGTCTTGGGTGGTGGATGAGGGCCGAAAATAGCACCATGACGCCTCGCTCTGCAGGTACGCCATCATCGCGTGGAGGGCTCAGTCACCAGAATTGAGGAAAACTCAGATCCGCGCGGCCAATGGCCAGACAAAAAACGGAACAACCTTTGTTGGGCCGCCGCTGTTCGCCAAAGGTTGTCGTGTTCTCAACCCCAGTCGGGCAAAGCGGGATACGACGTGCCCAAGAGAAGGATGTCCAAGAGGTCGATCCTATGGAATAGCGTGACGGTAAGGATCGTGTTCGCGTCAATGGTGTCTCTCATAGTCTCGTGGGGCTATATATGGACAACGTCCTCCTGACATGTCCAGCAAATGCTTTGGTACATGGCAGAAGCCACTATCATGTGGTTGTAGAGGTGGCAAGGTACGCTGCGTGCATTCTCTGCTGTGCGACTGCAAGGTTCATCCACGTTCCCGTAGTCTTCGATGACGCTGCAGCTCAGCCGCCGTGTGGCGGCGGCATGGCTGCCGGTCGAAGTTGCAGCGTTGGACACGTCGTTTCCGCCCCCGTTTGTTGATCAGGAACGCTCTTGCCCTTTTTAGCCAAAGGTGGGGAACAATATTTGCTTGGCGTCGGAAAAGTCTTGTCTCTCCAAATCCTGTCCATCACTGACTGGTGAAAGAGAGAAGTTGTTGTTCCCGAAGAAAGTGTTTTGTACTATTCATGGCGAACCATTATGAAGCCTTGGGTTTGGGTCATCGCCAGTTTGATGGGAGTTTGACAGCTCAAGACATCAAGCAGGCGTATCGCAAAGCTTTGCTCGAACATCATCCGGACAAGGCGCAGACCGGAGACGCTTCTCGAACCGTGGATTCCATCACAGTCGCCTACAAAACTCTTTCTGAGCCCGAGGTCAAAATAAATTACGATCGTGAACTACGCTTGCAGCATGCGCGTAACAGAAGCGACGACAAAATCTTCCACACCGGACTTGACATTGTAGATCTGGATGACTTGGACTACGATGACAAGACTGGTGAGTGGTGGAGAGGCTGCAGATGTGGCCAGGATCGTGGTTTTGTCATCACCGAAGACGAGCTGGAGAATGAGTCGCGCTACGGAGAACTCATCACGGGCTGCAAGGGCTGCAGTCTGTGGCTCAAGGTCTTGTTCGGAGTTGAGGACGAAGAGCAAGACATCAAAAGTGTTGCTTGAGCTTTCACATGAGCTTCTGCTTTTCCATTTCTTGTCTACGTGACACAAACTCGTGGTGCCTCGCATCGGTGCACGAAAACAACTGCACTCGGCTGAGATTGATGGAGAGTCAGACGGCCCAGCTTACAATTGTTGTGGAAACGATCATTTAGCGGCTGAGTATGGAGCGACCTGCTTCCACGCTTTGGCAAGCAGTCATGCTTGAGTCATCTGTCGATATTGCAATGCTCGGAGCTGGTGTCAGCTAAACATTCCTGCCGACGCTTCCGACAAAGCGGTCGTCGCAATGCACGAAAATTCTCTTTCACGACCTATTGAGACATCGACCATGCAATATTGGTTCTCCTCGCCATTGGGTTGGCATGCCCCTAGACGTTTGTATTGTCATGGTTTCCGTAGTAAAAGGACAACCATGTGCGTACAATCAACAGCCTTTCCTTGCTCAAGCGGGGATTCCTTTGGTGCAAAGCAAACAAAGAGATCAGACAGCATGCGATATCAAGAATGCCGAAGCAAGCTCCTTTGTATCCTTCGTTCCGCATCCGGTTCAGTAAGGAACTCGTCGGATAGGAGAAACCCAGCGTAAACTCGAAGCCTTGAGTCGAAACGACGGCGACATGTCTTTCTCCAGCCTGGTCTGAAGTGACAGTTGGCATTCCCTCAGCATCAACAATGGCATCCTATAGTGTTCCGGATCCTCCACCAGTAGTTCCTCCTGGCTTCAATCCCAGCAATTATGTTGCAAGGTTGAATCGCGTAACAAACCAATTCGACATACAACCTCGCTCAAGAGGCAAGTACTCACAACTTGGACTTCCTTCGATGGATCCAACCGGCGGACACACGGATTTGAAAGTCGGGCTGCCTAGCCGAGCTCCAGATTGGCATCCTCTGTTAGAGAAATGGGGTCTTCAGGTCCTGGAAGCGGCAGGATTCCTCAACAGCACAGCCTATCGTGGAACAGGAGAAGGGCAAATGCCTTTAGGTCGCCTCACCACTGCCTTTGGTAATGGACCGTTACATCCTCTTTTAAGGGAAGATATGTGGCATGGACTTCGAGCCGGCGAATATGCCCTCATGGAACCTGCGATACGTCTGGCTTCCGCTATCTTGGACGATCCTGAAACCTTATGCTTCTTTGCCGGATCAATGGTCCCTAGCGACAAAATGCCATTCATTTACCTCCAGCATATTGAAGGGAGATGCCCGATATATGGGCCCAGCCAACCACTTGATGCGGCTGCGCTGGCAGACGTATACAGCAAAATCACGGATATGCGCGGTCACATGAGATGGACATTGCAAGACATGAATACCATGCTCGGTGATCGCAGCGCCTTTGGCCTCACAAAACCGTGGGTGGAGAGTAATGGCAAAGTTGCGGAAGGCGCGAGGGGGCTTGGGTATGTGATGGTTCTTGCCCCGATTGAATACGACTGACACTGTTTGATAGAACTCGCGCCAGCGTTATTCAAATCAGTCGAGGATATGTCGACGCAATGCGAATGTACTTTAATAGTGATCCGACACTCACCGAACTCGGGAGATTTATCAACGACACACAGTACCTTGCTTCAATACCTCTCGAAGACACAATTTGTATCAACAAAGACTCAGCGATTGCGCGCAGTACAATCTTGTTTGCAGACACCCTGATCCATGAACTCACACATGCAATCAGCGGTGCCTACTTCAACATTATCCCGATGACAATAGCGGGTATGCCACGGGGCAATCACGTTTACGAGCCCTTTTTCGCTGGTGATCGTTGCAACGAAACTGGACACGCCATCTCATCCTACATATTCCGCGGAAATACCATAGGTATAAATCAGTGGAACATCCCGCAAAACTATTCGTCTCTCTGGTTACAACAGCACATTGGCCCATTAGGACTTTACTGGCCTGACAAGTGGGACAGGTGGATCATCGATCGTGGCGGGAATGATTCTTGTAGGCCGAGAGCTGTGGATGCTGTCGAGCACCACGTTCTGCAACGTTTGTTTCCAGTTCCTCAAGCACATATCAACAAGATGTTTTCCCGTCAGCTGTGGCAAGATGAGGTACATCGGTTCGGCTTGGACGCTATTCGGATGCCACGATTGGATAAATGGTCAGCGGAGTGGACTCCCGGGGGAAAGGAGAAGGGCATATGGGGATCAGGACGTGACAGGTGGAACGATGGACCGAGTCCGGCTCCTCCGTCTCCTAGTACTCATAGCGATGATGGAGGCGTCCCGCTGTGATGTATCTACGTATTTGACAAGAATCGTCCTCCTCATTCATGTACTTGATTCGCCCTGGTTTGTTCGCAACGCAGGCTAATGGTGCACATCCAAAAGAGTTCATTCATAATTCCATCTCATCACATGCCAGGGTCACACCCTCTACAACCTCTGCACGATTTAAATGGTTCATCTTTCGTAGCATAACTAGAAATTTTCCATTATATCTGTGCCATAATACTACATGGGTATTTGCCCGAAGCATACAATACTTGCGGAGTCATCACTCCTTTCTGAAGTGGTCAATGGCTACGTCCAGCTTTTTGCCCTTCACTATTGAAAATTCGTTTTGTGTGCTATAGATGACAGCCAATACTATCACAACCCGGGCGCGATTATACAAAGAGCTAAGAAACTTATGAGTCTGAGTCATTGTAGTCACCAAGTATTGGATCGTGCTTCTTATCTTTATAGGAGATTAACGAGAGAAGAAATACTACATGAACATTAGACGAGCAGGGTGACACCTACCATATCAGACATTGCCGTATTCTGCCAAAAATCTTGATTTGTGAACCACTAGCGCACGACACTAATACAAGTAAACAATATAGCTATAGAAATACGAAATACATAATACATTCACGAGGCAAGACCTATCTAAGAAAGAACCTTTCTATAAACTATTTTCGTGGCCACAACTGAATTTAGGAAGCGACTGTGCACCCCGATGGCGTAAACTGTCCCTATACCACACATGGAAAAGAACCAATGCGAAACCGAGACGATTCTTCGCAAACAGGGAGGGCAAACTTCCTCGTTTTCATCTGTTTACCAGGAACGAGTATATACTTTGACAACATCGCCGTCCGATATCGCTACTCTCGTGCTGCAGTTTATCGTCGCTCGTACAAGCTTAGTCTACTAACATGCGGACCTTCAACAAGTCCTTTTTAATGATCTCGTCCTTCTTGTCCAGCAGCTCCTTCATGTCCCATGTAACGCTAACGTATCTACCAGCAAGCCACTCTCTCTTCTCATTGACGAGCCAAGCGACAGTATCAGCAGCCAAAACACTTTTATCTGAAAGCATGTGATGGCTTTCCTTCGGCATGCGATTAGCAAGCTCGGTCATTACACCTCCCCTATAAAGCGAAAGTACAATTAGCAAGAGATCAAACGTTGGTTGCGAGAACACCACGACTTAGCTACACGAATACACTCAGCTCTGCCAGATGCCGTCTCGAATGGTGTTTTATCGAGAACACATTCCAGGGAATGCTCGTGCAGGCTGAGACAAACGCCAGCACTAGTCGTGGTATTTGTACCTTGGGTTTACTTACGGGTGTATTCCATAACATAAGATGCCTTGGTCATTATACTCAGTTTGTATAAACTCGCCCAATCTCAGAAGTGCGAGTTTGGTGACTTGATATGAGCTAGCACCGGGCATGATGATGTGAGCACCGACAGAGCTGGTGTTGATAATAGTCTTGTCACCATCCTTGGTGTCCAGAAGAAGGGGGATGAAGGCACGAGCAACCAGGTAGGGACCCTTGATGTTGACTTCCTGAGTTCTCCACCATTCATCAGGGTCGCTCTCTGCCACTTTCTTGAAATCTTCAAGATAGCCGGCGTTGTTGAACAAAAAGTCCAGACCACCGAATTCGCTCTTTACGGTCTTGGCTGCTTGCTCGGTGCTCGATACGTCTGTCACATCAAGCTTGATGCTGATAACGTTGGGTGCAGGGTGGCCAGCTTCCTTGGCCGCCTTCTCTACCTCAGTTGTGAGCTCTGAGAGCGAGCTGCGAGCACCAAGAGCAATACTGGAAGCACCAGCACGAGCAAAGGAGAGAGCTGTCTCCTTGCCAATGCCCTTCGAGGCGCCAGTCAGAAACACACGCTTGCCTTTCAGGTTCTGAGACTTTGTCGAGATGAAGTCGTAAGTGTCATTGTGGATTGTAGGTGTAAATTTGAAGCCTGCCATAAATTCGAGTCAGATTTTGTCTTTGTATCATTTGCAATCCGAGTGTTCCGTACCAGCATGATGAAACGTGGATTCGGACATTCTGGCGGATCTGGTTGGATAGTACAGCAGCTAGAGATAAGAATAATCTCTCAGTCAATTTGACAGAAGAAGAATTGAAGGAAAGGAAAGTTGCGGTTGATGAACTCAGTATATTTTGTGGTTGATTAAGCAATCGGCGTTATGTAGTATCGGCTCTGTAACTCCGGCTGACATGGTTTCGCAGGGCCGGCTTGACATTGCACCAGTGAGGACAGGAGTCATGGTGAGCGATTGCATCAAACATGAGAATTGCTTCGATTTGAGTATCGCACAGAAATGGTCGTAGATAAGTTCTCCTTACATCTGATTCGCGAGTTTCACCCGGATCTTTCTCAACCTACCTCTAGGACTACATCTCAACATCACCGGACTTATCGTATCCACTGCAGTAGACCATTCCCGGACCAACCCCTCAGAGCAGCATGAGCTGGCGTTCATTGTGTATCGTGTATAGTATCAACTTTATAATCCCTCCTCTTGTGGCCGATCAACAGCCGAACATTTTTGTGGTGCTGACGTTGATCCGACTCCATTTGAAGGCTGTAACCAAGCTTTTAGCAAACTGGAACGGCCAGTAGACGTGATACAGCCACCAAGCTGGAAGCGGGTCCCAGATTTCATAGGTACCGTCTTTCCAGAAGAACAGATGCTCAAGGAAAGTGCCAAAGTACTCAAAAGCCTCGACAAAACTGTTACCATTGAGTTTGAAGAGCGAAAGAGCGGGCAAAATGACGAAGGCCGTCAGGTCGTGACCGATCCAGTAGTACTTTCCAGGGTTGTGAGGATATACTGGTGGCGTGTAAGAAGCTCCATTGGTACCTTCCTTACTAGGTGTAGAGGGTTCTTCAAGAAGAGACATGTAGCCCTTCTCGATCATCTCAGGTGTGTTGTTGAACAAGGCAACTGCGGTATGTGCACGAGGGTTGCATTCGATTGGATAAAGCGTGACCACCATGTTAGGGTCTCTCTGTGCACGCTCAGCATCTTTTTGGTCCACCAAGAAGTCGAAAGAGAGATGGCCTGTGAAGTTCTCGGGGTCGCTTGCGGCGTACTCTTGTGTGAAGCGCAGCATACTACGGCTAAGAGAAGAATCTGGAGAAAGTGCTTCGTAATGCATCAAAAGTTCGGCAGAAGGACAAGCAGTGAAAGCCTTGACTTCACCACGAACTACCAAAGCATGAGTGCAGTACTCAGGACCATCGATGAATTGTTGCAGAATCCAAGGACGGCTTTCTGAGATCTGAAGGCGAGAGATGTGTGCCTTTGTCGCAGAGACCGAATCGAATGGCAGCAGAGTCATGTCACCTCGAACGGAATCATCCGTTCCAATGAACTTCATGATGAACTTCTTGCCTGATGGTCGCACATCTTCCAGGACCCTCAAAGCAGCGGTCTTGGATGTAATGGTATGGGTCTCAGGGACTGTGAGTCCAAGAGACTTGGTGTATTCGGTGAAAGAGTGCTTCTCGTGCAGCTTCTGTGTTGTAGCTACGTTGTATTGCACTGCTTTGCACTTTGTGAGCAATTCGACCATCTCCTTGGCCTGTCCATCCTCAACAGCACTCGCTACACCGGAACAGCTGACCCACAGGTCGACCTTTTCCTTGCGGACAATGTCCAGAATACTTTGGCAATATCTGGACGAGCCTTCTCTGGTGCCATCAGGCTTCGCAAGACGGTGGAAAGCCTTTATCGAGCGTGACACGTGCCCGCAAGTGATTGGCAAGAACGGCGGCTCGAAATCCGCCCCGATAACGTTATGGCCAGCGATAAAGAATAGGCGAGCGAGGACAAGGCCCTTGGTCATGCCTACACCAGTCACTAACACTGTGCGGGGCTCGAAGTAGCGCGTGTATGTAGACCGCACTCGGGCGCGGTGCGAAGTCGCTGGAAAGGCGACAAGGATGCGAACCGCATAGCTGAAGAAAAGAATGAAGGTATCGAGTGGGAGGAAAAAGAAGCTCAAAACGATCAGCTTCACGTTCTGCAGTGCATGCGCAAAGCGCGACGACTCAGCAGTAAGCATGGTGCCTGCGTAAGGGGACGAGTGAGAGAGGGCTCGAGGGAGAAGCTCCAAGCAGCGCAGCACTCGCAGGAGGTTAGCGAAAGGATTGAACCTGCATGTCGTTGTCACGACTAGATCATGGCATTTGTCGGCCCATGCAAGCCATGTTTGTTGATCACGATAGCTTCGCGATAGCTCGGTGGATAGCTCTCCCGTTTTCACATGCTTTCCACTAGCTACTCGTAGCCAAACGTCATAGATCTGAACACCTCGGAAATGTCTTGAGTTGCGGCTGAACCCTAGACACGATACAAAAGATCTTGGTTGCAAATAGTTGAGTTCGATCGCGTCAGTGCTTCCTTCAGGAAGACGACAGAAGAGTCAAAACTTCCGATCGTTGGGATGAGAGGGAAGGCAACAGAAACGGCAGTTCAACAAAGCTCAGGAGGAAGGAGCTCCGTCTTAGAGGGGAAAAGTTCAAGAGGGGCTCAGCTTGACTTGCACATTTTCACAATTCTTTGTTTACAATTTATGCAAATCTGCATGTGAAGATTGAAGCAAACAACTTTTTACTCATGATACACTTGGGCGATATCTCTTGTAGTCCGCTGAGCCAATTCTACATGCTCCATTCCATTTACATTCACGCTCTCCATCAGACTCATATGCTAGGACGTATGGCGCGTATATACATTATATCGTCGTGTCTGCTCCCGCATGATCGGTTTCCGTGAAGCAAAGCACGGGCTTTGTCTAGGAGGACTCTTCGCCAGTGCAGCGAGTGATTTCAACACCATCCTGCATATCTGTCAATACCGTTTCTTGAAGGACTGTGACAATGGGTTCAACATACCGGTACACCTGAGGGCTCGTAGCTGTTGACGAGCTTGCTCTCGTAGATCAAGTTGGGGTTGCCTTTGGACTGTTGCAGCTTCTCCTCTGTCTGTCTGTTGGCGTACTGTTTGGCGGTTCTGTCGGCGAACCTAGTGTCTGGGTTGCTCTCGTCCGAAGACTCTTGCGCAGCCTTGCGCTTCTCAGCAACACTGCTACGAACGTACTCGAGGTATGGTGGGTTGCCGGGCTTGATGACGTTATCGGCGGCCAGCACGGTTCCAGGAGTCACAAGCTTGAGTTCTTCACAAAGCTTCAGATCGGTCTTGTAGGCGGGCTTGTAGTGGTCGAGGAACATCATGTCGATGTGCTTCAGAACACCCTCGGTGTGTAGTCTCTTGATCGAGACAGCGCTGGAACCAATAATGACCTTGACGAAATCACCCAAACCAGCCAAGTCGACGAGTGAAGAGATGACTGCACCAAAGACAGGGTCTCTTTCGAGACTGAAGTAACGCTTGCCACCAGCCTTGCGAACAGCGTCGGCGTAGAGAACGCAGGAGTAACCAATGTAGCCTCCCAACTCAACCTGTGTGTATCGTAAGCCCTCCAAACTTGTCTTGATCATTCGATGAACAATACCATAGTCTCTGGTTTGACCTCCGAGATCAATTCGGTAACAATCTTGCCCTTGTCTTCTCCCACGTTCATGAGGTACTTTTTCGTCCTGGCGAACTCGTCAATGGCGGCCAGGACCTTGTGAGGATTGCCGCGAATCTCCTCAATGTCTGGCTTGCCGTAGACAAAGTGCAGGAGCTCGAGTTCACGGCCATCGTCAAAGAAAACTTCCTCCTGCTCGGCATAGGCCTTGGTCTGATCAAATTCTGCCATTGTAGCGTTTCTTTTGGTATCTTCGAGGTTTACGGGCTTCGAGTATTCAGTTGACGAGAGTCCAGAGCAGTTGCACAAGACAAATGATTACAGTTCACTCGGGATCCAAGCGAAGCAGTACGTGGCAGGAGCTCCAAAAGCTGAGCTATCGGGGTGACGCGACGAGCCCCACTATCTGTTGATGAATCAGAGAAGATCGCTCGCGACGACGCGATCTGACGAGCTAAGAGGAGGGGTAGTTCTGCAACCAGCTGCTAGATTCCCAAACGGGATAGTCCAATCATCATGCAAGCGTCACCAGAAGAGGAAGCACTGACGCAAAACTCAGATCTGCCCCTCACCTGAGCCCCGCATCAACACATCCAGAAAGCATGATCGTTTTAATTTCAAACAGCTCGACCTCGCTGGCAGTGTAGAATTGGTCGCGGAAGACCCACTCTAGCTATGCAGCCTCGCGAGCTTCAGGGAGATGCTATCAGAAGATCGTAACCCATTGATGAGCACCACATGTGCAGCCCTCTTGCATGTTTCCACGGCCCAGGCGACATTTTGAGCCGCAAGACGGGAACCCCAGAAGATGTCTCAATAAAAGCTCCGAGTCTAAAAGCCTGATGTCAGGAACTCATCAGATCTGTTGTGGGTCACTAAACTGAACATGGTTTAGATGGATCTCATGCCCACGACATGAACCCCACGGCCTAAGCCTAACACGGAAGTTGAACTGCTAGTCTACGATGCTCATTGGGCGTTTGCCATAGCCGCTGTGCTCCAATTCCATGGCAGCAGAAGCCTCATGGGCTTGCATCTTGCAGAGACTACTGTCATGACAGGCTTTTGAACCAGACCGGCGCAAGCGGCGGTGCAAGTCATGATGCTAGTCTCTGTGCCGGCCAAACGGGGCTGTCCTTTGGCGCACGCCCATCGTGGCAGAGGTGCATCGGAGCGATTCGTCTTGAGCCTTCGTACCTGGATCTGAGTTAGCGTCAGTCTGCTCAGAGGTTTGTTGACGTGATGCACTTGAGCTTCCAGTACCGTGCTCCAAGATATCCGCCGATCTCGTGGTTGGCGAGCATATATGAAAACCCCTCTTCCTCGATCATCCCCTCTTCCCACTCACCTTTCTTCTTCCACACTCATCAATCCTCATCCTCTATTCAACTTACCCCTCTGCGTTTGTTCAACACGCACACAACACATCAATCATGTCTGACTTGACCGCTACTGTCCAGGAGACCAAGACTGGTTTCCACGTCGCTGGCTATGAGAAGATCGAGTACGACTTCGAGTTCATGGACGGTGTCTTTGACCCCAAGAACAGCCAGCTTGCCGACTGCTACCAGCGCTGGGGCAGAGCCCTGGCCGTCATGGACGCCAACATCTTCGATGTCTACGGAGACCAGATCCAGAAGTACTTCGACCACTACAAGCTCGAGCTTTCCATCCACAAGACCATGATTGGCGAGAAGGCCAAGTCCATGGACACCCTCTTGAGCATCGTTGACTCGATGAACAAGTTCGGTGTCTACCGCAAGGAGCCCGTCCTGGTCGTTGGTGGTGGATTGGTCACCGACGTTGCC